>CM059446.1:6221235-6705189 GCA_030390025.1 Squalus acanthias | reverse complement strand
GAGGGGAGAGAGAGAGAGATAGGGAGGAGAGAGAGAGAGATAGGGAGGAGAGAGAGAGATATAGGGAGGAGCGATAGAGAGGAGAGAGAGAGAGATAGCGAGGAGAGAGAGAGAGAGATAGCGAGGAGAGAGAGAGAGAGATAGCGAGGAGAGAGAGAGATAGCGAGGAGAGAGAGAGATAGCGAGGAGAGAGAGAGAGATAGCGAGGAGAGAGAGAGAGAGATAGCGGAGAGAGAGAGAGATAGCGAGGAGAGAGAGAGAGATAGCGAGGGGAGAGAGAGAGAGATAGCGAGGAGAGAGAGAGAGATAGCGAGGGGAGAGAGAGAGAGATAGGGAGGAGAGAGAGGGAGGGGGAGAGAGAAAGAGATAGGGAGGAGAGAGAGGGAGGGGGAGAGAGAGAAAGAGATAGGGAGGAGAGAGAGGGAGGGGGAGAGAGAGAAAGAGATAGGGAGGAGAGAGAGGGAGGGGGAGAGAGAGAAAGAGATAGGGAGGAGAGAGAGGGAGGGGGAGAGAGAGAAAGAGATAGGGAGGAGAGAGAGGGAGGGGGAGAGAGAGAAAGAGATAGGGAGGGGAGAGAGAGTGAGATAGGGAGGAGAGGGGAAGAGAGAGAAAGAGATAGGCAGGAGAGAGAGAGATAGGGGAGAGAGAGTGAGCGGGAAGGGGGGAGGGATAGAGAGGAGGAGGCAGAGAGGGGGAGTGAGAGAGAGTGAGAGGGTGGACAGAGTGAGAGGGGGACAGAGAGAGGGGGAGGGAGAGAGGGAGAGAAATAGGAAAAGGAGAGGAGGAAAAAGAGAAGGAAGGAGGAAAAAGGGGAAATAGGAAAAGGTGAGGAAGGCAACAGGAAAAAAGGAGGGAAAGAAAGAGAGAAAGGAGAAATAGGAAAAGGAGAGAAGAAGGAAACAGGAAAAAAGGAGAGATAAAGAAGAAATGGGAAAAGGAGAGAGAAGGAAGGAAGAAACAGGCAAAAAGGAGAGAGGAAGAAGGAGGAAACAGGGAAAGGAGAGTGAGGGAAAAGGAGGGAAGGAAGAAACAGGAAAAAAGGGAGAAAGGAGAAATAGGAAAAGGAGAGAAGGAGGGAAAAGAGAAGGAAGGAGACATAGGAAAAAGAGAAAGAAATAGGAAAAGGAGAGGGAGAAAAAAAGTCAAGGAAGGGACTGAGAGAAGCATAGACACACAGGGATTGAGAGAGAGATAGAAAACACAGACAGCTGGAGAGGGAGAACCAGAGAGACTCGGCACAGCGATAGAGAAGCCAACAGATGCTCGGGGACAGAGAGAATGTCCAGCGAGCACACAATGCAGACTTCCCAAGCTGTAGCAATGCTGGAGTTGGTCGGCTGGCTCGGGAGTGGCCTTTAGACTGGTTTGGTCGTTCGGCCCAATTGCCTGCCTCTCTTCCGCGGCTATGTTTGCGCCCGGGTGGCCCTGGAGATGGAGCACGCGGTGTCCGCCGGCACGCTTGAGGCCTTCCGCGACCGGTGGGCGGCCGCGGGGACTGGAGTGCAAACGGTATGCTGGCCTTCATAGCAAAAGGGTTGGAATACAGGAACAGGGATACCTTGCTGCAGCTGTACAGGGCACTGGTGAGACCACACCTCGAGTACTGTGTACAGTTTTGGTCGCCTCATCTGAGGAAAGATGTTCTTGCCATGGAGGGGGTGCAGCGGCGATTCACCAGGCTGATACCAGGAATGGCGGGATTGACCTATGAGGAGAGACTATGTAGTTTAGGGATGTACACACTGGAGTTTAGAAGATTGAGAGGGGACCTCATAGAAGTGTATAAAATTCTGACAGGTCTAGACAGACTAGATGCAGAAGGAATGTTTCCCTTGGCGGGTGAGAACAGAACTAGAGGACATAATTTAAGGATAAGGGCTAAACCATTTAGGACAGAAATGAGGGGGAATTTCTTCACTCAGAGGGTGGTGAACCTGTGGAACTCATTGCCACAGAGGGCAGTGTACGCCAGCTCATTAAATATATTTAAGAGGGAATTAGATATATTTCTACAGGCAAAAGGGGTTAAGGGTTACGGAGAGAAGGCGGGGACGGGATACTGAATTGGAGGATCAGCCATGATCTCATTAAATGGCGGAGCAGGCTCGAAGGGCCGGATGGCCTACTCCTGCTCCTATCTTCTATGTATCTATGTATCTATGTATCACCCCAGCCAATCAAATTCTAATTTAATTTGTTAAGTTTCATTTCATGTTTTATTAAGTTACAGTGGATTTGTTCGATCACCCAAAATCAGAAGAGTAGACTGGTTTGAAGATGCAGTCGCCACTGTTTCCTCTTGGAGCACTCTGGCATCCAATGGGCCCGTAGGTGATGTCACTGGAGGAGCCCAACATGCGAGGGAGAGGAGACCTGGCTTGAGGGTCTCTGGGGATGGTGGTGAACCTGACATTTGATAAACATAATGGAAGCTTCCTGTGCTGCTGTCAGGGTTCGTCCCATTATTGCCCTGCAGAGATACTCCGGAGAACGGAACAGTCTCCCGTTTACCTGCCTGCTCACCTCATTGTGCACCATTACTCGACTGACAGGCTCCAGTCTCTTTGACGGACAAATGACATAGAACTTACAGCACAGAAACAGGCCATTCGGCCCAACCTGTATGTGCCGGTGTTTATGCTCCACACGAGTCTCCTCCCACCCTACTTCATCTCACCCTACTAATATATCCTTCTATTCCTTTCTCCCTCATGTACTTGGGATGTTTTACTACGTTAAGGGCACTGGATAAATGTGGTAGCGAGTTCCACATTCTCCCCACTCTCTGGGTAAAGAAGTTTCTCCTGAATTCCCTACTGGATTTACTAGTGACTATCTGATATTTATGACCCCTAGGTACCGACACGAGAATGATGTTCAGCCTCCTGATATCCCCACCCATAGTTCCCTTAGGGCAGAATCTACATAGCTGGGCTCTCCAGCCATGATGATTCGCTCTTCTGCCGTCCACTCCTGAAACAGAGCAGCAAATTCAAACAGTTTGTGTTTGTAACCTAGCACGGTAGGGCAGGGGAATACTTGTATTCTTTGAATTTGGTGTTTTTGTGTTGTATAATTCTTTAAATATAGCTCACCGCGATCCACGGTGTGTATCTAAACAGCCCACAGGGACAAAACTTTGGACACTCGTTTTTTTGGGGTATGAATTAAAATCAATAACTTGCATTTATGTGAGAAGTCGCACAACACCAGGTTATAGTCCAGCAGATTTATTTAAAATTACAAGCTTTCGGAGCTGTTGCCCCTTCGTCAGGTAGAGTTACAATGGCTTAAATGAGTTGGCAGAGTTGCAGGGACGCAGAGATCTCAGTGGATTGTAGGGCTGGAGGAGGTTGCAGAGATAAGGGGTGAGGCCAAGGAGGGATTTGAACATGAGGATAGGAAAATTAAAAATCGAGGCGTTGCTGAAACGGGAGCCAATGTAGATCAGCGAGCACAGGGGTGATGAGTGAATGGGACAAGTCAAATATTAACCTCACCTTGCAGGGCAATAAAATGGACAGTGAATGTGACTCCATTCCATAAGAACATAAGAAATAGGAGCAAGAGTAAGCCATTTGGCCCTTCGAGCCTGCTCCACCATTCAATAAGATCATGGCTGATCTTCTACCTCATCTCCACTTTCCTGCACTATCCCCATATCCCTTGATTCCCTTAATATTCAAAAATCTATCGATCTCTGTCTTGAATATACTCAACGACTGACTGAGGCTCCACAGCCCTCTGGGGTAGAGAATTCCAAAGATTCACCACCCTCTGAGTGAAGAAATTTCTTCTCATCTCAGTCCTAAATGGCTGACCCCTTATCCTGAGACTGCGACCCCTGGTTCTAGACTCCCCAGCCAGGGGAAACATCTACCCTGTCAAGCCCTGTAAGAATGTTGTATGTTTCAATGAGATCACCTCTCATTCTGCTAAACTCTAGAGAATATAGGCCTAGTCTACTCAATCTCTCCTCATAGGACAATCCTCCCCATCCCAGGAACCAGTCTGGTGAACCTTCGTTGCACTCCCGCGTGGGAAGATGAAGCTATCAGACATGTGCATTTCTCAATCCAAATACTGTAACATGCAAGTGCGTGCCACTCCATCTCCTTGATAGAATATACACAGCAAATATTAGAGACCGGTGCAACAGTCAGTAACTGAGCTGTACAGATTACGAAGGTTGCAGGTTTGATCCCCTGTTCTGTGTTGGGTTGGGCAATCTCAGCTCAGACAGCTGTAAGGGGGCTGCAAGCAATCTTTAATGGTTCCGGGTTTATGACTGGGAATGCTGACCTGGATTGCTGCTCCTGACTGCTGCCCAACAATCCCTGTTTTAAAATGCACACTGGTCGGATGTCAGGTTTGGCTGAGATGCCTCTCACAGTTGAATAGCATTGTGACATTCATTGTTGAGTCTCACACGTGCATAACGGCAACTTGGGCCAACGTTACCGGAGGTCGCTCGGCGCCGTACCCCAGCCGGGAATCGGTGCCTTCAAGGAGAGGGACGAAAGTTGTTGAGAAAGTAAAATAAATTAATTTTAAGAACACTCATCCTCCCAAGTAATCATAGTAGGAATGGAATCCATGCAGGCGTGTTTCCTGGAAATGTTACGTACTGTGATTTTTTTTCCCCCTCATCAAGTCACGTCATCCCACTAGATCTCGGATGAATGTAAGATTTGTGCCTCTACCACCCCACGAGGAGTTCATTCCAAGTGTTGACCACTCTGTGTGAAGAAATTTTTCCTGATATCAGTCCTAAATTGGCCATTTTGCTAGTTTTAGCTTGTGCCTGTTTGTTCTCGTGTTTGCTTCTGCCCCACCCAATAATCCTCTTTCAACCGTGGATCATCAGACTGGCAGTCAGCCAATCATTTCCTCCTGTTTTTTTTCCCCGACCTCGGGGAGGAGCCTGAAATTCACGAGTAGCTGCCAAGCCTGCCTAGAGCAAGTAGGACCTTGTGGCCCGTGCAGCAGAATAATACACTACGAGGTATCAGCCGTGGCTCAGTGGGCAGCACTCTCGCCTCTGAATCAGAGCAGTCGTGCGTTCAGGTCCCACTCCAGGGACCTGAGCACATGATCTCGGCTGACACTCCCAGTGCAGTACTGAGGGAGTGCTGCACTGTCAGAGGTGCCGTCTTTCGGATGAGGCGTTAAACCGCGGCCCCCTCGGGTGGACGTAAAAGATCCCACGGTCACTATTCGAAGAAGAGCAGGGGAGTTCTATTTCACCTCGTCCAGAACAGTAGAACCAGAGGACACGGCCTGCGTTTGAAGGGGGATAAATTCAAAACTAATCTGCGGAAACAATATTTCAGTGAGCGAGTGGTTCATCTATGGAACAGGCTCCAGTGGAATCAGTTAGTAGTGACAGAAAATAACATTTTGAGATACAGTCTATGAGTAATTGGAGACATGACGTGGGGTGAGTGTAGCGTGCTCGGGAGGAACAGGTGACTTTGGACCTCTGGTTCCCAAAGCTCTCCACCCACTGGGGGTTTTCCTCGCCTCATGTCTGGGTCTGTTGTAGACTCACTGATAGAGATTGATTGGCGTCAACAATTCCATTATCATGCAACTACCAGGTAGAAGGCGAAATGGATGGACTGTGGGTTTTTATCGTCTAGCAATTCCTATGTTGTATAGATAAACACCTACGCGTCAACATGGTTTTGGTAACATGTCTTTGAACTGAATTTTTTGTAGCCCAAGAAAAATCAGTTGAAATTGCTCAGTGAAGTCACTTTGCCATTGTGATGCAATTCCTTTCTGTTGTCGCATGGTTACAACCTACCATTGAGCAGTGGCTACGATGGACCAACGACGGATGAGGATTTTTCGGTCACATTGCTCCGCGGACCAAACACAGCCAATGAGCAGCAGCTGGCATCGAGTTACCAGCGGCCAATGAGTCAATACTGTATAATCCGAAGTCTGCTGAATGCCCGCTGCCCGCCCATCCAAACTTTATTGCCATTGGTCCAGAACCCGATCAAACAAGGAATATTCAGGTGCGTGCTGTACTTAGCAGCAGCCAATAAGATAGCTAGAAAACGACACAATCAGGAACATTACATCACCAATAGTTGAAAGGTCACATGATCTTTGTCAGCCAATAAGAATCCTAGAAAGTGACCCCAACATTTGGAAAGTTGGCACGTTTGTTATTGGCCAATGAGAGTGCTTAAAAGGCACACACACACCAATTTTTTAATATTTATATTGTTAATTGGTAGATTGTTGGTGAAACTCCAACGAAGAGATCCTCCTTTAATATTGGGCCCTCAGAGACTTGTAATAATGATATGCTGGAAATTTCTAAAAGTCAGTTTGGGAATTCTTTACATGGACAGTTGAAGACGCCGGTGACAGAATGTTTTGCTATTCCATAAGCTGTTTACTCCGGAGGCTTTTAATATTGGTACAATAAGTCAAGTAATTAACGAGACGCAGTTCTGTCCACACCCTTCAGAGGAAAAGATCAGGCGAAATCCATCTGCAGTCAGAGAGAAAACAGGTTCAGCTTTGGAGTAAAAAAATATGTCAAGAACAGAAGTTCATTGACGTTCAGCTGCAGGAGAAGCAAACAGTTGTTTTTTAATTACCAGGGTTATATTAGTCATAGAAAGAAGTCATTTTAGTTCTGTGTTTTATTTCATTGGTTCATTTTTGGAAGATATTTAGACCTAGTTTTTTTTAGTCCAGTCTTTTGTTCCCAAATGTTAGTCATCTTTTAGTTTCAGCCCTGGTAAAATTCTGTCACATATTCGGCAGCCCATTTTGCACCCCGCCTGATTTTTCTTTTACAACAACAACTTGTATTTATATAGCGCCTTTAACATAGTAAAATGTCCCAAGGCGCTTCACAGGAGTGTTATAAAACAAAAATGTTGACACCGAGCCACATAAGGAGAAATTAGGACAGGTGACCAAAAGCTTGGTCAAAGAGGTAGGCTTTAAGGAGCGTCTTAAAGCAGGTTAGCACTGTTGCCTCACAGCGCCAGGGACCCGGGTTCGAATCCGGCCTCGGGTGACTGTGTGGAGTTTGCACATTCTCCCCGTGTCTGCGTGGGTTTCCTCCAGGTGCTCCGGTTTCCTCCCACAGTCCAAAGATGTGCGGGTTAGGTTGATTTGGCTATGATAAATTGACCCTAAGTGTTAGGGGGATTAAATACGTGGGGTTACAGGGATAGGGTGGGATATGTGTCGGTGCAGGCTCGATGGGCCGAAATGGCCTCTATCTGCACTGTGGGGATTCTGTGATTCTGTGATTCTGAGAAGAGAGAGGTAGCGAGGCGGAGAGGTTTAGGGAGGGAATTCCAGAGCTCAGGGCCTAGGCAGCTGAAGGCACGGCCGCCAATGGTTGAGCGATTATAATTGGATGCTGAAGAGGCCAGAATTAGAGGAGCACAGAGATCTCGGGGGAGGGGGGGGGGTTGTGGGGCCGAAGGAGATTACAGAGATAGGGAGGGGCGAGGCCATGGAGGGATTTGAAGACAAGAATGAGAATTTTGAAATCGAGGCGTTGCTTAACCAGGAGCCAATGTAGGTCAGCGAGCACAGTGGGTGATGGGCGAACGGGACTTGGTGCGAGTTAGGACACGGGCAGCTGAGTTTTGGATGACCTCAAGTTTACGTAGGGTAGAATGTGGGAGGCCGGCCTGGAGCATGTTGGAATAGTCAAGTCTGGAGGTGACAAAGGCATGGATGAGGGTTTCAGCAGCGGATGAGCTGAGGCAGGGTCGGAGATGGGCAGTGTTACGGAGGTGGAAATAGGCGGTCTTAGTTCTGCTGCTGATATGCGGTTGGAAGCTCATTTCGGGGTCAAATATGACACCAAGGTTGTGAACAGGGTGGTTCAGCCTCAGCCTTAGGGAGAGGGATGGAGTCAGTGGCTAGGGAACGGAGTTTGTTTCAATTAAACACAAAATCGGTAAAGCTGGTTGCTGATTCGCTATTGCCCAACTAGCGCACCACCCAAGACAGATTTCACCATTTTCATTTGTTCGTTTCAATTGCCGACACCAGTTCTACAATTTGGCAACTAGCTATCAGCGTTCTTTTAATCCCAGAATTAACTTTAATTTGAGTTTTAGTCTCCCGTCCTTATCTCAATTTTTAGATTCAGCTTCATTAAAAAAATGTAGTTCTAACTTAGCTTGCTCGACCAAAGTACAATAATTTATTCAATGCCTATTGTATTTATCCTCGTTTTGGTCGACTAAACAACACTTCTCACAATAAGACTGAGAGTGCTCTGCTTACAAGGGAAGGAAGATTATACTGTGTAAAATAGAATGTGGGTGTAAATAAAACGAAAGAAGGGTTCACTTAGAATATATTTTATTTTTGTCACAGGAGATCAAGTATTTTTTTTAAAATATGATTGAGAAATGATGAATCAGAGACACTCAAATCACAATGCATGGTGTCTCCAAACAAAAGATCAATCCATTTATTTCAAACCTCCTGCTGAATTCATTTAGGAACAAAATATATTGAGAAAAGAATACATTGTTTTGTTGCCATACAGCATCAGTGACCCAATGTACAATGAACAGTATGCCCTCAATTTTACTCTCGGCAGAGCCTGACAATGAGGCGATCAACATCTTCCCATCCCTGTAACATAAAACCCCCACGGCAACAAGGGTGGGGGCACAGCACGTTATCTAGCCATCCTGGAGACTGACTGAGGTTGCACATCGCCAAGGGGCGTAGCATGCACGATGTGAAAGGGGGCAGTGGGCGGGGTTAGTAGCACCGTATATCAGGAGACTCATTTGGCAATTTTTGCAGACAGGAGATCCTGGGACAAAGAGGATGGTTGTTGCAGAATGATGAGATTCGCCCGGTTACGATGCCTGTCTTTCCCAAGCCCAGTAAACAGTTAAAGAGGAAAGTCCACCCAGTGCCCTCGGGTAAGTGCACGCCCTTTACATGATTGTTAGCCCATTACAATCTAATGTAGAAGTTTGGATTTGTTTTTTTAAAACTGTATATAATATAACACCACTTCAGTGACATCAGTTCTAACACACCTGTCAGCCCACCTGTTCCACTGAGCAGAGGTTACCTTGTGCTCAGATCTGAGTTGGGACTCTAATTACACCTTTTGCCATGACATTTCCTTTTCCATTCATGAGAATAGTTCTTGTGATCTGATCCAAACCAGATGACTTCAGCGTATAGATTACATTCATCACTGATTCTCTCTTTAATAATCTCTCTTATTTATTTTTCCCTTTCGTCCCCATTTATGACTCTTATTTCGCTATCTCTTTCAGTTCCTCTTGGCTCCAGTCCTGGCCAATATTTATCCCTCAACCAACATCACTGAAACAGATTATCTGGTCATTATCACGTTGCTGTTCGTGGGAGCTTGCTGTGCGCAAATTGGCTGCCGCGTTTCCTACATTACAACAGTGACTATGCTTCATAAATACTTCATTGGTTGTAAAGCACCTTGGCACCTCCTGAGGTTGTGAAAGGCACTTTAGAAATGGAAGGCTTTTATTTAGATGTTGCTGTGTGAATGGCGTGCGGTTCTTACTCCAAGGGTATGTAGACCACCTGACTGTTCTCATGTCTCCTTGTGTCAGCCAATGGGAGGTCTGTGGGAATGCTACATGGCGACTCATTTTTCAAATTGCTGTCTGTCTCTCCCATGGAGGAAGAGGAAGGAGCCTCACTTGTCCTTGATGTGTCCCCAAGGGTGGGGAGAGACCCTCACCTGTCCTTAATGTGTCCCCAAGGGTAGGGAGAGAGGACCTGTGCTTGATGTGTCACTGAGGGGAAGGGGGAATCCCTCACCTGTCTTGTTGCTAGTTTATGAATATGTCTAAGCCAAATGGAGTTGCATGTGCAACACTTTCAAGTGTGAGAGATGTGCTAGAAACAAGACCTTTATTTATATCCTAGCAGATCTCCCATGGCATTGCTCATGGTGAATGCTCACAGGATTTGATGTTTTATAACAATATGCCATGTACTACACAATGTATTATCATCAGAACCACCGATTTACAGTGACGGAATAAGTCAAATTCTGCCATGTCAAATCAACAAAGTGTGACGGGGCAAGTGTTGCAGGAAGTAAGTGTAACACTTAACGGAAGTGTGTGCTATATATTACTGGTGAATCTCCAATGCACGGTTAGTTGAAGGAAATGGTCTGTCTTTTAGCTGTGTTTGTTGTAACAGGCCGAAGGAAGTTGCAGCACCACCTCTGGAGCAAGTAAAAATAACAGCCCTTGCAATATTGGTTTTTAGTGTTTACACCGCCACCCTATGGAAGAAGTAAGAATAGCAGGAGTTTCCAATATGATTACTGTATCAACACAAGGGTTGACATATATATGTATATGGTTATAAATAATCTACATATATAATATAATACAAGTCTTGCCTATAGCACATGCCCTGCTTTATATGTGTATATAACACAAACATCTGTCATCCCTTTCCATTTAATTGAAAGAACACTTCAGCAAATTTCACTTATTCTGATTGGCTCAAATTTTTCATGAATCAATCACATTTTTTTTTACCAGTACTCACGCACTTCACCGTTCTCCCCATATCTCTCACAAACCCCTATCACATCCTCTGACTCACACTGAGCAATGCCACAGGAGGTCTTCCGGTAGTGTACAATATATTGTGTTACATGGCATAACACTTACATTGTTATAGAACAAGTTATACTCCGGCTCTAAGCAATGCCACAGGAGATCTGCTGGTATTAACTGTACCGACTCGCAATGAGCAATCCCGCGGGAGGTCTGCTCGCATCCTATGTTCCAACACAGCAATATCAGGGGAGGTGTGCTAGTCTGTTCTGACACTATGAGCAATGTCATGGATGGTCTGCCAGTATTCTATAAAGCACCTCCGACGGTGAGCAATGCCACGGGCGGTTTACTAATATTCCGTCGACTCACTATGAGCAACGCCACAGTAGGTCAGCCAGTGTGCTATTAGATTTGACTGAGCAACGCTATGGGAGGCCTTCTAGTATTTATAATAAATTGTTCCACCTCACTGTGAGCAATGCCACGAGAGGTCTGATAGTATTCTGTTTCGACTCGTGAGCAACGCCACAGGAGCTCTGCTAGTATTCCGGGCTTCGACGTGTGAGCAATGCCACAGGAGGTCTGCTAGTACTCCATTTTGATGCAGAGTGAGCAATGCCACAGGAGGTCTGCTAGTGCTCCATTTCGACTCACTGTGAGCAATGCCACAGAAGGTCAGCTAGTTATCCAGGTAGCAAGTCAGTGAGCAATGCTACAGGAGGGCTGCTAGTATTCTGTTTTGTGACTCACGGCGAGCAATGCCACAGGAGGTCTGCTAGTGTTAAAATGCTTCCTGTGAAATGTTGCCTCGTAGCCGGTTGTGCAGAGCAATAATTTCCCAAAGTGGAATGGAAGCTGTGTGAGGCAGGCCGTTCCAGGAACTGCTGATACCTGCAGATCACCTCACGCTGATGCCATTGCTTTTTAATGGAGGTGCCAACATAGGATATTACAAGAGTAACACACAGAATGATAGGACTGGAAACTAAATCAATTGAATGATGCATTAGCCTGCACGTTAATATCTACCAATGCCCCAGCTTAACATGGAATAGAGATCAATGCGATTTTAATCCAATTCAGTGAAACTCCTAAGGGAACGTGAACATGATTATAAACTGAGGAAACCACAAGTCAAGTTCAGTTAGTGGAGTAATTTCACACTTAGAGTTGTGTCTATGTTAACAATTGAACTCCAGAAACTTGAGCACATAATGCAGGCTTGATACTCCAATGCAGTTCTGAGGGAGTGCTGATCTGTTATTCGGATGTGACGTTAGACCATCTCAGATGGATCTAAAAGATCCCGTGACACTATTCTAAGAAGAGCAGGGGAGTTCTCCCCGGTGTCCTGACCAATATTTATCCCTCAACCAACATCACTAAAAACAGATTATCTGATCATTTTCACATTGCTGTTTGTGGGAGCTTGCTGTGCGCAAATTGGCTGCCGCATTTCCTACATTACAACAGTTGCTACACTTTAAAAGTACTTCATTGGCTGTAAAGCACTTTGGGACGTCCTGAGGTTGTGAAAGGCGCTATAGAAATGCAAGCCTGTCTTTTTCCCTTAACAATTTCCCAATTCCAAGTGCTATCCTGGCTCAATGGGTAGCACTCTCACCTCTGAAGCAGAAGATTGTGTGTTCAAGCCCTACTACCAGAGCTGAGCATATAGTCTATACGCTGAGGTGTTCTCCTTTGAGTAAGCCATTAAACTATGGCTGCCAAGGTACTATTTGAAGAGGAGCAGGTGAGTTCTCCTGGTGTCCTGGCCAACATCTATCTCGATGCTCTTTGTGGTACCTGGCTGTGCGAAAATTGTTTGCTGCATTTGCCTTCATAACAACAATTGACGACATTCTTTTTAAAAAGCAATACATTGGCTGCGAAGTACTTTGGGACCTCATAAAAGGCGCTATATGAATGCAAGTTTACTCTTTCTTTCCTGCTCAGTATTTGTTCTCTCTATGAAGTGCCTTGGGATCATAAAATGATACAGCACAGAAGGAGGCCATTCGGCCCATCGTGCCGGCTTTTTGGTAGAGCTATCCAATTAATCCCAGTCCCCTGCTCTTTCCCCATAGCCCTGCAAATATTTCCCTTCAAGTATTTATCTAATTCTCTTTTGAATGATACTATTGAATCTGCTTCCACCGCCCTTTCAGACAGCGCATTCCAGATCACAACAACTCGCTGCGTAAAAAAATGTTTCCTCTTGTCGCCTCTGGTTCTTTTGCCAATCACCTTAAATCTGAGTCCTTTGCTTACCGACCCTTCTGCCACTGGAAACAGTTTCTCTTTATTTACTCCATCAAAACCATTCATGATGTTGAAAACCTCTATCAAATCTCCTCTTAACCTTCCCTGCTCTAAGGAGAACAAGCCCAGCTTCTCCAGTCCCTCCACATAACTGAAGCCCCTCATCCCCTGGTATCATTCTACTAAATCTCTTCTGCACCCTCTCCAAGGCTTTGACATCCTTTCTAAAGTGTGGTGCCCAGAATTGAACACAGTACTCCAGCTAGGGCCCAACTAGTGTTTTATAAAGGTTGAAGGGATGTTCTGCTATCTTAAAGATGCTGTGTTAGGGTAAGTTGTAGTCTGAGTCAGTACATGCTCCAAAGAAAAAAATGAGGTAAAAATTTACAAGTAAATATCCTTAAAAGAAAAATCAGTTGGTACATATAGGGGGTGAAATTGGTCTTTAACGATAGTGCAAATGATGATTTCACCCCATAGGGACCCCTTCAATGTCTCTAGTCCAGGTCAGGTGCTGATCATGTGGCCTGTCTTTAGCCCCAAACTCTTCTCCCATTGAGCACCCAATCCAGATGGAATGGCAGACATAATGAGCATAAAGCATGAGAATAGAAAGCTGGTAGCTAGGAACTGTGGAGATGGGTGGCGTGATGGTGAGGGAGCAGTGAATGTAGAGCAGTATGCTAATTGGTTGGCTGTAGGGAATGTTGCCGTGGTGACAGCACGTGGGTTGGGCTGTGCCCGGTGCTCAATCCATTGAGAAGATTTGTGGAAAAGAGATTACAGCGATTAACTGTATCAGGCTAACTCGCAGCGCTCAAAATAAAGGCACCCTCCGAATAGGCAGGTCGGACCAGATAGAAAATAGTTCTTTACTGAGGAAAGAAGCTCAGACGTGTCAACAATGTCGTGGAGGCTGAAACTATAAAGTGGGTATTATCCGTCTCAATTGCAGCTGACCATCTTTGTGATCGCCAGATGGTTAATGACTATCCTCTTCCTGCTGGACTAAGTGTTGAATCCAGTATGTGGTAACTGTCTCTAGCCTCCTCTAGCCCTACAACCCTCCCAGATCTCTGCGCTCCTCCAATCCTGGCCTCTTGCGCATCCCCCGATTTTCTTCGCTCCATCATTCGCGGCCGTGCCTTCAGCTGCCTGAGCCCTAATCTCTGTAATTCCCTCCTTAAACCTCCCTGCCTCTCTCTCTGCTCCTTTAAGTCGCTCCTTAAAACCTACTTCTTTTGACCAAGCTTTTGGTCACCTGTTGTAATATCTCCTTTTGTGGCTCAGTGTTCAAATTGTGTTTGATAATCGCTCCTGTGAAGCGCCTTGCGACATTTTGCCACTTTAAAGGTGCTATATTTGGAATTCTCAGTTGTTGAGTATATTCAAGGCTGAGATCGATAGATCTTTGGACTCTAGGGGAATCAAGGGATATGGGGATCGGGAGGGAAAGTGGAGTTGAGGTTGAAGATCAGCCATGATCTTATTGAATGGCTGAGCAGGCTCGAGGGGCCGTATGGCCGACTCCTGCTTCTTATGTTTTTATGTTTATATATAAATGCAAGTTGTTGTTGTGGTGGGCAGTAAATCCCAGACATGCCAAATATGCCAGTGCTCTCTCAACTGCTCATGTTGCCTCTTATGCCTTGTTTCTCCACTATGGCCAAATCTTCAGCAGCTACACGCGAAATATTCCGTAAATTACTCTCCTCATGACCCCCCCCCCGTTAATTATTTTCTGGAATTGTGCTATTATTATGAAATGCCAAATAATTGACTTGTTTTTCACATCTGTGGTCGCTGGATGATTGTAGGCTGCAAATGCTTACTGACAGCCAACTTTCAATGAGCAGGATGATTTTTGAGAGGCTGGAGTGAGAGTGAAGTTAGTGGATACTTGTGAATGAATTGTAGGGTAATGAAAGTGAGCGATTCTGAATCACATGACGTCCAGACTACAAGACTGAGCCTAGAGCTAAAAAAAACTATTCAGGCTGAAGTGACGCTAAATATTAAGAAAGAAATAAAGACTTGCATTTCTGTAGCGCCTTTCACGACCACAGGACGTCCCAAAGTGCTTTACAGCCAATGAAGTACTTTTTGAAGTGTAGTCACTGTTGTAATGTAGGAAACGCGGCAGCCAATTTGCGCACAGCAAGCTCCCACAAACAGCAATGTGATAATGGCCAGATCATCTGTTTTTTAGTGATGTTGATTGAGGGATAAATATTGGCCAGGACACCGGGGATGACTCCCCTGCTCTTCTTCAAAATAGTGCCGTGGGATCTTTTACGTCCACCTGAGACAGTAGACGGGGCCTGGGTTTAACGTCTCATCCGAGAGACGGCACCTCCGATGGTGCAGCACTCCCTCAGCACTGCACTGGAGTGTCAGGCTAGAAATTTGTGCTCATGTCTCTGGAGTGGAACTTTGAACCCACAACCTTCTGACTCAGAGGCGCAAGTGCTACCCACTGAGCCACTGGCTGATCCAGTTCAGTCCAAGTCACACGCGATAGATACTGGGGCGGACGGCCCACCTTAGCTTATTCATCCAGAAATATCCTACTGTCCATCACAGCCTCCAGCTGTTTCTCAAATGATTGCGGGATTTTCGCCCCCACTGCCCGACAGTGAGATCCATTCCATGTGCTGATCACTTTCTGGAGGTCATTTTAACTTTACGGCGAGAGTGTAAAATGGGCAATATTGACTTCAGTGTCAGGCGTGGATCAGTGGGCAGCACTCTCGCGTTTCCTACATTACAACAGTGACTACATTTCAAAAGTACTTCATTGGCTGGAAAGCACTTTGGGACATCCTGAGTTCGTGAAAGCCGCTGTATAAATGTAATGTCGATAGTAGCCATGATGTGGAGATGCCGGTGTTGGACTGGGGTGGACAAATGTGAGAAGTCGCACAACTGTAATCATCTGGCAGTGTTCTCTGACTATATATGCTGTGACTATATGCATCTCTTCACTTCACCTGACGAAGGAGCAGCGCTCCGAAAGCTTGTGATTTCAAATAAAGCTGTTGGACTATAACCTGGTGTTGTGCGACTTCTCACATATAAATGTAGGTCAATGGAAAGGAAAATTGAGTGTGGTGTATTTTTTTAATTCATTCTCGGGATGTGGGCGTCGCTGGCAAGGCCGGCATTTATTGCCCATCCCTAATTGCCCTTGAGAAGGTGGTGGTGAGCCGCCGCCTTGAACCGCTGCAGTCCGTGTGGTGAAGGTGCTCCCACAGTGCTGTTAGGGAGGGAGTTCCAGGACTTTGACCCAGCGACGATGAAGGAACGGCCGATATATTTCCAAGTCAGGATGGTGTGCGACTTGGAGGGGAACTTGGAGGTGGTGGTGTTCCTGTGCATCTGCTGCTGTACAAGGGGCAACTGATTCATTATCGCTCCTTTTACACTATCGCCCAAAGTTAAAATTACCCCCTTTGCGTGAAGAAGCATTTCCCGACAGTCCCAAACCATAAAAGAAACAAATGATCTGGTCATCATCACATTGCTGTTTGTGGGAGCTTGCTGTGCGCAAATTGGCTGCTGCGTTTCCTACATTACAGCAGCGACTACACTTCAAAAAGTACTTCATTGGTTGTAAAACGCAAGTTCTTTCTTTCTTGGACATGGCGACATTTTCGAGCAATTCCCTGGTTGAAACCACACTGGAGTCTGCGCTCCCTGCCCCCAGCCTGAGTGACAGATCCGACACTACTTACTGACAGATTAAAGTAGGTCTGTGCCGAGTATGGCCAGACTGCCGCAAGGCTCCTCTGTGCTCGTTGCTGTGTCTGTGACTATTTCTGTAGCTATGCCAACGGGAGGCAAATGAGTAGGTTATTGCAGTGAGGCAAGTGATACAATCTGCTGCTGGTATAAATGATTGATGCTGTACTGTTCTAATTAAAATTCAGCCATCTGCATGGTTTGTTTCGAGGGCAGAGTATCTGTTTCATATGCCTTGGCTCTCTGAAATGAGTACTAATGTCGGATAGCACTAACCCACTGAGGGAGTGGGATGGGGAGATTGGAACAGTTTGATCTAACAGTACAAAGCATAATGCAGAATGATGTATACTGCATTCCGCTCAGTCTCTCTCTCTCACTCTTTTCTGTTCCATCACTCTCCTCTCTCCCAATCTAAATGGGCACTCCTATTATCACTCATCTGCTGTCTCTAAACCTAGGACCTATTAGGTATCCTAGCACTAGCTACTGCATGTGTCTACCTATCTATTTACCTGTCTCTCTCTATCTCCCCTGCTCTCTCTCTCTCTCTATCCACCTATCTCTCTCCCTCTCTATCTCTCTCCATCTTTGTCAGGCTTGGTTCAGTTGGTAACATGCTCGCCTCTGAGTCAGTAGGTTACGGGTTCTAAGCCCCACAACAGAGACTTGAGCACATATTCCAGGCTGACACTTCAGTGCAGTACTGACGGAGGGCTGCATTTTTGCAGATGTTGAACTGAGAACCTGTCTATCTGTACAGATGGACGTAAAAAGCTCCAATGGCACTGTGCAAAGTAGAGCAGGAGAGCCGTGTCCTGGCCAACATTCGGCCCTCAACCAAAACCACCAGAACAAATTAACTGGTTAGTTTGCTGTTTCTGGGATCTTGCTGTGTGAACATTGGTTTGATATGCTTGCCTTCAAAGCAACAGTGACTCCATCCAAAGTAATTCACTGGCCGTGGCTCAGTGGGCAGCACTCTTGCCTCTGAGTCAGAAGGTCGTGGGTTCAAGCCCCACTCCAGAGACCTGAGCACAAAATCCAGGCTTGCACTCCAGTGCAGTGCTGAGGGAGTGCTGCACTGTCAGAGATGCCGTCTTTCAGATGAAATGTTAAATTGAGGCCCCCGTCAGTCAGCACAAGTAGACATTAAAGATCCCACAATTATTCATTCATTTGCTGATTGTGGGACCTGCTCTCTGCTCACTCCCAGGCCCATCCTTCCTCAGGCCCCGTGTCTCCTGAACCTCAGCCCATTCCTGCTATTTGCTCTACTGTAACGATAGCAAAATACTGCGGATGCTGGAAATCCGAAATAACAACAGAAAACGCTGGAAAAACTCAGCAGGCCAGGCAGCATCCGTGGAGAGAGAAACAGAGTTCACGTTTCAGGTCGAAGACCTTTCGTCAGAACTGGAAAAAAGCAGGAAATGAAATAGATTTAAAGCAAGGATAAAGCTGGGAAAAGGGGGAGGGGATGAAAGAACAAAAGGAGAGATTAGGAGCTCTACTGTAAACCTACTCTCATGCTTGTTCCTGGGTCCTGGCCACGGGACATATTAACTGTTATTTATATTTAATATCAGCTGAGACTCTGTGAAAATATGGTAATTTGACTAAAAAAAATAATTCTGACATGTGTGGTTTTCTCAGCGTCTCGACTGACATATTTGGAATTTGCTCGACATTCTCACCTTGTGTTTGATGTTGAGAAACATGTTTATGTGGGTCTGTTCTGATTAAGGTGGATAAGTGATCAGTGCACACATGTTACATTCCACGGCCGCACAGGATAACTTGTCCTTGTTGCTGATTTCAGTTCATCATTCAGAATCTAATGGGGCCTTTGGATCTCAGTCACACGTCCACCCGGGACAAAGTCCGCAGAACATGCCATCCTGGACCGAGGTTCTGGGGAGTTCAGCAGCTCAGGTTGGTACGTCATGTTCCCCCCGCTCCCTCCCAAGATTCTGCCTTGGGGAAGGTGGGGAAGGTATCGGAGGTGCTGCCGAAGAAGCCTTGGTGAGTTGCTGCAGTGCCCCCTGTGGATAATGTGGATAGTGCACACTGCAGCCACGGTGCGCCGGTGGTGGAGGGAGTGGATGTTTAAGCCAGTGGATGGGGTGCCGATCAAGCACAAAATGAAAGCAGAGCATGCAGTCACTTTTTTGTTTCCAATTTCCTTCCCTCCTCCTGAAGGTACTGACTCTTGCTGGGTAGAGAGGACCTTCCAGTACCTCCTCCAGGTGGCTTTTCTTCCTATGTGACAACAACTTACATTTATAGAGCGCATTTAACGTAGTAAAACGTCCCAAGGCGCTGAACAAGAGCGAGATCAATAAAAACATTTTTGACACCGAGCCACTGAAGGAGATATCAGGACAGGCGACCAAAAGCTTGGTCAAAGAGGTCGGTTTTAAGGAGCAGCTTAAAGGAGGAGAGAGAGGCGGAGAGGTTTAAGGAGGGAATTCCAGAGCTTAGGGCCCAGGCAGCTGAAAGCACGGCCACCAATGGTGGAGCGATTAAAATCGGGGATGTGCAAGAGGCCAGAGTTGGAGGAGTGCAGACCCCTACAGATAGTGAGTCGATCGTGGAGGGTATCCCAACAGTGCCTGACCCTACTCTCACAATGACCCTCACACATGCACTTTGCATCATTGGACACCGGCCAGAGATGAAACCCTGGCTGATTTTTTTTTCATCCTCCCCAGCCGATTTTTTTTTCATCCTCCCCAGCCCATGGGAACAGAGGCCAATTGTAAGAACATAAGAAATAGGAGCAAGAGTAGGCCCATTCGGCCCCTCGAGCCTGCTCCGCCATTCAATAAGATCATGGCTTATCTTCGACCTCAACTCCACTTTCCTGCCCAGTCCCCATATCCCTTTATTCCCCTAGAGTCCAAAAATCTATCTATCTCAGCCTTGAATATACTCAACGACTGAGCATCCACAGCCCTCTGGGGGAGAGAATTCCAAAGATTCACAACCCTCTGAGTGAAGAAATTTCTCCTCATCTCAGTCCTAAATGACTAACCCCTTATCCTGAGACTGTGCCCCCTAGTTCGAGACTCTCCAGCCAGGGGGAAACAACCTCTCAGCATCTACCCTGTCAATCCCCTTCAGAATCTTATATGTTTCAATGAGATCACCTCTCATTCTTCTAAACTCCAGAGAGTATAGGCCCATTCTACACAACCTCTCATCATAGGTCAACCCTCTCATCCCAGGAATTATTTTAATTCCCAGGAATCAATCTCGTGCCCCAATCACCGCCATGGCCAAGAGCAAGAATCGAACCTGGTACCATCTGGCTTTTACGGTTCAAGGGGGCCCACCACCACCTTCTCAAGGGGGCAACTAGGGATGGACAATAAATGCCGGCTTTGCCAGCGACGCCCACATCCCGAGAACACATATGTATTTAAAAAAAAACCAACTCCACTCCCATTTCCCCGCCCATTCCAAGTGTGGTGTCGAATGATTTTACCTGTTGTCCTGGCAGGATACGTTCGGCATGGAGCAGCTGAGGGAGACGACGGCTAAACTGAACCTGCAGCAGGGCTACGTGTGGCCAATCAACCTCCTCCAGCAAAGGGACGTCCCGCGAGCAGAACCGGCCACAGCGCCTGAGCCAAACCTGACCCCCCGCCTTCGCAAATTGAACTGCTGCTCGGAGTAAGAACTGCGCGCCGTCGGCGCGGCACATTAACGCCTACAGAAAGAAAGTCTTGTATTTAGACAGCGCCTTTCACAGCCTCAGGCCGTCCCAAAACATTTGGCCGTCAATGAAGTACCTTTTTATTTTGAAGTGCGTTCGCTGTTGTGATGTAGGAAACGCGGCAGCCAATTTGCGCACAGCAAGCTCCCACAAGCAACAGTGAGGTAATGGGCGGATCATCTGTTTTTATCGATGTTGGTCGAGGGATAAATATTGGCCGGGACACCGGGTAGAACTCCCCTGCTCTTCTTCGATATAGTGCCACGGGATTTATTTTTTTTACGTCCGCCTGAGAGAGCAGACGGGGCTGTTGGGTAAACCTCACACACAGTGCAAGCGGTAAACACTCAGTGCCGGGTATCACGGGGTAATCTCAGCAGTCCCGTGCACCCAGAGGGGGGGCCCAGCTTGAAGCGAGTGTGGGTCCGCAGCGCTGAGACTCCATTCTGTGCTCCCCCACTGGTGAACTTAACGTAGCGTGCAGGAGCGGTAACTCCCTTCCATCGAAGCCCGCGCCCTTTGTTAGGGAGCTTTATGATCATATGCTTGCTGTGCCTGAGGTATCAGACTGTTAAATAGCTGGTATTCAACTTCAACACAGATTGTGATACTCTCCAGTCTCAGCATTTCTGCTGGGGCGGATAAACACACCCAGTCTACAGCATAATCTACATAGACAGAAGCTTACAGCCCTTCCCCAGTAACTTATACACAGGATATCCTGGGTTAAAATTCTGTTTAAGTCAATGGTGCATAGCTGAGGGTCACGGGGTGAAGTCTAGCCAGCTCGTTAGCTGCAGAGAGGCTCACAAAACAACAGTGACTGCACTTCAGAGTAATTCACTGCATGTGAAGCTGTTTGAAATATTTCTGAGGGATGTGATGAGGTGCAAGTCATTCTCTCTCTCTCTCTCTCTCTCTATATGAGAGAGTTTGGATGCTACAGTTGTTCCCATTTCATCTGGATGAGGGAGGAGAATGTCCGGCACGGTTCCCACCCCTGTCTGCTGATCAGTCACATCTGCTGGAAAATGCACATCTGTGGACTTTGGGTAATGACAAGATTGGACACAGCTGCACGGCCCAACCCGGTTAAACAGCCTGTCCAAGTCACAGTTGGTGCGTGATTCAGACAGACAGTGCAGTTGGTGTGTGACACAGGCAGACAGTTGGTGTGTGACACAGGCAGACAGTTGGTGTGTGACACAGACAGACAGTGCAGTTGGTGTGTGACACAGACAGACAATGCAGTTGGTGTGTGGCACAGACAGACAGTGCAGTTGGTGTGTGATTCAGACAGACAATGCAGTTGGTGTGTGGCACAGACAGACAGTGCAGTTGGTGTGTAATACAGACAGACAGTGCAGTTGGTGTGTGACACAGACAGACAGTGCAGTTGGTGTGTGACACAGGCAGACAGTGCAGTTGGTGTGTGACACAGACAGACAGTGCAGTTGGTGTGTGACACAGGCAGACAGTGCAGTTGGTGTGTGACACAGACAGACAGTGCAGTTGGTGTGTGACACAGACAGCAGTGCAGTTGGTGTGTGACACAGACAGACAGACAGATGGTGTGTGACACAGACAGACAGACAGTGCAGTTGGTGTGTGACACAGACAGACAGACAGTGCAGTTGGTGTGTGACACAGACAGACAGTGCAGTTGGTGTGTGACACAGGCAGACAGACAGTGCAGTTGGTGTGTGACACAGACAGACAGTGCAGTTGGTGTGTGACACAGACAGACAGTGCAGTTGGTGTGTGACACAGACAGACAGACAGTGCAGTTGGTGTGTGACACAGACAGACAGTGCAGTTGGCGTGTGACACAGACAGACAGTGCAGTTGGTGTGTGACACAGACAGACAGACAGTGCAGTTGGTGTGTGACACAGACAGACAGTGCAGTTGGTGTGTGACACAGGCAGACAGACAGTGCAGTTGGTGTGTGACACAGACAGACAGTGCAGTTGGTGTGTGACACAGACAGACAGTGCAGTTGGTGTGTGACACAGGCAGACAGACAGTGCAGTTGGTGTGTGACACAGACAGACAGTGCAGTTGGTGTGTGACACAGACAGACAGACAGTGCAGTTGGTGTGTGACACAGACAGACAGACAGTGCAGTTGGTGTGTGACACAGACAGACAGACAGTGCAGTTGGTGTGTGACACAGACAGACAGACAGTGCAGTTGGTGTGTGTGATTCAGTCAGCCTCAGGCAGTGAATTTTCACAACAGTGGGGGGAACAGCAGGATATTTTCTGTGTGTGCCGAGCTCGCAATGCAACAGGTGTTGCTGCTATAATAAATGTTCCGTTTTCCTGTTTGCCTCTATAGCGTGTTTCAGTGTACACTGGTGAATATTCCACAGACTCAGGCACTGCTGAAACAGGTGAAACTTCCTCTGGGTCTTATCTTCCAACCATTCAAGGATTCCAGGGTAAGTAGAGTGGGATGGGATGAACATTCCTTTGGGCTGTAAAGGTCCTTAACCCTTTATCATACCATAAATTCTGGATCAGTTGGCATTTTCAAGACTGAGATCGATAGATTTTTGTTAGGTAAGAGTACCAAGGGATATGGAGAAAAGAAATGGGGTTGTGGATGGTACAGATCAGCTATGATCTAACAAAATGGCGGAACAAACTCGAGGGGCTGAATGGCCCACTCTTGTTCCTATTGCTAAATTCCTGATGTTTGGGGTCATCTCCATTGCTCCCCCTTCTGCCCCCTCTCAAGAGCGATGACGTCCTTCCTATGATTAGGTGACCAGAACTGCCCACAGTACCAGAGCAAGTCTGACCAGAGCCTTGTACAGCAGCAATGCAACTTCCTTAGACTTCTAAGCATTCTTCGTCCTGCTGTAACTTCACCATAAATAATTCACCGTCCCGGATCGAAAGTCCTGCATCTTTAGAAATTCACCCTCCAGATGCCCGTGCAGATGCAGCTATATTAAGGTCGCCAACTCTGGTTGGACGCATTCCTGGAGGCTTCATCACTCTCCCGCCATTGGTCACCCGACACGTCCATCCTCGCAGCGCCCCGCCTTCCCACGGCCAATCGGAAAGCGAACAGACTCTTCACTACCCGATTGGATGATGCCTGCCTCTCAGTAAAACCCCTTTCTTTTTCCCATGTCTGATATTTTTTGTAACAATCAAAAGTGTTCAAAGAAATTTTTTCCTAAAATGCAATTTTTTACCACCCGCTATGATTTTTTTTCCCTCCCTGTTGCTCATATGCCGTGTCCTAGAGATTAGTCTTTCATTCCTGGAGACTCCAGGGCAATCCTGGAGGCTTGGCGATCCAAAGCTATGTTAAGGCTCAGTGATAAAGCCACATTGTTCATAATAGATGCTGGTACAATTTTGGTCACACGACTGTTCCCTGCTGGTTTTCCAGGAGCCTCCGCTGCTGATCACTGATGTCCCCCCTCGCTGCTCAATGTGTCAGACCTACATCAACCCCTTTGTCACCTTCACTGACCAGCGACACTGGAAATGCAACACTTGTTTCTCGCTCAACGATGGTAGGAGCACTTGTAGGAGATTGACTTGATCTGCTCTGGGAGCATTCAATGATCAAACCAATGTTTAGGTTGATGTTCAAATTCCAATGGAGAATAATGGGTACCTTGGGAGTATGAAGTGGAATCAAATAGTTCTGATGTCACCACGTGGCACAAGAAGAAAGCTCAAGTGGGTTGGAACTATAATTTCGAACGCGAGATCTGATAGTTGCCTTGATATACAGAACACAGCAGAGTCAGTGGGCAGTTTTATCTCCTATTGCTCCATAGGGAGGGTTGTCTGGATGAAAATTGGCAGGGATGTAGGTTCCTGCAGGTGACGAAGGATTAGTAACTGATATAATCGCGCACGTTTATTGGCTGATGGGAATTGCTAGTTGTTCCGGCTTTACTTTCTCCAGGTGTCAGGCGAGGCTCAGTGGGTAGCACTCTCGCCTCTGCGTCAGAGGTCATGGGTTCAAATCCCACTCCAGAAACCTGAGCCAAGTATGAAGATTTTAAAATCAGCGCACTGAGTGGCTGGCTGTCGGAGGAGGAGGAGTGGCAGGGATTGGGGTGAAAGGTTAGCGGGACTTGGTGTGGGAGAGGATGCGACAGCGGAGTCTGGATCAATTGGAGTTCATTAACCACCTTCTTTCTTCTTCCAGTCCCTGGGAATTTCCTCTTTGACCCCATGACAGGCAGCTACTGTAACCCGCACAGTCGGCCCGAACTACAGCACGCAGCACTGGAGTTCATGGTACCACAGGAATATCAGGTACAAGCTCGTTCACTGCACAGGTACACCCAGTCTCACTGTACAGAACACCTGTACCAGTTACACCCTGTCTCACTGTACAGAACACCTGTACCAGGTACACCCTGTCTCACTGTACAGAACACCTGTACCAGGTACACCCTGTCTCACTGTACAGAACACCTGTACCAGGTACACCCAGTCTCACTGTACAGGACACCTGTACCAGGTACACCCTGTCTCACTGTACAGAACACCTGTACCAGGTACACCCTGTCTCACTGTACAGAACACCTGTACCAGGTACACCCTGTCTCACTGCACAGAACACCTGTACCAGGTACACCCTGTCTCACTGTACAGAACACCTGTACCAGGTACAACCTGTCTCACTGCACAGAACACCTGTACCAGGTACACCCAGTCTCACTGCACAGAATACCTGTACCAGGTACACCCTGTCTCACTGTACAGAATACCTGTACCAGGTACACCCAGTCTCACTGTACAGAACACCTGTACCAGGTACACCCTGTCTCACTGTACAGAACACCTGTACCAGGTACACCCAGTCCCACTGTACAGAACACCTGTACCAGGTACACCCTGTCTCACTGTACAGAACACCTGTACCAGGTACACCCAGTCCCACTGTACAGAACACCTGCACCAGGTACTCCCTGTCTCACTGTATGAACACCTGTACCAGGTACTCCCTGTCTCACTGTACAGAACATCTGTACCAGGTACACCCTGTCTCACTGCACAGAACACCTGTACCAGGTACACCCTCTGTCATTGTACAGAACAGCTGTACCAGGCGGGTGAGATGCTCCCAGCGCTCGACCAATCCCACTCTATAACTGGGCCTGGCTGTCAGAAGGTGCATGGGATCAGCCTTGGTGTCCGTGCTATCTGATTTGCTTTATTTCACTCCCTCTTGGTGAGCAGTGCCATGCCTGTACTCCGTGCCCTCCTCCGAGTGGACAGCTGAGGTGAAGAACGTCTACCCGACCACTGGCCAGCACCTCCCCCCTACCTGTCCATCAGCCACCGATTACCGTGACATACTTTGTGTATCTCTCTGACTGACAGGAGATGGATTTCACTGATCATGCTCTGTCATCTCTGCCCTTGCTCAGGCTGGACGCCCTCGGCCGATAACATACCTGTTTGTGTTTGATGTTAGTTACAGCGCGTTGGAAACTGGTTATCTGGGAATTGTCTGTAAAACCCTGCTGGAGAACATAGACAGGTGAGGCATTCAGTACCTCTCTACTTAATTTTTTGTTTCAATTAAATAAACATTTAGCCATCGATCCTGGTCCATGTCAAAACGTTTTTAATGTAAGATATCAGATCTCTAAGTCAGATGGTTGTGGGTTCCTGGCCAACATTCCTCATAAAGCTAACAGCACTAAAACCTATCAACATCACATTGCTGTTTGTGGGATCTTGCTGTGTGCAGAATGGCTGCCACACAACAGCAGTCACTGTGCTTGCAGGTGAAGCACTTTGATCAGGACACCAGAGAACTCCCTCGAATAGTGCCATGGGATCTGTAATATCCACCTGAACCACTCGAACAGGCCGATCGGGGCCTCAGCTTAATGTCTGATTCGAAGGGCAGCAACGCAGACAAGGCAGCGATCCACTGGACTGGAGGATGAAACTAGATTATACATAGATACATAGAAGATAGGAGCAGGAGTAGGCCATCCGGCCCTTCGAGCCTGCTCCGCCATTTAATGAGATCATGGCTGATCCTCCAATTCAGTATCCCGTCCCCGCCTTCTCTCCGTAACCCTTAACCCCTTTTGCCTGTAGAAATATATCTAATTCCCTCTTAAATATATTTAATGAGCTGGCGTACACTGCCCTCTGTGGCAATGAGTTCCACAGGTTCACCACCCTCTGAGTGAAGAAATTCCCCCTCATTTCTGTCCTAAATGGTTTAGCCCTTATCCTTAAATTATGTCCTCTAGTTCTGTTCTCACCCGCCAAGGGAAACATTCCTTCTGCATCTAGTCTGTCTAGACCTGTCAGAATTTTATACACTTCTATGAGGTCCCCTCTCAATCTTCTAAACTCCAGTGTGTACATCCCTAAACTACATAGTCTCTCCTCATAGGTCAATCCCGCCATTCCTGGTATCAGCCTGGTGAATCGCCGCTGCACCCCCTCCATGGCAAGAACATCTTTCCTCAGATGAGGCGACCAAAACTGTACACAGTACTCGAGGTGTGGTCTCACCAGTGCCCTGTACAGCTGCAGCAAGGTATCCCTGTTCCTGTATTCCAACCCTTTTGCTATGAAGGCCAGCATACTGTTTGCCTTCTTGACCGCCTGTTGCACCTGCATGCTCGCCTTCAGTGACTGGTGTACAAGAACACCCAGGTCTCTCTGTACTTCCCCCTCTCCCAATTTATTGCTATTTAAATAATAATTTGCCCTCCCGTTCCTGCACCCAAGGTGGATAACTTCGCACTTGTCCACATTATAGTGCATCTGCCATTTATCCGCCCAATCACCCAGTCTGTCCAAATCGCTCTGGAGCTTCCTGGTCTCCTCCTCTGAGCCCACCCCCCCCATCTAGTTTAGTGTCGTCTGCAAATTTGGAAATGCTGCATCCGACTCCCTGATCCAGGTCATTAATGTAAATTGTGAACAGCTGGGGACCCAGGACAGATCCCTGCGGTACCCCACTTGTTACTGCCTGCCATTCAGAAAATGAGCCGTTTATTCCAACTCTCTGTTTTCTATCTGACAGCCAGTTCTCTATCCACGTCAATACTTTCCCCTTTATCCCATGAGCTTCAATTTTCCATGCTAATCTTTTATGTGGGACCTTGTCGAAGGCCTTTTGGAAGTCCAGGTACACCACATCTACTGGCTCTCCCCCATCTATTTTACCAGTTACTCCCTCAAAAAATTCCAATAGATTAGTCAAGCACGATTTACCCTTTGTAAATCCATGTTGACTCTGTCCTATCCTGTCCCCATTTGCTAAGTGCTCCGCTATTTCATCCTTAATGATGGACTCCAGCATTTTGCCCACAACTGATGTAAGGCTTACAGGTCTGTAATTACCTGCTTTTTCCCTACCCCCCTTTTTGAATAGTGGGGTAACGTTAGCTACCCTCCAATCCATGGGCACTGTTCCCGAGTCTAATGAATTCTGAAAAATCGTACTTAGTGCATCCGCTATCTCTAGGGCCACCTCCTTCAGTACCCTAGGATGCATGTTATCAGGCCCTGGGGATTTGTCCGCCTTCAATCCCTTTAGCTTCCTTAACACCATATCCTTAGAGATATTGATTTGCGTCAGTTCCTCCTTTGCCAATGTCCCTATTTTTCCCGATATCCCAGGGAGGTTTTTTGTGTCTTCCCTCGTAAAGACTGACCCAAAGTATGCATTTAGTTGGTCTGCCATTTCCTTATTTCCCGTTATATATTCCCCCGTTTCTGACTGCAATGGACCAACTTTGGTTTTCACCAGTCTTTTCCTCTTGATATACTTATAAAAGCTTTTGGAGTTAGTTTTTATATTTTCCGCCAGCTTGCTTTCGTAAGCTATTTTGCCCCTCTTGATTAAGCCCTTTGTCCTCCTTTGCTCTATCTTAAACTGTTCCCAATCTTCCGCTCTGGCGCTTTTTTTGGCTATTTTATACGCCCTATCTTTGGATTTTATGTGCTCATGTGTCAGCTGTGGCTCAGTGGGTAGCACACTCGCCTCTGAGTCAGAAGGTTGTGGGTTCAAGTCCCACTCCAGAAACTGGCGCGCAAAATCTAGACTGAGGGAGTGCTGCACTGTCGGAGGTGCTGTCTTTCGGATGAGACATTAAACCAAGGCCCAGTCTGCTCTCTCAGGTGGACGTAAAAGATCCCATGGCACTATTTTGAAGAAGAGCAGGGCAATTATCCCCGGTGTCCTGGGCCAATATTTATCCCTCAATCAACATAACAAAAACAAATAATCTGGTCATTATCACATTGCTGTTGGGGGACTTTGCTGTGTGCAAATTGGCTGCCATGTTTCCCACATTACAACAGTGACTGCACTTCAAAAAGTACTTCATTGACTGTAAAGCGCTTTGAATCATCCGGTGGTCGTGAAAGGCGCTATAGAAATGCAAGTCTTTCTTTTCTTTTCAAGTCCATGAATATACGAACAATGACGGACAGGAAACGACCCTCTGGTCCATCCCGGCTGTCCCACACAACTGCGGTGTCCTGTGCATCGCAATACAGACACGCCCCACCCAATGTTCCATGTAATTTTTTGGGGGCTCCGCGCGGCCCATTCAAAACATTGCGCATGCGCGGTTTTTGCATTGAAAAGTCGGCTGTGCGGGTTCCCTGGAGCGCTGCACGGACGCTCAGCTTAACGGGAACATTGGCCCCACCCCACCCGGAACCATGGGATCTCCTGCCGGAGAGGCGAAAAACCAGATTTTAAAAACCCAGGCTAATTATGGAAAAAAATCTGGAAAATTCCTCTCCGACCCCCTTCGGTGATCGAAACCAGGCCAGGAGACCAATCTGGCCCAGATCAATGTTGACTGGAACACAACTTTCTGACCCGGTGTTTTAATGGGTAGGATGAAGTTCACAACAGGGTAGATTGTTGATCATTTAAAGGAGTGGCTTGATGGAGTGATTGGACCTTTTCTCATTCTGTGCTGGTGTCCTTTTATGTTAGTTCATCTCCCCCCCCCTCTAGAGCAGTCTTACTGCACTTAAAGCAGGTGATCACAGGAGAACAGCTGCATTAGGGACTGATCGCACTTCCAACCCCGTTTCCTGTCTCTGTTACCTAGGTTACCAGGTGATTCACAGACCCGCATTGGGTTCATTACATTTGACAGCACGGTGAACTTCTACCATTTCCACAGCAGTCTGTCTCGACCCCGCATGATGGTTGTGACTGATATTGATGGTAAGTTCGTTCTTTACTGGGGCTGGTGGGTGTGGCGGGGAGAGTGTGGCGGGCGAGACAGTGTTAGAATCAGTTTGTTCGATGGCATTGATGCACATTTGTTGAAGGTTGACCAGCCAGCCTGGCTCAATGGAACCTGGAGCGTGCACCTGTCACTGAGGGGGGTGCGGGGGTTCCCTCTCGGCTAGAGATGACCCTGAAAAGCAATGCCCCAACAGGCAGGGTAGTTGGACAAGCAGCGGGAGGCTTATCAGTGCTCGGTATTGATAAGCTGCACGGTCGTAGCTGGTTAAGTTCCAGCAGACCGCCGTGCACGCTTAGGGATCCCGAACCTTGGTTCCTGACCAACCTGCGCCTAAGCTATCTGGACTTGAGCAAGTGGGCCTGGGGCTTTCCTGTGTCATTTCTGAGTCTGTTGTAGACTAATCATTAGAGATTGATTGCTAGGATTAGTCAACAATACCATTATTGTTGTAACATAGAATCACAGAATGATACAGCACAGAAGGAGGCCATTCGGCCCATCGTGCCTGTGCCGGCTCTTTGTAAGAGCTCTCCAATTAGTCCCACTCCCCCCTGCTCTTTCCCCATAGCCCAGCGAATTTTTCCTTTTCAAGTATTTACAGTTAACAACCTTCATGCCCCTGGACTCTCTTCCTACGCCCCTTACCCCTTGCTACATACATCTCTCCCCACCTTCTAAAGGCTCCTCAAAACCTAGCTCTTCAACCGCACTTTTAGAATTTTTTTTTTACAATTTTGCGTCCCATATTTTCATTCGAGTCTTTTCAGGAACTCCCGCCCCCCCCCCCCGCCTCAAAAGAATCACCTAATTGTTGCTTCACTTCTCGAGTAACAACTCGCAGGTGTGTGTGAGAAACGTGGGAAATAAACGAGGCTTGAACAAAAAGTTCAATTCCATTTCCAGTTTCCATTTTCAACAGGGGTCACACATTTAAGTTGTAGAAGGCCAGATCTAGGTTAGATGTCAGGAGGTGGTTCTTTTCCCAGAGAATAGTGGACCTAAAGAACAGGCTGCTGTCTCGTGCGGTGGAGGCCGATTCGCTGAATTCCTTCCAGCGAGAGCTGGACCTGTTTCTGGCCGGGGCGGAGATCACATCTTACAGAAGGGAGGTACTGCAGGGAATTCAGGGCCAGAGTGATCTCCTGGACTAGTTTTGATCGCCGAGCTGGGTCGGAGAGGAATTTCACAGATTTTCTTTTCCCAAATTAGCCTGGGATTTTTATCTGTTTTTTTGCCTGCAGGATTGTGGAGCAGACTCCCAGAGATGACCATTAATATGGAGTCAATTGCTATCTTTAAATGGGGAACATACCTGATACCTATTGAAACATAGAAACATAGAAAAATAGGAGCAGGAGTCGGCCATTCGGCCCTTCGACCCTGCTCCGCCATTCAGTATGATCATGGCTGATCCTCTATCTCAATACCATATTCCCGCTCTCTCCCCATACCCCTTGATGTCTTTTGTGTCTAGAAATCTATCTATCTCCTTCTTAAATATATTCAGTGACTTGGCCTCCACAGCCTTCTGTGGTAGAGAATTCCACAGGTTCACCACCCTCTGAGTAAAGAAATTTCTCCTCATCTCAGTCCTAAATGTCCTACCCCGTATCCTGAGACTGTGACCCCTCTATTGAGAAAGGGCATTGAGGATTAGATAGATATTAAAAGTACTGCAGGGTGAGGTAGGGAAAGGAATTCCAGTTGCATTTACACCCCGCCCCGTGAGCTGAGAGCGAATCAGTCTCGGGTATGCGGGTATGGAGATTCAATTTACACTGGCTCTTCCAAACCTGTTCTCAACGAATAATGTTGCAAACCTGCACACAAAACTAAGTGTGAGGTTGGTACCCAAACTGTTCGAGGCCCTGTTTACACTGTGACATTTTTAAGTTTGTGAATACGCTTTTGTAATGATACATCATTCCCTGTTATACAAGGAGCCTTTTCAACCGAGGGTTCTCAACAGAAGAAAGAACTAGCATTTATATAGCCTCTTTCACGTCCTTAGGGTGCCCTAAAGCACGTCACTGTTATAATGTAGGCAAATGCGGCAGCCAATTTGCACGCAGTAAGGTTCCACAAACAGCAGAGAGAAAAATGACCAGATAATTATTAGTGTTGTAGGTTGAGGGATAAATATTGGTCAGGGCACCAGGATATTTCCCCTGCTTTTCTTTGGATAGTGCCGTGGGATCTTTTACGTCCACCTGAGAGGGCAGACTCTGCACCCATATTCTCTCCACCACGATAACTGCCTACTTCCACCTCCGTAATATCACCCACCTCAACCCCTACCACAACCCATCTGCTGCTGAAACTCTCATCCATGCCTTTGCCATCTCCAGACTTGACTATTCTAATGCTCTCCTGGCCAGTCTCCCACCATCCATCCTCCATAAACTTCAGCTCATCCAAAATTCTGCTACCTGTACCCTATCCCGCACCAAGTCTCCCTCACCCCGAACCCTCTCCTCGCTGACCTACAATGGCTCCCGCTTCCCCAATGCCCAAACTTTAAAATCTACATTCTTGTATTTAAATCCCTTCATGGCCTTGCCCCATCCTATCTCTGGAACCTCCACCACCCCTACAATTCCCCCCCCCCCCCAAACTCTCCGTTCCTCTGACTCTGCCCCCTTGCGCATCCTCTCCTTCGCCCCACCGTTGGCGGCCGTGCCTTCAGCCACCGAGGCCCCACGCTCTCCAAATCCCTTCTTAAACCTCTCCAGCTCCTTCTCCTCCTTTAACCCTCATTTTTTGCTCAAGTTTTAAATCGCCCTTCTCCGAATATTGTCGTCTTTGGCTGGGCGTCCATTCTCTTCCAATCGTCTCTCTGTGAAACGAGTTGGGGCGTTTTTCTATGTTAGCAGGCGCTATATAAATGCAAGTTGTTGTTGTTGTTGATGCTGCGAATACTGAGCCAGGGCTGGCACCTTGAATCGACAGGAGACAGAACCTCGTTAGCTTCTGTTGCTGTACAGAGTTTGCAGTCTTCGCAATGATCACATGCGTTTGTCTTCTTTCAGATATCTTTGTCCCAAGTGAAGATAAGTTGTTGGTGAATCTTCAGCAAAGCAGACAGGTAATATGATTCCCTTCCTCATTATCACGCAGCTCAGTATTAAATGCACTGCTTTACACACAGAATTTACAACAACACGGAAACAGGCCATTCGGCCCAACTAGTCCGTGTCGCCGTTTACTCTCCTCGCGAGCAAATAGTCCGAATCACATTTGTCCGCCCTGTTTCCATGTCCCTTCAATGGCTTTTTCCTTCATCCACCTATCCCGTCTAATCCTGAGTGTTGACAACGTTTCTGCCTCGACCACTGATCCTGGAAGTGAATTCCACAGCCTGAAAACTCTCTCTGTGTTAAAGAAGTTTCTCCTGCCCGGCTAGTCAATTACAGTGTGTTGGGGAAGGGTGTTAGAGGGGAAATGACTCATTTGGTGTTATTATTGAGCAAAGATATCACTCCTTCCTTCTCTTCAGCCCATTAAACTTCTGACTCCATCAGGTACCAGAATTGATACTTGCTTAGATCAATTTATTACAATTCTCGAGAATAAATGAAGCCGTGTAAGTCCATTGGGCAGGCAGGCCAAACATTTTGTTGCCAAAGACCCTATGGGCCACACATTAAGGTTAAATGAATATTTCCACTGGCTGGGGAGTCTAGGAATTGGGGGCATAGTCTAAAAATTAGAGCCAGACATAAGTACATAAGTACATAAGAAATAAGAGCAGGAGTAGGTGATACGGCCCCTCGAGCCTGCTCTGCCATTCAATAAGATCATGGCTGATCTTCGACCTCAACACCACTTTCCCGCCTGATCTCCATATCCCTTGATTCCCCTAGAGTCCAAAAATCTATCGATCTCAGCCTTGAATATACTCAAAGACTCAGCATCCACAGCCCTCTGGGGCAGAGAATTCCAAAGATTCACAACCCTCTGAGTGAAGAAATTCCTCCTCATCTCAGTCTTAAATGGCCGACCCCTTATCCTGAGACTATGCCCCCTGGTTCTAGACACTCCAGCCAGGGGAAACAACCTCTCAGCATCTACCCTGTCAATCCCCCTCAGAATCTTGTATGTTTCAATGAGATCACCTCTCATTCTTCTAAACTCCAGAGTGAAGTTAGGAAACACTTCTACACACAAAGGGTGGTAGAAGTTTGGAACTCTCTTCCGCAAATGGCAATTGATGCTAGATCAATTGTTAATTTTGAATCTGAGATTGATAGATTTTTGTTAACTAAAGGTATTAAGGGATATGGGGCAAAGGCAGGTATATGGAGTTAGGTCACAGATCAGCCATGATCTCATTCAATGGCGGAACAGGCTCGAGGGGCTGAATGGCCTCCTCCTGCTCCTATGTTCCCGTTAAATTGCATACATCTCAAAAGGCCAATTCTAACTGGGTATTCAGACTTGGGATTTATCCGACAATGAGGACAGACTTTTCTAAACCTCCAGGCCCAAGAAGTTGGAGCAGGAGTAGGAGAAGCTGAGTTTGTTGGTGGCTCCATGACTCATGTGGCCTGCAACCCATAGTTTGGGACAACAACAACTTATATTTATATAGCGCCTTTAACGTAATAAAACGTCCCAAGGCGCTTCACAGAAGCGTTATCAAAAAAAAATTTGACACCGAGCTACATAAGATGTTGGGGCAGGTGATCAAAAGCTCGGTCGAAGAGGTAGGTTTTAAGGAGCGCCTTGAGGGAGGATAGAAAGGCGGAGAGGCTTAGGCAGGGAATTCCAGAGCTTGGGGCCTCGGCAACAGAAGGCACCACCGCCAATGGTGGAGCATTTAAAATCGGGGATGTTCAAAAGGCCAGAATAGGCGGAGCGCAGAGGTCTCGGGGGATTATAGGGCTGGAGGAGATTACAGAGGTAAGGAGGGGCGAGGCCATGGAGTGATTTGAAAACAAGGATGAGAATGACACTCCAACATGAGGCAATGTAGGTTCACTGTGCTGACACAGTGGGGTATGAAGTCAGTCAAAGTGCATATCATGGAATTCAGGATATTATATCAGCAAGATGCTTCAAGGTTTTTAAGAGCTAATTCTACACGTGTTATTATTTGTTCTTGGCCGTATTTATTGCCCATCCTTAGTTGCCCCGAGAGTATTAAGCGTCAACGACACAGTGTGGGACTGGAGTCACATGTAGACCAAACCAGTTGGGGTGGCAGGCAACGTTCCCGCTAAGCTGTGCGGCCGCTGGATGTCCCGCGCAGGCCGCACACCAGCTTTTACATTGAAGAAATTGTGCGTGCACGAAAATTTGAATGGGCTGCGCAGCCAGTTAAAGGGACCTTGCACCTAAAATAAAAATGAGAGGGATCATTGGTGGCAGGTCCCTTCCCTGAAGGATATTGGTGAGCATTTGTGGGTTTTGAAAAAACAATCTGGCAGCTTTCGGGGTTATCTAACTTTGTGCCAACACACATATTACGAGATTTATTAAATTAATTTTCACAACTTGGCATTGTCGGATTTCAACTCACAATCTCTGGGTTGCTATTCCAGTATCATAACTGTAAGAGTTGGTTAAACCAGGGCGAATAGCTAGCATTATGTAGAGGATAGGTTATGGTGGCAGGAAGGGTTAAATGGGATTAAATCGGTCTCCGATCACAGAGAGATGCAGGGACCAGCACTTAGGTGTGAGGTGATGCGAGTGTGGACTTTTAATTGCTGGACCAGCACCAACACATCTAAGAACCAGGAGGGTACATGAAGAGAGAATGGGGCACTCCAATAAATATCGAAAAGAGATAAGAAAGTGAAGGCTATCAAGGACAGATGCAGTCACTCATGGACGGAGAATGTTCAGAGAACAATAAACAGATAGTAACGAGCATGTGCGTATAGCAGGGAGGGGCCCATGACCTATAGCCATACGTACTTATACACTAACCGCACGTAGTGTGAACACGCTTACGTACTAACCACACGTTTGAATTACGTGATTAACCTTATAAAAATACTGCACACAGGAGCACTTAGGAACTCTACCTATCTTGTATAGATGTGATGTGGAGATGCCGGTGTTGGACTGGGGTGGACAAATGTGAGAAGTCGCACAACACCAGGTTATAGTCCAACAGCTTTATTTGAAATCACAAGCTTTTGGAGCGCTGCTCCTTCGTCAGGTGAAGACGAAGGAGCAGCGCTCCGAAAGCTTGTGATTTCAAATAAAGCTGTTGGACTATAACCTGGTGTTGTGCGACTTCTCATATCTTGTATAGGGCTACTGTGAGTGGTCTGAAGGACACAGCTTAGGAACCCCCGATGAGTTCTCTGTTCGTGAGCAATATTGGTACCGGTCTCATGAGCACTGCATGTAACGGGTTGTATTAGTGTGTTTATTAGTAAAGATTATTAATCAGATGTTTCTCTACCTCTTGATTCCACGTGCCTGTACGATAAGGGAAGGATAGTGAGTATCCTGAAACCCAACAGTAACCAGTCGGCTAACTTACCCATATAGATATATCAGTGGTAAAAAGCCTGAATCAGATTGTGAAATTACGCAAAGATCCATGTGACTCAGCTCCTGCGCGGCGATGTGTTTGAATGCGACCGTGCCTGTTATAATTCGTCTACTAGTTCTCCACTTCTGTGCCACAGCTCGTTGTTTCCCTGCTCGAGGAATTGCCAGATATGTTCAGAGAGACTCAGAAGAGACAGTGTGCTTTTGGGCCTGCTCTGCAGGCTGCTCAGAAACTCCTGACATATTGTGGTGGGCGTGTGTCTGCTTTCCTGACCCAGTTACCCAGCATAGGCTGTGGGTCCTTGCAACCGCGGGAAGATCCTGGCGATAGTACTCTGGTAGGTTGAGTTTTCTCCTGTGACCCATTACCTTAGTGGAAGAATCTTATTGTTCAGAAGGTGATCGTCTCACAAATTACAAAGAATTACATAGAATGTACAGCACAGGAACAGGCCGTTCGGCCCAACTGGTGTTTATGCTCCACGCGAGTCTCCTCCCACCCCTCTTCATCTCATCCTATCAGCATATCAGCTGTGGCTCAGTTGGCAGCACACTCGCCTCTGAGTCAGAAGGTTGTGGGTTCAACTCCCACTCCAGGGACTTGAGCACATAAAGCTAGGCTGACACTCCCAGTGCAGTGCTGAGGGAGTGCTGCACTGTCGGAGGTGCCGTCTTTCAGATGAGACGTTAAACCGAGGCACCGTCTGCCCTCTCAGGTGGATGTAAAAGATCCCATGGCACTATTTCGAAGAAGAGCAGGGGAGTTCTCCCCGGTGTCCTGGCCAATATTTATCCCTCAACCAACATAACAAAAACAGATAATCTGGTCATTATCACATTGCTGTTTGTGGGAGCTTGCTGTGCGCAAATTGGCTGCCGCGTTTCCTACATTTTAACAGTGACTACAATCCAAAAGTACTTCATTGGCTGTAAAGCGCTTTGAGACGTCCGGTGGTCGTGAAAGGCGCTATATAAATGCAAGTCTTTCTTTTATATCCTATTCCTTTCTCCCTCAAATGTTTATCCAGCTTCCTCTTAAGTGCATCTATACTATTCGCCTCAACCACTCCCTGTGGTAGCGAGTTCCACATTCTCACCACTCTCTGGGTAAAGAAGTTTCTCCTGAATTCCCTATTGGATTTATTAGTGACTATCTTATAATGATGGCCCCCTAGTTTTGGACTCTCCCACAAGTGGAAACATCTTCTCTACGTCTATCCTATCAAACCCCTTCATAATTTTAAAGCCTTCTATCAGGTCTGGAGAAAAGAGCCCCATTCAATCTTTCCTGATAGGCATAACCTCTCAGTTCTGATATCATCTTTCTTAATCTTCTTTGCACCTTCTCCAGTGCTTCCATATCCTTTTTTTCTAATATGGTGACCAGAACTGTGCACGGTGTGGCCTAACCAAGGTTCTATACAAGTTTAACATAACTTCTCTGCTTTTCAATTCTGTCCCTCTAGAAATGAACTCCAGTGCTTTATGTGGCCTTGTTAACCTGCGTTGCTACTTTTAGTGATTTGTGCAAGTTGTGAGCTGTCAACAGTGTTTCCTTTCCCACAATAAACAATCCACCCCTGTTGCTCCTAAGTTGCAAATGCCTTATCTCACAATCTTTCACAGTATGAACTTTTCACATACATAAAAAAAAACACTTGCGATCAAGATAAGACATAGATGTGGCTCTGCATTCAAAGTGCTCAAATTTGATGTCTTTTTCCCTCTCCCTCTCCCTCCACAAGGGTGCTAAGCACCTGGGACCAGCCGTCGATTTCTACAAGGTGCTTGCACTCGAGTTCTGTGGCCAGCAGACCGGAGTGGACTTATTCTTGTTGAGCCAGCGATACACCGACCTTGCTTCTATAGGTGAGTGTTTGCGGTAATGGTGATTTCAGTCAGCGCCACGGGGCGTTTTATCATTGAATGATACAGCACAGCAGGAGGCCATTCGGCCCATCGTGTGTGTCTGTGCTGGCTCTTTGAAAGAGCTCTCCAATTAACCCCACCCCCCCCCCCTGCTCTTTCCCCACAGCCCTGTAAATATTTCCCTTCAAGTATTTGAAGGGAAGTCCTGCTCTACTGTAATTCTGAAACAGCTGACCTAATGTGGCACGGTATCTTGTTGTATTGACACGTTGTAGGAGAGTGAGGTCCGGGTTTGTTGACTCGCCCACACTTTCTGAGTTCCTGACCTTTGTTGGGCAGTTTGCAGCATAGAAACATAGAAACATAGAAGATAGGAGCAGGAGTAGGCCATTCGGCCCCTCGAGCCTGCTCCGCCATTTAATGAGATCATGGCTGATCATCCAAATTCAGTACCCTGTCCCTGCTTTCTCCCCATATCCCTTGATACCTTTAGCTTTAAGAAATATATCTAACTCATTCTTGAATATATTTAATGACTTGGCCTCAACTACCTTCTGTGGTAGAGAATTCCACAGGTTCACCACTCTCTGGGTGAAGAAATTCTTCCTCATTTCTGTCCTAAATGGCTTACCCCTTATCCTTAGATTATGACCCCTGGTTCTGGACTCTCTGACCATCGGGAACATTCTTCCTGCATCTAGTTTGTCCAGACCTGTCAGAATTTTATATGTTTCGATGAGATCCCCTCTCATTCTTCTATACTCCAGCGAGTATAAGCCCAATCGACCCAATCTCTCCTCATATGTCATTCCTGCCATCCCAGGTATCAGCCTTGTGAATCTTCGCTGAACTCCTTCCATGGCAAGAACTCAGTGGTGATACTTTACACCAAAAGAGCAAAAAATGACATGCATAGAATTTACAGCACAGAAACAGACCATTTGGCCCAACTGGTCCATGCCAGTGTTCAGTGTTGCCTCTAATTTTTTTTTTTCGTGCGCTGTCCCTTTAAATTTGCTGCACGGCCGCGATATCTTTTCCAGCGGCAACAGCTGGTGAGCGGCCAGCGCGGGACCTCCCGATCAATGGGTGGCCGCGCACTCGCGCACGTTAGAGGGAACGTTGCGGTGTTTATGCTCCACACGAGCCACCTCCCACCCCTCTTCATCTAACCCTATCAGCATAACCTTCTATTCCTTTCTCCCTCATATGTTTATCTCGCTTCCCCTGAAATAGATCTATTTCGCCTCAGCTACCCCTAGTTTTGGTCTCCTCCACAAGTGGAAACATCTTCTCTACGTCTACCCTATCCAAACCCTTTCATAATCTTAAAGACCTCGATCAGGTCTTCCCTTTTCTAGAGAAAAGAGCCCCAGCTTGTTCAATCTTTCCTAATAGGATCTATCAAATGGTCATTGTATTTTTTGCAATTTCCAGAATAGCATTGCAGACCCTTGTGGGCTGCTCAGCTTCTCACTCAGTCGCAGCTTGTGTTTATATTGCGTCTTCAATGCATTCAACATTCTCGGGCATTTAACCAAAGAGAGAAAGATTGTACACCGAGCATTAGTTGTAGATGAGTTGGGTGGTGGGTGACCAAAGGCAGGATTGGAGGGGTCAGTGTTGGAGGGGGCTTCTGAAGCGGGGGAGAGAGGTGGCAGGGCAGAGGGGTTTAGTAGGAGGGTTCCAGTGAGTAGGGCCAGCTCAGTTTGGGCAGTGGGGGCGGGTGAGAGATGGAGGGACGGGAAGAAGTGTTTAGTCATGATGGTCTGGCCACCATGGTGTGGGGCAGGCTTGATGGACCAGCTGGTCTTTGCCCTGCCCATCAGTTTCGTATGTTCCATTGGGACAGGTGAGCTGAACGAGCGTGGGGGGGGGAAAAAAACCTCACGGAATTGGGAGACTGATGGGGGAGGACAGTTGATTAAAGGGGGAGGCTGGTCAAAAGAGTGTTAACTTGCTGGCTGATGTTGTCAAAGACCCGGTTAAGTGACCGTACTGCACAGTTGATGTGTTTTTGCAGCTTGCGTTCCCAGGTACACGTGTGGCTATGTGTACTATTACCCAGCATTCCATCATATCCACAGCTCTGCCCTGGTTGAGAAACTCCGGGAAGAATTCCGATGCCACTTGACCCGCTCCGTCGGCTACGAGGGGCTGCTGAGGATCCGCTGCACACAAGGTGAGTGGACGAGTGACCCTGAACTTGCACAGAGCCGAGAGTGAACGAACCTATCCGCCCTGGATCATTTACAGCACGTTGGCAGAATGCAGCAAATTAAAACAAAGCCTACCTGAGCCAAACTGATTCAGTTTTAAATTGCGGTACGGGGTGCAGTACGAGGGACATGTATTTCTCAGAGTGTCATCCCCTCCTTGCTGTTGGATTGCCGGCCCCGGCGGGGGGAAGCGAAAGTGGTTTGGAGACGGGAGCTAGCAGTGAGCAGAATGGAAAACTGGAGTAAGGACCACTTCTTGGAGGTGACCTCATTTAGACCCACCTTTTGGAGTTTGAGATCCCCTGTTAAGGAAGGCCAATAATGCATTTTTGAGAGTTTAAGATGGCATGGGGGTGGGGTGGGGGGAAGTGGAAGGAAGCTATAGTGGTTGGTATGCATTTTGCTTGCATATTTGTTCATATGTCTTTATGGATGTTTGTGTTTATTTAAGTGTATGTGTGTGTTTATGTGTGTCTTTATGTGAGGAGGCTGGTGTGGAGCATAAACACCAGCATAGACCAGATGGGCCGAATGGCCTGTTTCTGTGCTGTACATCCTATGTAAACATTCAACTAATTGAGTATTTCCCACCGCGTTAAATGAGTAAATGTTTCTGGACTGGAAGGGATTGCCAGAGCAGGAGCATCCAAGCTTTTCGTCTTCTTGAGCCACTTAGGTGCACGCTATAGCGCCTCAGGGGCCACATGTAAAGTTCAAATCAATGTTCCCACTAATTTAAAGACATCTCAAGCTCCAGATATGAACAGATCTTGGTGTTCCGATTTAGGATTTATCCATCAATAAGGCCGCAGCGTTCAAAACAGTCCTTTCCAAACCTTCCGGCCCATAAAAGTCAAATAGGAAAAACCAATAAGGAATATAAACATGAAATATACGAACATATGAAATTGACAGGCCGGGAAAGATCAGCTGGTCTATCAAGCCTGCCTCCACACCATGATGGTCAGAGCATCATGACTAAACACTCCTTCCCAACAGGTCCAGACAGCGCGCGGTCGAGGGGAACGTACGTCCCGGCTGCCTGGCCTCTCTTCTGCGGCTACATGGCTCAGTGGGCAGCGCCCTCGCCTCTGAGTCAGAAGGTTGTGGGTTCAAGTCCCACTCCAGAGACTTGAGCACAAAAATCTAGGCTGACACTCCAGTGCAGTGCTGAGGAAGTGCTGCATTGTCGGAGGTGCCATCTTTCGGATGAGACATTAAACCGAGGCTCCGTCTGCTCTCTCAGGTGGACGTAAAAGATCCCATGGCACTATTTTGAAGATGAGCAGGGGAGTTCTCCCTGGTGTCCTGGGGCCAATATTAATCCCTCAACCAACATCACTAAAACAGATTATCTGGTCATTATCACATTGCTGTTTGTGGGAGCTTGCTGTGCGCAAATTGGCTGCCGCGTTTCCTACATTACAACAGTGACCGCACTTAAAAAAAGTACTTCATTGGCTGTAAAGCGCTTTGGGACGTCCGGTGGTCGTGAAAGGCGCTGGAGAAATGCAAGTCTTTCTTTCTTTCTTTCTTTCTTTACGCCCACGCCCGGGTGTCCCTGAAGAGGGAGCACGCGGTGTCCGCCGGCACGGTTGAGGCTTTCCGCGACCGGTGGGCATCATCGAGCCGGCGTGCAACATCGCAATTTGATAAAAGCTTTGCTTCCTGGTTTTCATGTACCGATCCAAATTGAACCTTTTTCGTCGCGGCTCCTTTAAAAAGGGGGCGCGTCTGTTTGTTTGATTCATAGAATCTTACAGCACAGAGGGAGGCCATTCGGCCCATCGTGCCTGTGCCGGCTCTTAGAAAAAGCAATCCAATTAGTCCCACTCCCCGGCACTTTCCCAAAAGCCCTGTAAATTTTTTCCCTTCAAGTATTTATGCAATTCCCTTTCGAAAGTTACTATTGAATCTGCTTCCACCCCACCCTTTCAGGCAGCGCATTCCAGATCACAACAACTCGCCGCGATCTCCCCCTCTGGTTCTTTTGCCATTCTGATTGTGATTGGTGACACAGTCACCCGCACAGTCCAATCAAAAGACCAAGAACACATTCGTCGTGGTAACCATCATTTCACATCTCTGATTTTTAGGCCTCGTCCTGGACACCTTCTATGGAAACTCGTTCCTGCAGACAACGCAGATGCTGTCCCTGCCCTATGTCTGTCCACAGGCAGAGTTTGCCTTTCAGATGATGATAGACGAGGCTGTAACTGAGAGCTCACTTGTGGTCTTCCAGACCTCTCTACTCTACACTTCCTGCCAAGGTAGGATGGGACTTGCCCAGCACTTCCGCGAGCTCAGTGCAAATGCTTTCATACCAGCACTTCAAGTGCGAAACCAGCACCCCCCCCCGCCCCCCCGAGGACGTGGCCCTGACTGAGTCACCCACTGATCTTCCCTTCCTCTTGGGGACCACTGGGTCTTTGCTTGGTGCCCTCATCGGAGCAGCACACCTGAGGTCGCGACCCTTTCCGAGCAGTCCGTGCTTTTATTCACGTATTTGGGGGCCGCAGGGAGAGCAATGGCTGCTTTCTATTGGGGAAAGATGCTTTTCTGCTATCAAGGGGGACAGATGACCGTGCTCGAAATGCAATATTTTCCTTCTTTTTGCATTCAGTGCCAACCTCAAGCACTCCCGGGTCACACGGGGCAGTTAGACGAGCTGGGTTCTAAGAGTCACAGTCTTCTCCAGGGCTGAAGGCATGTGCTGCTTGATATCAGGAAGTGGGCTTTGCATTTCGATAACCCTTTATCATAGAAACATAGAATGATACAGTACAGAGGGAGGCCATTCGGCCCATCGTGCCAGTGCCGGCTCTCTGAAAGAGCTCTCCAATTAGTCCCACTCCCCTGCTCTTTCCCCATAGCACTGTAATTTTTTCCCTTCAAATATTTATCCATTTCCCTTTTGAAAGTCATTATTGAATCTGCTTCCACCGCCCTTTCAGGCAGCGCATTCCAGATCACAACAACTCGCTGCGTTAAAAAAATGTTTCCTCATGTCGCCTCTGGTTCTTTTGCCGATCACCTTCAATCTGTGTCCTCTGGTTACTGACCCTTCCACCACTGGAAACAGTTTCTCCTTATCTACTCTATCAAAACCCTTCATGATTTTGAACACTTCTATTAAATCTCCCCTTAACCTTTTCTGCTGTAAGGTGAACAACCCCGACTTCTCTGTGTTCTGACATTTCTCTACCATAAGCCCCCTGTCCCACTTATTTTTGGCCAGGATTTGCGGAGCACAACAGTGATGAATGGTGACATGAATCTTGTCATTCATGGGAAATGACTTATGACATAATACTGGGCGGCCTGCTGGTGGCGCTGTCCAGGGAGAGTATAAATACTCGGGCATGGGCCCAGCTTGCTCAGGACATTCTTTAACAGGAACTAGTGAAGGACACAACTAGATCTCCATGTTGTAAAACAGTTGATTAAAGCCTTGTTTAATACTCAGACCAAGTGCCTAGTAGTTTTCTTACGTCAAATGGTGTTTAGAACGTGCTTGTTTTGCAGGTGAACGGCGGGTTCGAATCTACACATACTGCCTGCCCGTTGTCAGCTCCATCAGCGAAGTTTATGCAGGAGTCAATATGGCCGCCATCGTGGGAATTCTTTCTAAAATGGGTAAGATATCGAGACAACTGTGGTAAAATGAGCAGTAACACAAAGATAGTAAGAAATATCATTGAATGGACACATCACATACAACATATAGTGGCCTCCCCCTGCCCCCCTCCCCATAACCAGAATGATACCAGGGCTAAAAAGGTTAAATTATGAGGAGACTAGGTTGCATAGACTAGGCTTGTATTCCCTTAAGTATAGAAGATTAAGGGGTGAACCCATTGAGGTGTTTAAGATGATTAAAGGATTTGATGGGGTAGATAGAGAGAAAAACTATTTCCTCTGGTCGGGGAGTCCAGAACAAGGGGGCATAACCTTTAAATTAGAGGCAGGCCGTTCAGGGGTGATGTCAGGAAGCACTTCTTCACACAAAGAGTGGTGGAAATCTGGAACTCTCCCCCCAAAAAAGCTGCTGCGTCTCGGGGTCAATTGAAAATGTTTTTGTTGGGTAAGGGTAAGTAAAGGTTACGGAACCGAGGCAGGTAAATGGAGTTAAGATACAGATCAGCAATGATCTCACTGAATGGCGGAACAGGCTCGAAGGGCTGAGTGGCCTCCTCCTGGCAATCGGGGGCCCATAGCCCAGACAACTCAGTTCTATTTGCGCTTATACTTATTATTTACTGTTTGAATTTTGTGGGCCTGGCGGTTTGAAAAGGGCTGCTCTTAGAGTTGTTGGCTCGTTGATGGATAGACCCTAAATCAGAGCCCCAAGATCCATTAGTATCTTGAGTTATATGCTAACACGGGGTTAAGCATCAGAAGGGGTGCGTGAGGCTCCACCTATGTGGCCCATGACGGCAAAAGTTTGGACACGCCTGGAATGCAGGACACTGGAAGAGGAGTGGAATTGGTAAGGACAGAGTTTGGTAGTGGTACCATATTTTGGGATTGAGTTGGTGGATAACAATGGTTCATGGAAGATGGGACATACAACAACTTGTATTTATATAGCGCCTTTAACGTAGTAAAACATCCCAAGGCGCTTCACAGGAGCGTTATCAAACAAAATTTGATACCGAGCCACACAAGGAGATATTAGGGCAGGTGACCAAAAGCTTAGTCAAAGAGGTAGGTTTTAAGGAGCGTCTTAAAGGAGGAGAGGGAGGCGGAGAGGTTTAGGGAGGGAATTCCAGAGCTTAGGACTGAGGCAGCTGAAGGCACGGCCGCCAATGGTGGAGCGATGAAAATCGGAGATGCGCAAGAGGTCCGGAATTGGAGGAGCGCAGAGATCTCGGAGGGTTGCAGGGCTGGAGGAGATTACAAAGGTAGGGAGGGGTGAGGCAATGAAGGGTTTGAAAACATGGATGAGAATTTTAAAATCGAGGCGTTGCCAGACTGGGAGCCAATGTAGGTCAGCAAGCACAGGGGTGATATTGTAGAAGAGGCAGGACAAGGAACAATAAATCAGGAAGAGCGATGATAGTACTGGTGCGAAGTTGTGCTTTTAGGGAAATGAGGTAGAGTTGGGTTAAGAGCTAGGTCAACACAGGTAAGTGATAAAGATTAAAGGTGTATGTTTTGATATTTCATGGTTAATATTACTTAAAGTTATTTCTGATAGGCAATGAGATTTTATTACTTTAATATTAAGGTTATTATTGTGCGTGCTGGAAACTTCTTAAAAGGTGAGCTGCTCAGGGGGTCCAGAATGTCCTGCAGCTGCCGGCAGTCTAAGGGTTAAAGAAATTGTTCTTGTGTCTCCTCGCCTTTACGTGATCTTTCTCTCTCTCTCCCTGCAGCAGTGGATCGTTCAGTGAGGCTCTGCCTGGCTTACACCCGAGATGAGTTGATCAAAGTTCTCACTGATGTCCTTGTCGCCTATCACACCTCGGCATGCAGTCCACAGCAGTCCACACTCACCGTCCCCCACAGCCTACAGCAACTTCCACTCTATGTCCTGGCCCTACTAAAGCAGGTGAGCGGTAACAGAACAAGGAACATAGGACCAGGAATAGGCCATTCAGCCCCTCGAGCCTGTTCTGCCATTCAATTAGATCAAGGCTTGCCACAGAGATATAGCGCCTTTAACGTAGTAAAACGTCCCAAGGCGCTGCACAGGAGTATTATAAGACAAAATATTTGACACCGAGCCACATAAGGAGAAATTAGGGCAGGTGACCAAAAGCTTGGTCAAAGAGGTAGGTTTTAAGGAGCATCTTAAAGGAGGGAAGAGAGGTAGAGAGGCGGAGAGGTTTAGGCAGGGAATTCCAGAGCTTAGGGCCCAGGCGACAGAAGGCACGGCCACCAATGGTTGAGCGATTATAATCAATGATGCTCAAGAGGGTAGAATTAGAGGAGTGCAGATATCTCAGGGGGCGCGGGTTTGTGGGGCTGAAGGAGATTACAGAGATAGGGAGGGGTGAGGCCATGGAGGGATTTGAAAGCAAGGATGAGAATTTTGAAATCGAGGCGCTGCTTAACCGGGAGCCAATGTAGGTCAGCGAGCACAGGGGTGATGGGTGAACGGGACTTGGTGCGAGTTAGGACACGGGCAGCCGAGTTTTGGATGACCTCAAGTTTATGTAGGGTAGAACGTGGGAGGCTGGCCAGGAGTGCATTGGAATAGTCAAGTCTAGAGGTAACAAAGGCATGGATGCATGATTTACATGACAGATAAGCACGTTTGAAGGTAAAGGGTGAAATGATCAAATAATTTGTCCTATGCAGTCAGCCACTTCCACAATCTATATACAGTATTCTCTAATTTTTTTCAGTTCTGACGTAAGGTCATTGACCTGAAACGTTAACTCTGTTTCTCTCTCCACTGATGCTGAGTATTTCCAGCATTTTAGAAACATAGAAACATAGAAAATAGGTACAGGAGTAGACCATTCGGTCCTTCGAGCCTGCACCGCCATTCAATGCGTTCATGGCTGAACATGCTACCTCAGTACCCCATTCCTGCTTTCTCGCCATACCCCTTGATCCCCCTAGTTGTGAGTGTTATATCTAACTCCCTTTTGAATATATTTAGCGAACTGGCCTCAACAACCTTCTGTGGAAGAGAATTCCATAGATTCACCACTCTCTGGGTGAAGAAGTTCCTCCTCAGCTCAGTCTTAAATGGCTTCCCCTTAATCCTTAGACTGTGACCCCTGGTTCTAGTTTTCCCCAACATTGGGAACATTCTGCCCGCATCTAATTTGTCTAAACCAGTCAGGATTTTAAATGTCTCTATAAGATCCCCCCTCATTCTTCTGAACTCCAGAGGATACAAGTTCAGTTGACCCAATCTTTCTTGATATGTCAGTCCGGCCATCCCAGGAATCAATCTAGTGAACCTTCGCTGCACTCCCTCAATAGCAAGAATGTCCTTCCTTAAGTTAGGAGACCAAAACTGCGCACAATACTCCAGGTGTGGCCTCACCAAGGCCCTGTACAACTGCAGCATCACCTCCCTACTCCTGTACTCAAATCCCCTTACTATGAAGGCCATCATTCCGTTTGCTTTCTTGACTGCCTGCTGCACTTGCATTCCCACCTTCAGTGACTGATGTACCATGACGCCCAGGTCTCGTTGCACCTCCCCTTTCCCTAATCTGCCACCATTCAGGTAATAGTCCGCCTCTCTATTTTTACCACCAAAGTGGATAACCTCACATTTATCCACATTGTACTTCATCTGCCATACATTTGCCCATTCACCCAACCTGTCCAAGTCACTCTGTAGCCTCCTAGCATCCTCCTCATTGTTCACACTGCCTCCCAATTTAGTGTCATCCGCAAATTTGGAGATATTACATTTAATCCCTTCGTCCAAATCATTAATATATAATGTAAACAGCTGGGGTCCCAGCACCGAACCCTGCGGTACCCCGCTGGTCACTGCCTGCCATTCTGAAAAGTACCCATTTACTCCTACTCTTTGTTTCCTGTGTGCCAACCAGTTCTCAATCCACGTCAACACATTACCCCCAATCCCATGTGCTTTAACTTTGCTCACCAATCTCTTGTGTGGGACCTTGTCGAAGGCCTTCTGAAAGTCCAAATACACCACATCTACTGGTTCCCCCCTGTCCACCCTATTGGAAACATCCTCAAAAAATTCCAGAAGATTTGTCAAGCATGATTTCCCTTTCACAAATCCATGCTGACTTGGACCTATCATGTCGCCACTTTCCAAATGGTCTGTTATGACATCTTTAATAATTGCTTCCATCATTTTACCCACGACCGATGTCAGGCTGACCGGTCTATAATTCCCTGCTTTCTCCCTCCCTCCTTTTTTAAAAAGAGGGGTTACATTGGCCACCCTCCACTCCATCGGAACTGATCCAGAGTCTAAGGAATGTTGGAAAATGATCGTCAATGCATCCACTATTTCCAAGGCCACCTCCTTAAGTACTCTGGGATGCAGACCATCAGGCCCCGGGGATTTTTCAGCCTTCAGTCCCATCAATTTCCCCAATACCTTTTCCCGACTAATAAGGATTTCCCTCAGCTCCTCCCTCTTACCAGATCCTCTGACCCCTTTTATTTCCGGCAGGTTGTGTGTGTCCTCCACAGTAAACATCGAACCAAAGTACTTGTTCAATTGATCTGCCATTTCCTTGTTCCCCATTACGACTTGCCCTGTTTCCGACTGCAGGGGACCTACGTTTGTTTTTACTAACCTCTTTCTTTTTACATATTTATAGAAGCTTTTGCAGTCCATTTTAATGTTCTCTGCAAGCTTCCTTTCATATTTTATTTTCCCTGCCCTAATCAAACCCTTTGTCCTCCTTTGCTGAGTTTTGAAGTTCTCCCAGTCCCCGGGTTTGCTGCTACTTCTGGCCAATTTGTATGCAACTTCCTTGGTTTTAATACTATCCCTGATTTCCCTTGTTAGCCATGGTTGAGCCACCTTCCCTTTTTTATTTTTACGCCAGACCGGGATGTACAATTGTTGTAGTTCATCCATGCGATCTCTAAATGTCTGCCATTGCCCTTCCACTGATAGCTCCTTAAATATCGCTTGCCAATTTAACCTCGCCAATTCACGCCTCATACCATCAAAGTTGCCCTTATTTAAGTTCTGGACCATGGTCTCTGACTTAACTGTTTCCTTCTCCATCCTAATGTAGAACTCCACCATACTATGGTCACTCTTCCCCAGGGGGCCTCGTACCACAAGATTGCTGATTAGTCCTTCCTCATTACACAACACCCAGTCCAGGATGGCCTCCCCTCGAGTTGGTTCCTCAACATATTGGTTTAGGAAACCATCCCTTAAACACTCCAGGAAATCCTCCTCCACCGTATTGCTTCCAGTTTGAGTAGCCCAATCTATATGCATATTAAAGTCACCCATGATAACTGCCGTGCCTTTTTTGCACGCACCTCTGATTTCCTGTTTCATACCCTCCCCCACCTCACTACTGCTGTTTGGAGGTCTGTACACAACTCCCACTAACGTTTTCTGCCCTTTGGTGTTCTGCAGCTCAACCCATATTGATTCCACATCCTCCAAGCTGATGTCCTTCCTAGCTATTGCATTAATCTCCTCTTTAACCAGCAATGCTACCCCACCCCCTTTTCCTTTTATTCTATCCTTTCTGAATGTTGAATACCCCTGGATGTTCAGTTCCCAGCCTTGATTGTTCTGGAGCCACGTCTCTGTAATCCCAATCACATCGTATCCGTTAACATCTATTTGCACAGTCAATTCATCCACCTTATTATGGATACTCCTTGCATTAAGACACAGAGCCTTTAGGCTTATTTTATTAACATCCTTTGTCCTTTTAGACTTATGATTTAGTATGGCCCTTTGTGTTTCTTGCCTTTGTTTACTCGGCCTTCCCCTATTGTTTCTCACCCTTCTAACATTTGTTTCTGACTGCATATTACTTCCCCCTGTTTCGCTACATAGGTTCCCCTTCCCCTGCCATATTAGTTTAAATCCTCCCGAACTGCTTTAGCAAATATTACCCCGAGGACATCGGTTCCAGTCCTGCCCAAGTGCAGACCGTCCCTTTTGTACAGGTCCCACTTCCCCCAGAACTGGTTCCAATGCCTCAGGAATTTGAATCCCTCCCTCCTGCACCACTGCTCAAGCCACGTATTCAATCTCACTATCCTGTTCTCTCTATTCTGATTAGCTCGTGGCCCTGGTAGCAATCCAGAGATTACTACCTTAGAGGTCCTACTTTTTAATTTAGCTCCTAGCTCCCTAAATTCTGCTTGTAGGACCTCTTCCCGCTTTTTACCTATATCGTTGGTACCTACATGCACCACGACAGCTGGCTGTTCACCCTCCCTCTTCAGAATGTTCTGCAGCCGCTCCGAGACATCCTTGACCCTTGCACCAGGGAGGCAACATACCATCCTGGAATCTCGGTTACGGCCACAGAAACTCCTGTCTATTCCCCTTACAATTGAGTCCCCTATCACTATAGCCCTACCACTCTTTTTCCCGCCCTGCTGTGCAGCAGAGCCAGCCATGGTGCCATGAACCTGGCTGCTGGTGCCTTCCCCTGGTAGGCCATCTCCCCCAACAGTATCCAAAGCGGCATACCTGTTTTGGAGGGAGATGACCACAGGAGACTCCTGCACTACCTTCCTGATATTGCCCTGCTTCTTGGTCACCCATTCACTGTCTGTCCTAGCCTTTACCTGCGGTGTGGACAACTCACTAAATGAGCGATTCACCGAGTTCTCGGCATCGTGCATGCTCCAGAGTGAGTCCACCCGCAGCTCAAGCACCGCCATGCGGGCTGTCAGGAGCTGCAGCTGGACACACTTCCCGCACACGTAGTTGTCAGGGACACTGGAAGTGTCCCTGGTTTCCCACATGGCACAGGAGGAGCATGAAACGGGTCCGAGACTTCCTGTCATGACTTAACCCTTATGTTACTTTATTACTAAAATTTAAACTTATTTATCTTAGGTCCAGGAGTTAAGTCCCTGAAAACAAAATATAAAATCGAACCTACCTTTTAAATTCCCTCTACCCCTAAAGGTTAGAGGAGGTGGGAGGGTGGGAGTCACTACTAGTGTAGTGTCTCGGGTTTAGCAACCGCTCCACCTATATACGGGTACCAATGATTTGGCCCCGCCCCCTGCCTTTGAAAAGCCCGCGAAGCTCTTACCCCGCTGAGGAAAAAGGCCACGTAGGTGAGTTTATTGACTCACCTCAGGCCTCTGCCACTCCAACCAGGTCCGCTCCTCCTTCCCCGCTGCCGACCGCTCTGTGGGAGAGAGAAAGAAAGAAAGGCTCCTCCTCCCCCGCTGTCGACGCTGGTCTGAGGCCTACCTGAGCCTCGGGCCTCCCTTTATTGACTCACCTCAGGCCTTGCCGCTCCAACCAGGTCCGCTCCTCCTTCCCCGCTTCTTTTATATAATATAATATTGTGGGGTTCACCCTGACTATTTAATGCAAGGTCGCTGGTTTATGATGAGGGAATAAGTAAAAAATTCATTTGTATTCTATGAGGTTCTACGATTTCAAACAAAACTTCAGAATGTTCATGCATAATCTAACTCTGTAACCGTGGGTTCGATCCCAGAAGCGGGAGGGTGAACGGACGGTTTCGATTTCGCTGCTTCACACAGAGGATGATGAGTTTGTTAAACAGACTGCCCAGGGAGATGGTTGAGGCAGACAATGACGGCAAATGCAAAAAAAGGAGCTGGATATTTTTTTGGGGGCAAATGAAGCAATTGAGGAATGCAACGGATAAAGTACAGCGAGCCATCGTTTGAACGTTGGCTCTGGCTGCAGTGGTCTTCTGCAGGCCTGTGCATTCCTCTCTTCCTATCACGGCCTTTCCACTATTCAACTCTGACCTGCCGACCTCTGCTCCCTCTGTGTCCAGTGGATAATCGAACCATCTCAGTCGAGACTGCGCCCGTAAATCTCTGACCCCGTTCCCGCCAGATATTTGTACAGTCCCTTTTAGAAGGAATTAATTGACATGTCCCGGCCAATATTTATCCCTCAACCAACATAACAAAAACAGATTATCTGGTCGTTCTCACATTGCTGCTTGTGGGGCCTTGCTGAGCGCAAATTGGCTGCCGCGTTTCCCACATTACAACAGTGACTCCACTTTAAAAGTACTTCATTGACTGTAAAGCGCTTTGAGACGTCCGATGGTCGAGAAAGACGCCATATAAATGCAAGTCTTTCTTTCTTTCATAGGATTGATTGGTTCCACATAGCCCACTGTACGAAGTTCCTGAGAAACAAATAATATTTGGGGGATCGTTTTAATTGTAGGAATAATTTTGGTTTTAGTTTGAGTCTCCTCTTTGGACCAGGAAGTTTTAATCTTACTTTTTGATAAAGAAATTTAGTCTCAGTTTTCGTCCTTTTTTTTTTCTGTTCTCGAATTGAAATCATGGCACCTGATCTTAACGGGGTGGGCGAGGGGAAGCGGAGTTCCTCCCCCACCATATTTAGTGCTTGAAAAATGGGCGCTCGGCGACAGAATTCCTAAGCCCCTGCGCAACGTTCCCGCTAAGTTGCATGGCTGTGCAGCGGTCTGGAGGTCCCGCGCAGGCCGCTCACGGGCTTTTCAACGTGAATAACCGCGCATGCGCGGAAAATTGAATGGGCCGCGCGGCCGGTTAAAGGGCCCACGCACCAAACAAAAAAAAAATTACAGGGAACATTGCCCCTGTGTAAAGAAATGTATGCTAACCTCTCTCCTCACCCTCTGAAGGCAAATGGTATGTTGGCCTTCATTGCAAGAGGATTTGAGTACAGGAGCAAGGATGTCTTACTACAGTTGTACAGGGCCTTGGTGACTCCACACCTGGAGTACTGTGTGCAGTTTTGGTCTCCTTACCTAAGAAAGGATATACTTGCCATAGAGGGAGTGCAGCGAAGGTTCACCAGACTGATTCCTGGGATGGCAGGACTGTCGTATGAGGAGAGATTGGGTGGACTAGGCCTGTATTCACTCGAGTTTAGAAGAATGAGAGGGGATCTCATTGAAATGTATAAAATTCTGACAGGGCTAGACAGACTGGATGCAGGGAGGATGTTTCCCCTGGCTGGGGGGTCTAGAACGAGGGGTCACAGTCTCCGGATACGGGGTAGGACATTTAGGACTGAGATGAGGAGAAATTTCTTCACTCAGAGGGTGGTGAACCTGTGGAATTCTCTACCCCAGAGGGCTGTGGAGGCCAAGTCACTGAATATATTTAAGAAGGAGATAGATAGATTTCTGGATACAAAAGGCATCAAGGGGTATGGGGAGAGCGCGGGAATATGGTATTGAGATAGAGGATCAGCCATGATATTGAATGGCGGAGCAGGCTTGAAGGGCCGAATGGCCTACTCCTGCTCCTATTTTTCTATGTGAGAAGTCGCACAACACCAGGTTATAGTCCAACAGGTTTATTTGAAATCACAAGCTTTCGGAGCGCTGCTCCTTCGTCCGGTGAAGTGAAGAGATACATATAGGCACAGCATATATAGTCAGAGTTCTCTGACTATATATGCTGTGCCTATATGTATCTCTTCACTTCACCTGATGAAGGAGCAGCGCTCTGAAAGCTTGTGATTTCAAATAAACCTGTTGGACTATAACCTGGTGTTGTGCAACTTCTCACATTTGTCCACCCCAGTCCAACACCGGCAGCTCCACATCATGGCTATTTTTCTATGTACTATGTTTCTATGATACTGATCTCTGAACGTGTTACATTTTGTCTTCCAGCCTGCCTTTCAGACGGATGCAGCCATGAGCCTGGACGAGCGGGTTTTCACGATGTCCCAGCTGATGATACAGCCCCTGACCTTCGTGTTGCGGATGGTTTACCCCGACCTGTATCGGATCGATGATTACCTCAACAGCGAGGCTGCTGACAATGTGAGCACCGTGGTTACCGTGTGGCCGCGATTGATCTCTCGCGTTCTGTTTCGTTCGATCGATGCTGAGCCAGAGGGGGGAGAGGTGGTGGTGGTGAGATTAGCAAACAGGGTGTCATTCTGTTTCTATTCCCTTTCTTTCTCCCAACAGGTCTCCGTGGAAACGGACACGGGGACAGTGAAGAGACCAGCCCTGATACAGCTCTCTGCAGAGAATCTTACTTTGCAAGGGGCCTTCTTAATCGATTGCGGTAATGTAAGTGTTAATACAACATGGAAACCCTTCAAAAGCAGCGAAAGGGGACTTGTATTTATAGAGCCCCTTATCACGTCCTAGAGACATCTCAAAACACTTCACATACAATGAATGACTTTGAAGTCCTGTTGTTATGTAGGCAAGTGTTGAACATTCAACCAACTAAAAGGTATAGAGGGCGCAGAATTCTTAAAATGCATTCAGGAGAACTTTTTTAGCCAGTACGTAACACGCCCAACAAGAGAGGGGGGCGGTTCTGGACTTAGTTTTAGGGAATGAAGCTGGGCAGATGGAAGTGGTACCAGTGGGAGAGCATTTTGGCGGTAGTGATCATAATTCAGTTAGATTTAGCATAGTTATGGAAAAACGACAAAGATAGACCTGGTGTAAAAGTTCTCGATTGGGGAAAGGCCAGTTTTACTCAGCTGAGATGTGATTTACCAAGAGTGGACTGGAAACAGCTACTTGAAGATAAATCAGTGTCAGAGCAGTGGGAGGCATTCAAGGAGGAGGTAGGGATGGTACAGAGCAAATATGTTCCCACAAAGAAAAAGGGTGGGACTAACAAATCTAGAGCTCCCTAGATGTCAAGGGGCATTCAGGGTAGGATAAGGGAAAAAAAGGGAAGCTTTTGTCAGATACCGAGAGCTCAATACTACAGGAAGCCTAGAGGAGTATAGAAAGAGCATGGGGGAAATTAAAAAGGAAATTAGGAAAGCAAAGAGAGGGCATGAAAAAATATTGGCAAGTAAACCCAAAGATGTTTTATAAATACATAAAGAGCAAGAGAATAACTAAGGAAAGAGTAGGGCCTATTAGAGACCAAAAAGGTACCTATGTGTGGAGGCGAAAGACTTTGACTTAATGAATACTTTGCATCTGTCTTCACAGAAGAGAGGGACGATGCAGACATTGTAGTTGAGGAGGAGTGTGAAAAATTAGATGGGATAAACATAGAGAGAGAGGAAGTATTAAGAGGTTTAGCATCTTTGAAAGTAGATAAATCGCCAGGCCTGGATGAAATGTATCCCAGAGAGGCAAAGGAGGAAATAGCAGAGGCTCTGACCATCATTTTCCAATCCTCTCTGGCTACAGGTGTGGTGCCAGAGGACTGGAGGACTGCTAACGTTGTGCCGTTGTTTAAAAAGGGAGAAAGGGATAGACCGAGTAATTACAGGCCAGTCAGCCTAACCTCGGTAGCGGGAAAATTATTGGAAAAAATTCTGAGGGACTATATAAATCATAATTTAGAAAATCACGGATTAATCAAGGACAGTCAGCGTGGATTTGTTAAGGGAAGGTCATGTCTGACTAACTTGATTGAATTTTTTGAGGTGTTAACGAGGAGGGTCGATGAGGGTAGTGTATTTGATGTAGTCTACATGGATTTTAGCAAGGCCTCTGACAAGGTCCCACATGGCAGGTTGGTCAAAAAAGTAAAAGCCCATGGGATCCAAGGGAAAGTGGCAAGTTGGATCCAAAATTGGCTCAGTGGCAGGAAGCAAAGGGTAATGGTCGAAGGGTGTTTTTGTGACTGGAAGGCTGTTTCACAGGGCTCAGTACCAGGTCCCTTGCTTTTTGTGGTATATATCAATGATTTAGACTTCAGTGTAGGGGGCATGATTAAGAAGTTTGCAGATGATACAAAAATTGGCCGTGTGGTTGATAGTGAGGAAGATTGGGTGACCAGGACTGTTTTACATCTCTCTGCCCTCAGGTTCTGTATGTCTGGGTTGGCAGGCACTGCAGCACCGGTTTCCTGGACGACGTGTTGGGTGTGACCAGCTACACTTCGCTGCCCGGTACTCTGGTAAGTCCTGACTCTTCTGTCCTGCCCCAGTGATCCCCGAGCAGGGCTTTAAGGAAGCCTTTACCACACTTGGAGCATTGTGCACAGTTCTGGTCTCCTTATTACAAAAAGGATATAGAGGCACTGGAAAAGGTGCGAAAAGGAGTTACAAGGATGATCAGAGAACTGAGAGGTTATAACTATCAGGAAATACTGAACTGGATGGGGCTCTTTTCCAATGTTCCCTCTTATTTTTTTTACCTGCGCGGTCCCATTAACTGGCTGCGCGGCCCATTCAAATTTTCGCGCAGTTTCTTCCATATAAAAGCCAGTGAGCGGCCTGCGCGGGACCTCCAGACCGCTGCACGGCCATGCAGCTTAGCAGGAACGTTGCTCTTTTCTTTAGAAAAGGGAAGGTTAAGAGGTGACCTGATGGACGTTTTTAAAATTATGAAGGGGTTCAATAGGGGTCGACGTAGAAAAGATATTTCCACTTGTTGGGGAGTCCAAAACTAGAGGCCATAAATATCAGATAGTCACTAATAAATCCAATGGGGAATTCAGGAGAAACTTCTTTACCCAGAGAGTGGGGAGAATGTGGAACTCGCTGCTAAAAGGAGTAGTTGAGGCGAATAGTGTAGATACATTTAAGGGGAAACTAGATAAGTGCCCTTTCTACCTTTAATATTTTTCTTCAAGTGTTTCTCTCTTAAATGTCGCAACTTTCTTGGCTTCAGCAGCCACTTGTGGTAATGTATTGGATATCCTAATAACCCTTTGCGTGAAATAAAAACATCTTCCTTTTATGCTCTAATTCTAGATTTATGGTCCCCCCCCCCAGATACCAATTCACTGAACAGTGCAAATAATCTTTCTCTATTTGCTCTCTCAAATCATTTTACAATCTGAACACTTCTGTTAGATTCCCTCTTAACCTTCTCTGTTCCGGTAAATACAGCCCCGTTTTTTTTTTAATGTCTCTCATGATAGCTCAATCCTCTCATCCGGGGATGCAGGGAGGATGTTTCCACTGATGGGTGAGACTAGAACTAGGGGGCATAATCTTAGAATAAGGGGCTGCCGTTTCAGAACTGAGATGAGGAGAAACTTCTTCACTCAGAGGGTAGTAAATCTATGGAATTTGCTACCTCAGAGAGCTGTGGAAGCTGCGACATTAAATAAATTTAAAACGGAGATAGACAGTTTCCTAGCTGATAAGGGAATTAAGGGTTATGGGGAGCGGGCAGGGAAGTGGACGTGAGTCTAGGTTCGGATCAGCCATAATCCTATTGAATGGCGGAGCAGGCCCGAAGGGTCGTATGGCCTACTCCTGCTCCTACTTCTTATGTTCTTATCCCTGGGATCATCCCAGTTTGCACATGCTGCACTCTTTCCATCGCTTCAGTATAACAGAGTGCCCAAACCGCCCCCATTATTCCAGCTGTCGCCCCACGTTGGGTGCTGGGGATCTGGTTACTCTGCTGTTTTCTCTCTCTCTCTCTCACTCTCTCTCTCTTCCCCTTTCATTTCATTCTGTAGTGTGTGTGTGTGACGATTGTCCGGGCCTGCAATTCTCTTTGGAGCTGCTCTTGCCCCAGCGCTGTAGCTTCGTCGGAACGGGACTTGGGAACGCACTTCCGGCAAAGTTACACCTGTGGAGCGGGACCAGGTCCGAGGAAATTCCAGGCCACCGGCGTCTATGATGAACACTGGGGAAATCCCGAACAAATATCAGCGTTAATGCTACTGGTGTGTTTCAGACCTCGCTACCCATTCTGCAGAATCCCGCATCTAAACTCATCCGGGCATTACTGGAATCCTTAAGGAAGGAGAGACTTTACCATGCACCGTGCTTCATCATCAAGTGAGTACAAGCTTTCGCACAATGTCATCTCAACTCTTTTTGACAGAATTTCACCTACACTCTCTTCGCGGGCTGTCACTTAAGCTTCTTTTCAATCTCAAGACTGGCGAGATTGGTGAGACGGTCATAGCGTCAAAATGGGCTTCCAGCTGGGAAAACAAAAGCAAAATACTGCGGATGCTGGAAATCTGAAATAAAAACAGAAAATGCCAGAAATACTCAGCAGGTCATGCAGCATCTGTGGAGAGAGAAACAGAGTTAACGTTTCAGGTCGATGTTTCTCTCTCCACAGATGCTGCCTGACCTGCTGAGTATTTCCGGCATTTTCTGTTTTTATTCCAGCTGGGAAACCTTCGTTCAAATCTCAGACTTGGTTGCCATTCACATTCCAGTTTTCCCGCCCCCCCCCGCTAAGGTGTCTTTACGTTTGAGGAGTGCGGTTGAGAGCGGGCGAGCGATTTCCCCGCCCCCACCGTCAGCAGCTCTCCTCCGTACAAGCGGCCCAAGCCTGCGAAGAGGCAAAGGCACCATAGTACACGAGGGAGAAAGGAATAGAAGGATATGCTGATGGGGTGAGATGAAGAGGGGTGGGAGGAGGCTCGTGTGGAGCATAAACACCGGCACGGACCAGTTGGGCCGAATGGCCTGTTTCTGTGCTGTAAATTCTATGTATGTGTGTGTAGAGACCAGAGAAGCTGGGATTGTTCTCCTTAGAGCAGAGAAGGTTAAGTCGCGATATAAAGATTCACTCCCTCTACCACCAGCATACCGTGGCTGCAGTGTGTACCATCTACAAGATGCACTGCAGCAACTCGCCAAGGCTTCTTCGGCAGCACCTCCCAAACCCACAACCTCTTCTACCTAGAAGGACAAGGGCAGCAGGCGCATGGGAACACCACCACCTCCAAGTTCCCCTCCAAGTCACACACCATCCTGACTTGGAAGTATATCGCCGATCCTTCATCGTTGCTGGGTCAAAATCCTGAAACTCTCTACCTAACAGCACTGTGGGAGCACCTTCACCACACGGACTGTAGCGGTTCAAGAAGGCAGCTCACCATCACCTTCTCAAGGGTAACTAGGGATGGGCAATAAATGCTGGCCTTGCCAGCGATGCCCAGGTCCCATAAGTGAATAAAAAAAAAATAATAGAGGTGTTCAAAAGAAATGAGGGGTTTTGATGGAGTAACTAACAGGAGGGTGCACTGGCGGGAGCGTCGGTAACCAGAGGACACAGATTTAAGATAATTGGCAAAAGAATCAGAAGGGAGATGAAGAGAAATGGTTTTTATTTAAGCAGCGAGTTGTTATGACCAAGAACGCGCTGCCTGAAAGGGCGGTGGAAGCAGATTCAATAGTAACTTTCAAAAGGGAATTGGATAAATAGTTGAAAAGGAAAATTTTGCAGGAAAGTTACGGGGGAAGAGTGGGGGAGCGGGATTAATTGGAGAGCTCTTTCAAAGAGCCGGCACAGGCACGATGGGCCAAATGACAACAACTACTTGCATTTAAGCAGCGCCTTTAACGTAGTAAAATGTCCCAAGGCGCTTCACAGGAGCGTTATCAACGAAGTTTCACAGCTTCTGTGCTGCAAGATTCTATGATGCTGAGCGGCCATACCTGGTGGTGTTTTACAGGACAGTGATGGCAGCTGTCTTTCATTCTGCCAGCGCAATTCACACTTCATCTCGAGCCATCCTTTGTTTCTTAACCTGTCCCATTACCATCTCCTTTTGCCTTGAATATCTCTTAATGTCTCTTAACTTCTCCTGCCTTCTATCCTATCACAGACCTTCCCTTTTGTTCTTTCATCCCCTCCCCCCTTTCCCAGCTCCCTACACTTGCTTAAAAATCTGTTCCATTTCCTGCTTTTTTCCAGTTCTGACGAAAGGTCATCGACCTGAAACGTTGACTCTGTTTCTCTCTTCACAGATGCTGCCTGAGCTGCTGAGTATCTCCAGCATTTTCTGTTTTTATTTCAGATTTCCAGCATCTGCAGTATTTTCTTTTTGTATTAGTGATGGCTAGTCGCTGCCTTGGATTGATTCTGTTGCTCTCTTTCTCGGCAGGGATGACAGTACCTCACGGTCCGTGTTCAACCAGCGCCTGGTCAATGACCGCACCGAGTCGGCAATGTCGTACTACGAGTTTCTGCTTCACCTGAAGGAACGGGTGTGCAAGTGACCGACCGGCTCAACCCGCGGGGAACGATAAGAGGACTGGTTCACGGCAGCTCCCTCAAGCAACACAGGCTCTTAAAATACAATTTCCTCCTTCATCTGCAGTGCTGGGCTTGTGATACTATTCTAACCAGGAAAGTTCTGAAATAAAATAGAAAATGCTGGAAATATACACACAGGAGGTGCCTTAGCATCTGTGCATAGAAGAGAGAGTTGAAGTTCTCTCAGTGTCCTGATTGGTATTTATTCCTCAACTAACAAAACCAAATAGATTAACTGATCATTTATCTCATTGCTGTTTGTGGGACCTGGTTGGCTGTGACATCTGAGGAATGTCCCATCAGATAGCTCATGAGGGGCGAGCACTTGTTGTAGCTTTAGTTCAAGAAAACCAGATGAATGAAGCCAGTTTGTAATGCCTCTCTGTTACTGTGAAATCCCCGTGCAAGTTTTGTATTGCTGCAGTATCTGATCGCAGCCTGTCTGTGGTGCTGTGGCACACATCAGTACTGTATTACATAGGGTATACGGCACACATAGAATCATAGAAATCTACAGCACAGAAGGAGGCCATTCGGCCCATTGTGTCCGTGCCGGCCGACAAAGAGCTGTCCAGCCTACTCTCACTTTCCTGCTTTTGGTCCTGTAGCCCTGTAGGTTACGGCACTTCAAGTGCATATCCAAGCACTTTTTAAATGCGATGAGGGTTTCTGCCTCTACCGCCCTTTCAGGCAGTGAGTTCCAGACCCCCACCACCCTCTGGGTGAAAAAAGGTTCTCCTCCACTCTCCTCTAATCCTTCTACCAATTACTTTAAATCTATGGGCCCCCCCCGGTTATTGATCTCTCTGCTAAGGAAAACAGGTCCTTCCTATCCACTCTATCTACACTGATGAGCCCTTTGGATTAACCAATAATATTAAAACAAAAGAGAGGTACAGTTACCCCATTAACTATGGGACATTGAAGCCCTAAATTGCTCAGTATTGTGAAAAGGGAACAGTTATGTGACACTGCCAAGGTAAAAAAAACAGGTGCTGTGTCACAAGACGTGGGCTTGCTCTGCGATTCCCCGCGCAATGATGGTGCTTCGATAGCTGAGTGATTTGCCCGGCCGGTGGGCTCTGTATGGTTAAGACCTTTTTTTTTAGAAAAGACAGTCATTTGTCTAGAAAAGAGGAGGCCGAAAGGTGACCTAATAGAGGTCTTTAAAATTATGAAGGGGTTTCGATGTGGTCGACGTAGAGAAGATGTTTCCACTTGTGGGGGAGACCAAAACTAGGGGCCATCAATATCAGATAGTCACTAATAAATCCAATAGGGAATCAGAAGAAACCTCTTTACTCAGAGAGTGATGAGAATGTGTAGCTTGCTACCACAAGGAGTGGTTGAGGCGAATAACATGGACGCATTTAAGGGGAAGCCAGATAAGCACATGAAGGAGAAAGGAATAGAAGGTTATGCTGATAGGAGAGATGATGCGGGGTGGGAGGAGGCTCGAGTGGAGCATAAACACCGGCACGGACCAGTTGGGCCGAATGGCCTGTTTCTGTGCTGTAAATTCTATGTAATTTGGGGGTCAGACAGAATCCTCATTAATGTCGTGCCTAACACAATCACTTGGTTTTAATAGACTGTTCCCGCAAAGAAACAGGCCATTCAGCCCCTCAAGTCTGTGCCAGTGTTTTATCTCCACATGAGCCACCTCGTACAGTCTGACTCTCCTGCTCTCTCCCCATACCCTTTAATATTCTCCTTTGTCAAGCAACTATCCAAATTTCCTTTTAAAAGAACTGATGGGCTTTGCTTCAAAAACAGTTTTTGGCAGAGAGCGCCGCATTCTAATTATTTCTTTAGTGCCTTCTGTTGCCTAGGCCCTAAGCTGTGGAATTCCCTGCCTAAACCTCTCCGCCTCTCTTTCCTCCTTTAAGACGCTCATTAAAACTTACCTCTTTGACCAAGCCTTTGGTCACCTGCCCTAATATCTCCTTATGTGGCTCGGTGTCAAATTGTGTTTGCTAATCGCTCCTGTGAAGCACCTTGGGACATTTTACTACATTAAAGGCGCTATATAAATACAAGTTGTTGTTGTTGTTGTCTTTAACTTCTTTAATGCTCCTTACCATCGTCTATTAAAAAGATCGTCTGAGGCATCTAACAATCTCCTGTGATACTCCCATCTCTGTTTCCACCCTTCCCACCCACAATGAAGTAGATTTAGTGTAACAAAAGCAGGTGAAGCTAGTTTGTAAAGGTACTCTGTTATTAAAAATAACTTCTTTATTCAAAGCCTGAGAAATATTTGGAATAATCTGCCAGGTGTGTTAGGAGAGGCAAAAACATTAAGGATGTTCAAAATGGAGCTAGGTGGTATGATGGGAGAGTCAGGGTACTGAAGGGACGAGCTTCGATGGGCTGAAAGGCCCTTCATTGTCTTTTTTATATTCTTGTGTTTTACTAGATGAGAATCTGCAGTTAGAATGTTTGCTCTGTTTCTACACAGTGCCACTGAGTGGCTGGAATTAGGTATTACGTATAGGATGAATCAGGTTTACAGAGGAGTGCAGGATTTTTTAAATATGAGACACTGGGCTGAAGAGCAAAGAACCATAGTACTGGGCAATGCCAAGTTTGAAAAGAGAAATTGAAGCAAATCAGGAAATAGCAATTACGCATTGCCAACTTTCTGAATGTGCCACAGCATTGAAACGGCCCTAATCAAAGTCACAGATGACATCCGATGTGACTGTGACAAAGGTAAACTATCCCTCCTCATCCTTCTCGACCTGTCTGCAGCCTCTGACACGGTTGACCACACTATCCTCCTCCAACACCTCTCCTCCGAAGTCCAGCTGAGTGGGACTGCCCTCGCCTGGTTCCATTCTTATCCATCCGGCCGTACGCTAAAGAATCTCCTACAATGGCTTCTCTTCCCACTCCCGCACCATTACCTCTGGACTCCCAAGGATCTATCCTTCACCGCCTCCTATTTCCCACCTTATGTGCTGCCGCTTGGTGACATCATCCGAAAATACGTCAGATTCCACATATACACTGATGACGCCCAGCTCTACCGCAGCACCACCTCTTTTGATCCCTCTACTGCCTTTGATTTGTCACGCTGCTTGTCCGACGTCCAGTGTTGGATGAGCAGAAATTTCTTCTAATTAAATATTGGGAAGACCGAAGCCATTGTTATTTCAGAACAGATTTCAAGTTATTTCAGAACTTTCCTGGTTAGAATAGCATCACAATCTCAGCAGTGCATTGCAGATCATAACAAATCGCTGCATAAAAATAACTTCTCATCTCCCCTCTGGTTCTTTTGCCAATTATCTTAAATCTGTGTCCTTTTGTTACTGATCCTGCTGTCAGTGGAAACAGCGAGAAGCTAAAAACTGCAAATAATTGAAAACAGAAACATAAGCGGAAAATGCTACAAATACACAGCACGTCAGACAGCAATACAGCCCTTCATGAGAACTCAAAAAATGAAAGATTATCGAGCATTTTATTGGAATGGGAATAAAGGGGAGGGTAGGGTAGAAACAGAGACAGAGTAGGGTAGAAACAGAGATGGGGTATCCCAGTGGAATGATCTGTAATCGACTTAACAGAAAAACAGGAGATTGTCAGATGGCGATCTTTGTACTAGACAATGGAAAGAAGCATTAAAGACGTTAAAGAAACAAAGAATGCGTGAGTAGCCAAGGTATTGGAAGGCAACCTAAGGAAGACAATTAACAGATCTGCTTTTGGATTTCTCCACTAGAATCATAGAATGGTTACAGCACAGAAGGAGGCCATTCAGCCCGTCGAGCCCATGCCAGCTCTCTGCAAGAGCACTTCAGCTAGTCCCACTCCCCGCCCTTTCCCCGTAGCCCTGCAAATTTTTTTCCTTCAGGTACTTTACCAATTCCCTTTTGAAAGCCGCGATTGAATCTGCCTCCACCACCCGCTCAGGCAGTGCATTCCAGATCCTAACCACTTGCTGCGTAAAAAGGTTTTTCCTAATGTCGCCTTTGGATTTCTGCTAATCACCTTAAATCTGTGTCCTCTGGTTCTCGACTCTTCCGCCAATGGGAATAGTTTCTCTCTATCTACTCTGTCTAACCCCATATGATTTTGAACACCTCTATCAAATCTTACATAGGAGTACATAGGATATCCAGCACAGAAACAGGCCATTCGGCCCAACCAGACCATGACAGCATTTATGCTCCACTCGAGCCTCCTCCCGTCTTTCCTCATCTAACTCTGTCAGCATAACCCTCTATTCCCTTCTCTCTTATTTGCTTATCTAACTGCCCCTTAAATGCATCTATACTATTCGCTTCAACCACTCCCTGTGGTAGCGAGTTCCACATTCTCACCACTCTCTGGGTGAAGACATTTCTTCTGAATTCCCGATTTTATTTCTTGGTGACTATCTTATATTGATGACTTTTAGTTTTTCTCTTCCCCACAAGTGGAAACACTCTCTTTGTATCTACTCTATCAAAACCTTTCATAATTTTAAAGACCTCCATTAGGTATCCCTCAGCCTTCTCTTTTCAAGAGAAAAGAGACCCAGCCTGTTCATCCTTTCCTGATATGTATACCCTCGCATTTCTGGTATTGTCCTTGTAAATCTTCTCTGCACCCTCTCCAGTGCCTCTATATCCTTTTTATAATATGGCGACCAGAATCGTACAGTGTACTTCAAGTGTGGTCTAACCAAGGTTCGATACAGGTTTAGCATAACTACTTTTCAATTCTGTCCCTCTAGAAATAAACCCTATTGGTTTGCATATTTATGGCCTTGTTAACCTATGTCGCTACTTTTAGTGATTTGTATATTTGTACTCCTAGATCCCTTTGCTCCTCTACCCCACCCAGACTCGCACCCTCCAAGTAATAAGTGACTTCCTTATTCTTCCCACCAAAATGTAATACCTCACATTCATCTGTGTTGAAATTCTGCAAGTTTATTAATGTCTTCCTGTAATTTGCTGCAGTCCTCCTCAGTATTGGCTATCCCCCCCAGATTTGGTGCCATCCGCAAATTTAGAAATTGTGTTTTTGATTCCAAAGTCTAAATTGTTAATATAAATTGTTGATATAAATCTGCTCTCAACCTTCTCTGCTAAACCCTACAAAACACTGGTTAGACCACACCTGGAGTACTGTGAGCAGTTCTGGGCACCACACCATAGGAAGGATATATTGGCGTAGGTTTACCAGAATGATACCCTGACTTCAAGGGTTAAGTTACGAGGAGAGATTACACAAATTAGGGTTGTATTCCCTAGAATTTAGAAGGTTAAGGAGTGACCTGATCGAAGTTTTCAAGATATTAAGGGGAACAGATAGGGTAGAGAGAAACTATTTCTGCTGGTTGGGGATTCTAGGACTAGGGGGCACAGTCTAAAAATTAGAGCCAGATCTTTCAGGAGTGAAATTAGGAAACACTTCTACACGCAAAGGGTGGTAGAAGTTTGGAACTCTCTTCCGCAAACGGCCAATTGATGCTAGATCAATTGTTAATTTTAAATCGGCGATTGATAGCTTTCTGTTAACCAAAGGTATTAAGAGATATGGGGCAAAGGCGGGTATATGGAGTAAGATCGCAGATCAGCCATGATCTCATTGAATGGCGGAACAGGCTCAAGGGGCTGAATGACCTCCTCCTGTTCCTATGTTCTAAGAGGAGGCAGCAGAAACTTTTTCTAAAGCCACCAGATCCAATGCAAAGTTTTTAAATGCCCTATTGATCACCCTTCATGGGCCGTGCTAGCTTTTGCTCTGAGACACTCATTGAGCAGCTGGGGACGTGGCAACATCAATGGAAATTCTGGATTGTAGCAAGAAAGAAGCCTGGTGTCGCTGCACCGCCCCTGCTCTGCGCTGATTGGACCGTCCGCTTGAGTCCCGGAACACAATTGGCTGAAGCGTGCCATTGTTCTCACTCCCACTCCGCTCCCACTTCTGATTGGCGGGGGGTGACGTCAATCAGCAGTCTCAACCCCCCCCCACACGTTCCCATTTTCAAACCGGAGCGGCTGCGCGGCTGCCGATTGGTCCAGGCGGCCGCGCTCCCGCCTTCCTCGCTGCCGATTGGCGGAAAGGCGCGGCGGCCGGGGTTCGCGATTGGTTCGGGCGCGCCCGTCAGTCAGGCGGGCGGCTAAACCCCGCCCCCCTCCCTCACACGGGCGCCGTTTGTTCTGGAGCTTCTCAAGATGGCGGACGGGGCTCAGCTGGCGGAAAACGGCGGAGCCGGGGCGGCGGCCAACTCCTACTACAGCTTCGGGGCGGCGGGTCAGGGCGAGGCGGAGGTCGAGGCCGCCTCCTCGGGCGACGTGCCGGAGGGCAAAGCCGAGCCGGCGGCGGGCGCGGGCGGCGAGGCCTCGGACGGCGGCATGGAGCTGTCGGCGAAGGAGGTGGAAGGCTCGAAGATTAACGCCAGCAAGAACGAGGAGGACGAGGGGTGAGTGAGGCGGGGAGTGGGTGAGAGAGAGAGAGAGAGAGCCGGGGGCCGGCGTGAGAGGGAGGGATCGCGGCCTCCTGAAAGAAATGGAGCGCGGCCTCCTGAAAGAAATGGAGCGCCGAGGCCTGCGGCAGGGCCCGGAGTGGCGCTGACCCCGGGCTGACCCCAGTTCTTGGCCCTCCTTCCATCAGAAATAGGATCAGGAGTCGGCCATTGAGCCCCTTCAGCCTGCGCCGCCATTCATTGAGATCAAGGCTGATCTTCTACCTCAACTCCACTTTCCTACACTAGCCCCACATCCCTTGATTCCCTTAATATTCAAAAATCTATCGATCTCTGTCTTGAATATTCTCAATAACTGAGCCACCTCAGGGGAAGAGAATTCCTAAGATTCGCCACCCTCTGAGTGAAGAAATTTCTCCTCATCGCAGTCCTAAATGGCCGACCCCTTATTCTGAGACCGTGACCCCTGGTTCTAGACTCTCCAGCCAGGGGCAAACAATCTCTCCGCGTCTATCCCCTCAGAATCTTATAGGTTTCAATGAGATCGCGCCTCATTCTTCGATGGCGTCGCCCAACTCCCTCCCTCCCCCCCCCCCCCCCCCCCTGACCTCTACCACCTAGAAGGGCGAGAGCAGCAGGCGCATGGGAACACCACCACCTCCAAATTGCCCTCCAAGTGTGTCTCACCATCCTGACTTGGAAATATATCAGCTGTTCCTTCATCGTCGCTGGGTCAGAATCCTGGACCCCCCCCCCCCGCTAACAGCAAAGAGTTGCAATAAACGGGTCTTTTTCCGAGTGGCAGGCAGTGACTAGTGGGGTACTGCAGGGATCGGTCCTTGGACCCCAGCTATTCACTATATATTAATGATCTAGACAAGGGAACTAGATGTAATATCTCCAAGTTTGCAGACGACACAAAACTGGGTGGGCGTGTGTGCTGCGAGGAGGATGCCGAGAAACTCCAGGATGATTTGGACAGGTTGGGTGATTGGGCAGAAGCGTGGCAGATGCAATATAACGTGGATAAATGCGAGGTTATCCACTTTGGTGTCAAAAACAGAAAGACAGATTATTATCTGAATGGCAATAGATTGGGAGAAGGGGAAGTGCAACAAGACCTGGGTGTCCTTGTGCACCAGTTGCTGAAGGTAAGCATGCAGGTGCAGCAGGTGGTTAAGAAGGCAAATGGTATGTTGGCCTTCATAGCGAGAGGGTTTGAGTACAGGAACAAGGATGTCTTGCTGCAGTTGTACAGGGCCTTGGTGAGACCACACCTTGAGTATTGTGTGCAGTTTTGGTCACCTTATCTGAGGAAGGATGTTCTTGCCATGGAGGGAGTTCAGCGAAGATTCACAAGGCTGATACCTGGGATGGCAGGGATGACGTATGAAGAGAGATTGGGTCGATTGGGCTTATACTCGCTGGAGTTTAGAAGAATGAGAGGGGATCTCATTGAAACTTATAAAATTCTGACAGGACAGGACAAACTAGATGCAGGAAGGATGTTCCCGATGGCGGGGGAGTCCAGAACCAGGGGTCACAGTCTAAGGATAAGGGGTAAGCCATTTAGGACAGAAATGAGGAGGAATTTCTTCACCCAAGAGTGGTGAACCTGTGGAATTCTCTACCACAGAAGGCAGTAGAGGCCAATTCATTAAATAGATTCAAGAAGGAGTTGGATATATTTCTTACGGCTAAAGGGATCAAGGGATATGGGGAGAAGGCAGGGACAGGGTACTGAATTTGGATGATCAGCCATGATCGCATTGAATGGCGAGCAGGCTAGAGGGGCCGAATGGCCTACTCCTGCTCCTATCTTCTATGATTCTATGAGCACTGTGGAAGCACCTTCACCACGCGGACTGCAGCTGTTCAAGAAGGTGGCTCACCGCCACCTTCTCGAGGGCAATTCGGGATGGGCAATAAATGCTTGCCGTGCCAGCGACACCCACGTTCCAGGAATTAATTTTTAAAAATTCTTCTAAACTCCAGAGTATAGGCCCAACCTACTCTATCTCTCCTCGTAGGACAACACCCTCATCCCAGGGATCAGTCTAATGAACCTTTGTTGCACTGCCTCTAAGGCATGTATGTCCTTTCTCAAAGCCCTGTGCAATTGTGCAATTGTCGCAAGATTCCCTTACTCTTGTACTACAACCCGCTTGCAATAAAGGCCAACATGCCATTTGCCTTCCTACTTGCTTGCTGTACCTGCATGCTAACTCTGTGTTTCTTGTACTGGTACTCCTCTGGTTAGATTTGCTCAGTGCTATTCCCAGCGTTTAAAACCTTCAATTCTCCCCCCCCCCCCCCCCCCCCCCTATCCTGCAGCCTGAGCTATCAGAATGATACCCAAACTCCCAGGGGTTAAATTACGAGGCGCGATTACACAAACTAGAAAAAGAAAGACTTGCATTTATATAGTGACCTCGGGACGTGCCAATGAAGTCACTGTTGTAATGTATGAAACACGGCAGCCAATTTGTGCACCGCAAGATCCCACAAGCAACCATATGATAATGACCCGATAATTTTTTTTAGTGATAATTGAGGGATAAATATTGGCCAGGACACCGGGGATAACTTCCCTGCTCTTCTTCAGAATAGTGCCACGGGATCTTTTACGTCTGAGAGGGCAGACAGGGCCTCGGTTTAACATCTTGTCTGAAAGATTGGGGTTGTATTCCCTGGAATTTAGAAGGTTAAGGGGTGATCTGATCGAAGTTTTCAAGATATTAAGAGGAACTGATAGGATAGATAGAGAGAAACTATTTCTGCTGGTTGGGGGGTCTAGGGCTAGGGGACATAGTCTAAAAATTAGAGCCAGACCTTTCAGGAGTGAAGTTAGGAAACACTCTACACACAAAGGGTGATAGAAGTTTGGAACTCTCTTCCACAAATGGCAATTGATGCTAGGCCAATTGTTAATTTTAAATCTGAGATTGATAGATTTTTGTCAGATAGATTAAGGGATATGGGGCAAAGGTGGGTATATGGAATTAGGTCGCAGATCAGCCATGATCTCATTGAATGGCGGAACAGGCTCGAGGGGCTGAATGGCCTACTCCTGCTCCTATGTTCCTATCAAATATCACAAAGCTGGATTTTACAGGCTCACTTCCTATTGCAGCCCCTATTGTAGGAGACTGAAGATGTGCATTTGTAACATTAATAGTCTTCCAGATGTTTTGCCCTTTCTGTAGGTTTCTCTGTTGCTTCCTGCTACACTTTAAGGTGACACAATGTCATGTGACTCATTGTGACCAATGTGTGGATAAAAGTATAAACAAATGTTGGAAATTGGCAAAAATAGAAGAAAAAGCTCCAACATTGTCAGAACTGAAAATATTTATCACTTCTTTTCAAAAACATACTGTACATTTACAGCACTTTTATGTTTATAGAACCTTGCAACACAGAAGGAGGCCATTGTGCCTGTGCTGGTTCTTTGAAAGATCTATCCAATTAGTCCCGCTCCCTGATTTCCCCCATATCCCTGCAAATTTTTCCTTTTCAACTATTTATCCAATTCCCATTTGAAAGTTACTTTTGAATCTGCTTCCACCACCTTCTCAGGCAGTGCATTCCAGATCACCATAACTCACTATGTAAAAACAATTTTCATCTCTCCTCTGGTTCTTTTGCCAATTATCTTAAATCTGTCTCCTCTGGTTATCGACCCTCCTGCCTGTGGAAACCGTTTTTCCTTAGTTACTCTTACCAAAACCCGTCATAATTTTGAGCCCCTCTATTAAATCTCCCCTTGAGCTTATCTGCTCTAATGCGAACAACCCCAGCTTCTCTAGTCTCTCCACATAACTGAAGTCTTTCATTCTTGTACCATTCTACTAAATCTCCTGCGTTATATGGAGACGTTGTCGTCTTGAGTGAATTCTCCTTTTGCAGGTTACACTGTAAATGTAGGGCTGACTTGATGCGCTGTTGCTGTGCAGAAGTACAGACTGAGCTGGTCTGAGAGGCAAGCAATGTGATTAATTTGCAGCTGGGTCCCGAGCAAAGCTGTAAAGCTTCTTAAGGGCTCTGATAAATAATGAGACATTGAAATGGTTTCCACTTTAAAAAAAAAATCAGATTTTGTGGGGTTTATCTTCCTGGGAACTATGTTGGGTGATGGGTATGTTAAAAACCAATGTAAACCCTGCAAGTTTGAGTGGTTATAGTTTGTTGCAATTTTGTGGCGAGCAATATTTTTGAAACTCTTGTGTACAGTGCTTACTGCAATGCACTGTATTTGTTTGAGTTTGGTTATTTACCATGGACAGCATAGTTTTGACAAACTTAAAAGTGTTCACTTCTTTGCCGCAAATGCTGCAGTTCACAGTTCTAGCCGTTCGAGTTAGCTGAAACTCTGTTGTACTAACTTGCATTGTAGAGCCGGTGTAGCAAAATGCTGACTAATCCACTTTTCAGATGTTGTGTAGGAAACAGAGTAGTACCTTTCTGAAGCCATCATGCGAACATTGTGTAGGACTGTTTGGGCATGAGTGAAAAAGCCTTTAATTGAGTTTGGATAATGTCCTGAACTGCACAGAAGGCTTGACTAGTTTATTCATGCCTTGACCTCATTGATTAGATTGCATCCTTACTCCCGAATGGTTTATGATGTGTATATATGATGTATATAATCCCTTTTAAAAAGAACTCTATGCTAATGGAAGTTTACAAAAAGTGCTGACATTGCATTAAGGCCAATTTTGATATTACTGTGGGCTAGAATGGGGAAATAATTCCCATGTTTAGAACTTTGAGTTACTTAAAGTAATTAACCCTTGTATAGCTGGTGGGCTTGGAACTTTGTCTCCTGGCTTGATTTTTTTGCTGCTTCAGCTCATGCACTTTGAAAGTGCTAATTACAGTCATTATGCTACTCTGGCATCAGAATTAGATTTATTATTGCAACAACCCATAACTATTAAATACCTAAAGAACAATTTTGCATAAATATGAAAATATTTAAGTTCTGCCTGTGCTTGCCCTGTTACTTTTCTCTTCTGCAATTTCATTTTAACTTTAGTTTTATTCGCTACCTCTGTTCGACCTTTTCTGACTAAGTTTAAAATATTTTACTTGCTTTTCTTCCGTGGGGGAGTTATCCTGTTTTGCCATATCACAAGAATCTATAAGAACATAGCCATTTAGCTCATTAAACCTGCTTCCAGCAGCCATGCACCGACTCTATCCTATAATGGACTCTATTCTGCTTACTTAATCTGAGGGAAGATTTTTGTACAAATGCTTCTTTATTCCCTGAAGATTGAGCTAACTCCAGAATATTCATTCCAATGCAATCATTATTCAATCTTGGCTTACTGCCTTGTGCAGAAAACACTTCCTCTTGACCCACCCAGCCCACAGGAAAACATTGTGGAGTATTTGATTGTTCCAACCCATGTCTGCATGTCTATACTCCAATCCCATTCCAGCCAACCAGCCTTTCTTTTTTTGAAAGTGTAAATGACAGCATCAGCTACTTCAGTTGGGAGTCTGATCCACATAATTATGGGGCAGATTTACACTTTATTGGGCCTTGTTTAGTTTTGAACTTCGGTCCCCTAGTTCTACCCTCAGTGCTGCTCAGAGTTTATTTCCATCTACATTGCCCATCCTCTCAGCATTTTAAAGACCTAGTTTGTGTCTCTACTCTGTCTTCTCCTTGGTGAAATTGGTTTGGTTATGCAAATCTCTCCATATAACTTCAATTAGGATGCCTAAACTGGAGCCTTGGGGCCACATGCATCCCCTGGCAGTCTGGCCTGTGTCCCCAGATACCTCAGTTTTGTTTGTGCTTTTGAAAAGGGTTGTTCTTGGTGCTGTTGCCTCATTCGTGAAGAAATCCTAAATCCAAACGCCTGTCTGGTTAGTTACAGGAACTTGAGGTGTATGCATATTAATGGAAATGTGGATTGAAATTTTATTGGTGGCCCCGAGAGTATGCATCTATGCAACTCACCGTCAAAAGCTTGGGCACCCCTGCCTTAGAGCTCCAAGTTCTGGTATAATCGCTGCTATTTCTGAGTAATACAATGGATCTATGAATGGTGAGTGAGTGGGCAAGAAGGTGGCAGGTGGAATATAATGTGGGGATGTGACGTGACTCACTTTGGTAGGAAGAATAGCTAAACAGAATATTTTTTAAATGGTGAGAATCTATTAAATGTTCAGAGGGATTTGGGTGTCCTTGTACACATAGAAACATAGAAGATAGGAGCAGGAGTAGGCCATTCAGCCCCTCGAGCCTGCTCCGCCATTCAATGAGATCATGGCTGATCATCCAAATTCAGTACCCTGTCCCTGCCTTCTCCCCATATCCCTTGATCCCTTTAGCTTTAAGAAATATATCTAACTCCTTCTTGAATATATTTAATGAATTGGCCTCTACTGCCTTCTGTGGTAGAGAATTCCACAGGTTCACCATTCTCTGGGTGAAGAAATTCCTCCTCATCTCAGTCCTAACTGGCTTACCCCTTATCCTTAGACTGTGACCCCTGGTTCTGGACTCCCCGGCCATCGGGAACATCCTTCCTGCATCTACGATAGCAAAATACTGCGGATGCTGAAAATCCGAAATAACAGAAAACGCTGGAAAAACTCAGCAGGCCAGACAACATCCGTGGAGAGAGGTCTTCCTGCATCTAGTCTGTCTAGTTTATAAGTTTCAATGAGATCCCCTCTCATTCTTCTAAACTCCAGCGAGTATAAGCCCAATCGACCCAATCTCTCCTCATGCATCATTCCTGCCATCCCAGGTATCAGCCTGGTGAATCTTCGCTGCACTCCCTCCATGGCAAGAACATCCTTCCTCAGATAAGGCGACCAAAACTGCACACAATACTCAAGATGTGGTCTCACCAAGGCCCTGTACAACTGTAGCAAGACATCCTTGTTCCTGTACTCGAACCCTTTCGCTACGAAGGCCAACATACCATTTGCCTTCTTAACTGCCTGCTGCACCTGCATGCTTACCTTCAGCGACTGGTGCACAAGGACACCCAGGTCTCGTTGCACTTCCCCTTCTCCCAATCTATTGCCATTCAGATAATCTGCCTTCCTGTTTTTGACACCAAAGTGGATAACCTCACATTTATCCACATTATATTGCATCTGCCGTGCTTCTGCCCAATCACCCAACCTATCCAAATCATACTGGAGTTTCTCAGCATCCTCCTCACGGCACACACTCCCACCCAGCTTTGTGTCGTCTGCAAACTTGGAGATATTACATCCAATTCCATCGTCTAGATCATTAATATATATTGTGAATAGCTGGGGTCCTAGGACCGATCCCTGCGGTACCCCACTTGTCACTGCCTGCCACTCGGAAAAAGACCCATTTATTCCAACTCTTTGCTTTCTGTCTGCCAACCAGTTCGCTATCCAAGTCAATACCTTGCCCCCAATCCCATGTGCCTTAACTTTACACGCTAATCTCTTATGCGGGACCTTATCGAAAGCCTTTGAAAGTCCAAATACACCACATCCACTGGTTCTCCCTTATCTATTTTACCAGTTACATCCTCAAAAAATTCCAGTAGATTAGTCAAGCACGATTTACCTTTTGTAAATCCATGTTGACTTTGTCCGATCCTGTCACTGTTTTCCAAGTGCTCTGCTATTACATCTTTTATAATGGACTCTAGCATTTTCCCCACTACTGATGTGATTCCCCGTTTTCTCTCTACCACCTTTTTTGAATAGTGGGGTAACATTAGCTACCCTCCAATCCATGGGTACTGTTCCAGAGTCTATAGAATTTTGGAAGATGACCAGCAATGCATCTACTATTTCTAGGGCCACTTCCTTAAGTACCCGAGGATGTAGATTATCAGGCCCTGGGGATTTATCGGCCTTCAATCCCGTCAATTTCCCTAACACTATTTCCCTACAAATACTGATTTCTTTCAGTTCCTCCCTCTCATTAGACCCTATGTTCCCTGACATCTCTGGGAGGTTATTTGTGTCCTCCTTTGTGAAGACAGAGCCAAAGTATGTATTTAATTGATCTGCCATTTCTTTGTTCCTCATTATAAATTCCCCTGATTCTGACTGCAAGGGACCTACGCTTGACTTCAATCTTTTTCTCTTCACATATCTATAAAAGCTTTTACAGTCAGTTTTTATGTTCCCTGCAAGCTTACTCTCATACTCTCTTTTCCCCCTCTTAATTAATCCCTTTGTCCTTCGTTGCTGAATCCTATACTGCTCCCAATCCTCAGGATTTCTGCTTTTTCTGGCCAAATTATATGTCCTCTCAAAGTTAGCATGCAGGTACAGCAAGCAATTAGGAAGGCACATGGTATGTTGGCCTTTATTGCAATTGTACAGGGCCTTGGTGAGACCACACCTGGAGTATTTTGCACAGTTTTGGTCTCCTTACCTAAGGAAGGATATACTTGCTTTGGGGGGTGCAACAAAGGTTCACTAGATTGATTCCTGGGATGAGAGGGATGTCCTACGAGGAGAGATTAAGTAGAATGGGCCTATATTCTCTGGAGTTTAGAAGCATAAAAGATGATCTCATTGAAACATAAGATTCTGGGAGGGCTTGAATGGGTAGATGCTGAGAGGCTGTTTTCCCCTGGCTGGAGAGTCTAGAATGAGGGGTCATAGTCTGAGGACAGGGGGTTGGCCACTTAGGACTGAGCTGAAAAATTTCTTCACTCAGAGGGTTGTGAATCTTTGGAGTTCTCTAGCCCAGAGGGCTATGAATGCTCAGTTGTTGAATATATTCAAGGCAGAGATCGATAGATTTCTGGACTCTAGGGGAATCGAGGGATATGGGTATCGGGCAGGAAAGTGGAGTTGAGGTCGAAGATCAGCCATGATCTTATTGAATGGCGGAGCAGGCTTGAGGGGCCGTATGGTCTACTCCTGCTCCTATTTTTTTATGTTCTTACGCCTGTTTAAAGGTAGTATCCTCAAAACTGCAGTTTTTCTAGTGATGTAAACAAGGTCAGCACTGCTTGTTTCACATTGTATTTCAATGTACTAAAATACACCGTACTAAAATACACCGTCATTGATCAGCTTTATCGATTGTCGACTGAATTTTCACGATAAATTGCTTTTCTTTTTCCACCTTCGCTCATGGATATCCTTTTATCGGGTACATGTGTTTAATGCTTCCTGTTCCAATATGCATAATTTAACACACAATGTAGTAAAATTAATCTGGCAATTATTAACCCATCTGCTTAACTGCTCCTGATCTCCCAAATGCTGTCTAGCTGCTTTTATTTTGCACAATACCTACGCTAGCACTGCCAGCTCCTTTGGGAGGGTTTCCTTGCAGCCAGCTTCAATGTAAAGCGAACAGATTTTCTGAAAGGTTTTTTTTTTGACTGACTCTTCTCAGTGGCAACCTTGGCTAATTTAGTGAGTTTACAGTATTTTGGATTTATCGCCACCCTTTGTGTGAGACCCATGGCATTGGGAACAAGAGTGGGCCAGCTGACTATATTGCAGCCCCTCACTGGGATACTGCCTCAGGCATGACCTGTGTTTATGCAGACACTGAAGGAGAATTGCGTTGGTCGCTACATATGGAAACAAGTGTTTCTGAATGCATTTACGATGGCTCTTCATATTCCCCATGTGGAAGCGTGTTTGTTTTATGCTAACGGGAGGAGGTTTGAGGGAAGGTAGGGAAGTTCACATCAACTGTCAAGTGCAATTGCTGTCGATTTAAAGTTATGACAACGATAGGTGCGTTTTAAACTGAGATCTTGACTCTAGTCCATGTTACTTGTGTTCTGAAATAGCCTAGCAAGCCACCTAGTTGTACACGGGGATGGACAATAAATGCAGCTTTGCCAGTGACACCCGCAATCTGAGAACAAGTGACATTTATTGTAATTTGGTTACAGCATTCCATAAGAGCGGTTTGCAGCTATTGTAAAAGCTAAAATGGTATACACATGCTTTGGTTCGATCCTTGCTCTTCATGAGCGCTTGCTCTGTACGGCCAGATTTGGCTGAAGATAACTTTGTCTGCCTAGTTTTAATGCTTGCCACTAATCTTCTGCAGATTTTGGCCATTAGTCAAAGGTGTGGATGCACTGCTGGCAGGAAGTTTCATGCCTTCCATCCAGTCCGTGGCTGACTCCAAACAGTTCTTGTAAACTCTGGAGTCCTGCATTAGATTTGGCTCCCCTGGTCTTGGGGAAATGCAAAAGAAAGGCTTCCTTCAGCACATACAAGGTCTTACCACCAAGCTGTGAGGTGGCTTTCTGCCAAAAAAGTGAAATAATTGCAGGCAGAAAGGGAGGCTTCTGGTCCACACCAGCCTGTCGCTGCACATCCTGAAGATGGGAGGTCAGCCTTGCAGTGAACATGTCTCTTTGACAAAGAACCTCGTATGAGGACCTTGATTGTGCTGATGACTAAGCCTGGTGCAGAACCCCGGAGTTTACTATAAATAACTTGGATTCCTGGTGCATTGAGGTAAGCAGAGATATCACAAGCTATCCTGCATAGGTCATTTCACTCTGCTGAAAGCCGATATCAGTAGTATATCTGAGCTTGGTATGGTAGTTGCTGGAAGGGGTCACCTAGATGCTTGAGTATGGAACCATGCACACGTATAGCTGGAGTTGGTGTCTCCCATGATTGGATTGAATAGAAGCAAGTGGATGCTGCTGAGATACTGAATTTCTAACTGGTTTAGCCATTCATCACCTGATCTGGCTGGACCACCTCACATACTACCTGGCCTCACTACCTCCACTACCAACTCTCATTTAACTCCTCTCCCTGCCCCTCAACCCTCTCCTCCAACAGTTGCAAGGACTTCTGTTATTGTGTTTAAGACCATATGTTTAGCTGCCTCTGCTGCTGCTTATGCCCCTCTGCCCACCAAGTCAAACTACCTCCCAGGCTCCACCTGCCTTGTCCCTGATCCCACACATTTCTCTCCTATCTCTCCTGAGCTCATGTTGTCCTTGAGACATAAGAAATAAGAGCAGGAGTAGGCCATTCAGCTCCTTGAGCCTGCTCCGCCATTCAATAAGATCATAGCTGATCCTCAACCTCAACTCCACTTTCTTGCCCGATCTCCATATCCCTTGATTCCCCTAGAGTCCAAAAATCTATATCTCAGCCTTGAATATACTCCAAGACTCAGCATTCACAGCCCTCTGGGGCAGAGAATTCCAAAGATTCACAACCCTCTGAGTGAAGAAATTCCTCCTCATCTCTGTCTTAAATAGCCTACCCCTTGAACTGAAACTATGCCCCCCTAGCTCTAGACACTCCAGCCAGGGGAAATAACCTCTCAGCATCTACCCTTCAGAATCTTGTACGTTTCAATGAGATCACCTCTCATTCTTCTGAACTCCAGAGAGTATAGGCCCATTCTACACAATCTCTCATCATAGGACAGTCCTCTCATCCCAGGAATCAATCTAGTGAACCTTCATTGCACCGCCTCCAAGGCAAGTATATCCTTCCTTAGATAAGGGGACACAAAATGTGCACAGTACTCCAGGTGTGGTCTCACCAAGGCCCTGTACAATTGTAGCAAGACTTCCTTACTCTTATACTCCAACCCCCTTGCAATAAAGGCCAACATGCCATTTGCCTTCCTTATTTCTTGCTGTACCTGCATGCTAGCTTTCTGTGTTTCTTGCACGAGGACACCCAAATCTCTCTCAACACCAACATTTGAACGTTTCTCACCTTTTTAAAAAAAATTCTGTTTTTCTATTCTTCCTACCAAAGTGAATAACCTCACATTTCCCTACATTATACTCCATCTGCCACCTTACTGCCCACTCACTTAGTCTATCTATATCCCTTTGCAGACTCTTTGTGTTCTCCTCGCAGCTTACTGTCCCACCTGGCTTTGTATCATCAGCAAACTTGATACATTACACTCGGTCCCTTCATCTAGGTCATTAATATAGATTGTAAATAGCTGAGGCCCAACACTGATCCTTGCGGCACCCCACTAGTTAAAGCCTGCCAACCTGAAAAAGATCCGTTTATCCCTACTCTCTGTTTACCAATCCTCTATCCATGCTACTATGTTACCCCCAACCCCATGAGCCCTAATCTTGTGTAATAACCTTTTATGTGGCACCTTATCGAATGCCTTTTGGAAATCCAAATATACTACATCCACTGGTTCCCCTTTATCTACCCTGCTAGTTACATCCTCAAAAAACTCTTAATAAATTTGTCAAACACGATTTCCCTTTCATAAAACCATGTTGACGCTGCCTAATCATGTTATGAATTTCTAAGTGACTTGATACCACTTCCTTAACAATGGATTCCAGCATTTTCCCAATAACTGATGTCAGGCTAACTGGCCTGTGGTTCCCTGTTTTTTCTCTCCCTCTTCTTGTAAAGCGGTGTTACATTTGTGACCTTCCAATCCGCTGGGACCATTCCAGAATCTAGGGAATTTTGGAAGATCCACTATCTCTTCAGTCACCTCTTTTAGAACCCTAGGTTGTAGGCCGTCAGGTCCAGGGGATTTGTTGGCTTTTAGTCCCATTAGTTTCTCTAGTACTTTTTCTCTACTTGCATTAATTACGTTAAGTTCCTCACCCTCATTAGACCTTTGGTAACCCACCATTTTTGGTATGCATTTTGTGTCTTCTACTGTGAAGAGAGATACAAAATATTTGTTTAACATTTCTGCCATTTCCTTATTCCCCATAATAATTTCTCCTGTCTCAGCCTCTAAGGGACCAATGTTTACTTTTGCTACTCTTGATCCCATTCCCACTAAACTACTGACCACCCAACTTTCCTCCCTGGCCCACGTGCTAGTCAACATTGTAAATTGCTCCCTCTCTTCAGGTACTCTGCTTTTTTTTTTGAAAACCCCAATCATGACCCCTCGCCATGTTTCCCCCCACTCCATGTTTGAATCCCTCCGGTTAGGTTTCAACTGCTGCAACAGCCCTAAACAAAGGCACAGTTGAGATCCTCTCTGACTAACTGGTGCACTATCCCACCCCGACATCTGTGCAGCTTTTGTCATGGTCGACCACATCATCCGCCTCTCACCTATTGTCTAGCTCAATGGGACTGCTCCTGTTTGGTTCCACTTGCACCTATTGAATCGTAGCTAGAGCATTTGCAACAATAGCTTCTCTTCTCACCCCTGCACTGTTACTTAAGCATGGCCCTCTCCCCTGACACACAGAGTTAGACAAAGTCTTTTCTGTCTGCTGGCTGTGAGAATCCTATATAAAATCTGTTCGGGCAGTTTCGTTTCAGTTCTCGGTAGGCATGGGCACACAGTACACTACTACCCCTAATTGGTAATCTCATCTAGGGAGATCCCAGGATGGTTGGCATGGGGAAACGGAAATAATGTGTGATGAGCCTAATAACGGAAATAATGTGATGAGCCCAACTGAAGACAAGTACTGTTTAAACTGCTTGTAGGGAGAGTGGAGAGGAGCGCACAGCTGGCAGTGGCACAGCTGCAAACCTGACTCGAGTCTACAGTATAAATGCTGTAGGAGTGGTGTATTTTCTGAATGGTCTAACTGTTTCTAGTTGTGTGAAGGATTCAGTTCACTAAAAAGCATTTAGTGAGCATAAATACATTTGTTCTTGTCCAGTAACCACCTTAAATGTAACTTGATAATTTGATCACCCTATGTTTATGGCCCTTGGGACTGAAGGCAACAACTTAGAACGTAGCAAAAGTCCCAAGGCAATTCACAGTTGAAGGTGGGAGTGGTGTAACAAGATTGAAGGGTTTTTTTTTGTGTGGGGGGGGGGGGGGCAGGAATTCCTAGAGTGGGGGAAAAGATGGCTGAAACTCTGCCACCAATGGTAGACTGGGGGAGGGAGGAGAGCACGCAGTCGGCTAGCGTTGGAAGAGTGGAAGGCATGGACAGGTCCTTCGGGCTGGAGAAGGTTACAAAGATGATGTGGTGAGGCCACGGAGGGATTTGAAGGTGGATTTTGAAGTTGATATGTAGCAGGGCATGGCGCCAGTGGAGGTTGGTAAGGACAGGGATGATGGTTTTCGTGTGGGGTAGGGTTCTCTGCACAAGTTGAAATTTATGTAGGGTGATATTTGGGAGGGCAGCAATGAGAACGATTATGTTCTGATTTCAAGTACTGACATTATTGCTCTACAGTACTGGGCTGTGCTTCAAGTTCCCATAAACTAAACAGTAATGTACAGCCCTCTCTGAAGGAAAATATCACCTCATGACAAGGTGTTGTCGCCTCGAGGGGAAAAATGCTGCCAGCGTCACTTGTTCGGTTGTCGTTTTGTTCTGGCTGTGGGTGGGCTGAATTGTCAGCATGTCTAGTGCAAGCCAGTAATGCAGTGCTTTCAATGCTAGTCCAGGTGGACCTTTCGACCTCCAAACACTTGGAAGTTTGTACCAAGCACTGTACAGTTGGAAACGTGTATGTTCAGTTCTGATATCTTATTTCCAAATCCTCAATATAATGGGCAATGGGGTGAATTCTGAACAATTGCGGCAGTTTATGATATGGGGCACGTAAATTAAAAAGCCACTCAGACATTTTATAGCTCTGTAGTATACATGAATCCTAAATTATTTGCTACAACATGAAAATCAAACACTTTGGCCTTGCATTCCATTTCCTTTTTTTCCTCCACTATTCTTTGACTTATTTATCTCAATTAATTTTAATTTCACTCTAGTACTATATAACCATTTATGAAAAGCACTTTAAATCATTTTGTTCTGTCTCACTTTTTATTACCTGTTTTGGAGACGGGAACAAGTTTAATACAACTAGAAGACTGAACTCTAGTTTTAGGGGCTGATTTTCAACTCAAAGTATGGATTCTGAAAATTTAACGTACTAGAGATTATTTTTTCAGGGACGTATCTAGGCTAAGTAAATTGGCCTTGGAAAGCTTCATGAATCTCTGCAGACAGCAGTCCTTTTATATGACAGTCAGCCCACTAGTTAATGGCCTGGCGTTCTTCCTTTCAGAGGCACTAATGCTTTTCTTGAGCGGTGGTTTCCCCGGTGCATCTCATTGAATGCAGGCTTGCCAACTTGGGGTTCGCACTTGTAGTTAAGCTTGCTGTCTATCCGCTAACTCCAAGATTTTGAGTCTCATTCTGAACAAGTTTAATGTTGGGCCCATTTCAACTTCAAGATTGAGTTTTAAGATTATCACACCATTGGCACTATTTTGTAAAGATAGAATTAGCAAACTTCATGCTTTGTTAGTGGGCCCAGTAGCTCTTGTTTGACATTCCAAAACCGCAGTTAAAAGATAAGTTTCTGATTAAGTGTTTTTTCATTCATTTCAGTAATTTACTGCGGTTTTCGTCAGCCAACTTGGAAAATCTTCCGTACCTTCTTGGCACTGAGCTTTAGTCATGTAAATAAACTATGTATACTTGCCAGTCTAGGGAATTTTTTGGTAGCAGGATTGGAACCCGAGGCAAACCCATCACTGAGCGTAGATTAGTGAACTGGGCATGAAGAACATCTGTCCTTTTACTCTTTGGCTGGCCAGGAAGCACCAGACAAAATGAAGGCCCAGTTGGGCAATTGCAACCTCAAGGACAATGCAGGGAAACTTTCACAAAATGCTATCCACAGCAGTTAGCCAGAATGTGAGTGCCATCACATGCATTATCTGGAGTTGGCAGCACAGCATAAGGACTTTGCAGTGTTCCATGTTAGTTTGTGAATCTAGGTTCTCAGAATCTCATCTTCAGATCCTTGCACTACTTTTGGTATGTTCTATTTTTATGTGGGATTGAATGAATAAGGAATAATAAGTTACCTACTGCAAGTATTGCCTGCATTCTGTGAATGTAGTTCAACTCCACGTACAAAGATTCCACCATGCCAGCTCCTCAATTCTCTCTCTTCAGACCTGCTTGGAGCAGTTTTCATTTGTGTGCATGACTTAGTCAGTACTTGTGTCTGAAGATACAACTTCCAAAACCTTAGACTATGGGGAAAGTGCCTGATGCAAAGGTCTTGAAGGGTCAGTGCCCCTGGTTTTATTCCCTGCAGAATGAATAGCCATGTAGAGTTTGAAAGAGAGAGCCCATACTTGTAGGTAATGTAACATTGGTAATGTCAACTAGAGACTCAGAACAGAGGAAGTACAAAGTGGACATTCACCTTGTATAGCCAAGAGTTGAGGTTGCACTGAAGTGGCAGTGGAGGAGACTACCAGCATTGGCAGTGCTGTCCCACCACCAGACCTGAGTTACTATATTTGTACTGGCGCTGTGTTTAAAACTGATTTGCACTTCCTTTTTTATATTATCACTGTGCAGGAAGATGTTTGTTGGTGGACTCAGCTGGGAAACAAGCAAGAAAGATTTAAGGGACTACTTTTCTAAATATGGAGACATTGTAGACTGCGTAATCAAAATGGATCCTGTGACTGGGCGTTCGCGAGGATTTGGGTTTATCCTCTTCAAGGATCCTGAAAGTGTAGACAAGGTAGGATTTGGTATTCACTGCCAGTTTTTAACCTGACTCTATCCAGGTTAAATGAGGAATCCTAACTACTTCTCAAAATGACTCAAATGTGACACTGCATAAGGTTGCCTAGCAGGGCTTTTGGTTTCCATCTTATTTTCTCCCCCTCTTTCTCCTCCCCTCCCTCCCTTTCAGGTCTACTGATGCCAGCGCCATTCTTTACCCAAGATAGTGAACAAAGAAGCTGCTCCTGGGCTTCTTCCAAAGCCACTTGAGCTGCATGATTGTAACACCTACTACTTGTTCATCAGATTTCCCATCTTCCTGTAGGGTGGTGTTACACTGCAAGTCATTCAAGAAATAAGGAATAAAATTGCATTTCTCTAGTGCATTATTATATGTCAGGACATTCAAAGTGCTTCACGTATATTTACTTTCAAGTGCAGTGATCGTTTTGTAGGCAAATGCAGCTGCCATTTTGTTCTTGGCAGGGTCCAACAAACAGCAATGGGATTAATAACCGGTAATCTGATTTTGGTGTTGCTTGAGGGAATCATAACCATGATACCAGGAGAACTCCCTTCTCTTTGGCTAGTGCTTGATTTTCACTGTCTATCTAAGCAGGCAGTTTGAGAATGTCTCATCTGAAAAATGACACCTCTAACAATGCAGCACTTCCTTGCTGCTTCATTGGAGTGTCGTTCCAGGTTATGGGCTCAAGTCCCGGTGTGGAGCGTGAGCCCACCGCTATTTGCCTCCGAAGGGGTGAGTGCTACGATTCCTAGAAGACTGACCAGCTGAGAGGGATCTCGAGGGCACTTATTTCCATGTGTTGCATTTGTCACCCACCTTGGGGATTCTTCAGATCCCACAAGGTGCTTCTCTTTGGACTCCTATTGGTCTCAATTTGTTCCAAGTGACTGTGCATACAGCGTTCTTGCTGCTTTTCATGGTTCTAAGAACATAAGAATTAGGAGCAGGAGTCGGCCATACGGCTCCTCGAGCCTGCTCCGCCGTTCATGAGATCATGGCTGATCTTCGATCTCGACTCCACTTTCCCGCCTGATCCCCCATATCCCTCGATTCCAAAAATCTATCGATCTCAGCCTTGAATATACTCTTGTGTTCACTGAGCATCCCCTCATTTCCCCAGAGTCCTGCAAAAAATAGTAGGTAGAAATTGCACCTCGTGCCTTTTTACCGGACAGGGAAATCCTGGTCTTGGAAGTACCAAGCTGCTCTCTCTGCCACATGGGGTAGGGGGAGATCTGACTATCCTCATGGTGAGCTCCGAGTTGCTGTTCTGGTGATTGAATTATATGGTTCTGAATAAATCTTAAACATAGTTCTTTCTTGAAACCTGCCATTCACTGCATAAAACCCATAGTTAGCTTAGATTTAAAAAAAAGACTATCCTCCATAATTGAGATTCTCAGTGGGAGTATAGATCTTGGGAAATAGTTAGCTATTTCCTTGTTTGTCTCTCTTTCCAGTACATGTGATCATTTGAAAGAGTGAGTGTTTCCTGAGGTAGTGACAAAAGGAGATTTATATGGTTAAGCATGTAAATGCGATTTTTCGGAAGTTGCGTAGGGATGTTAGCCCCAGGGCGTGTGAGGGTGAAAAAGTACTACCACCTGTTTGGTACCGTATACTCCTAACTAAACTATTTGGATTGTGGACCAGATCTTTAAATACTTTAATTTTTAAAGATTAAATTCCACATGGGGAGGGAATAGTCCCTTTGTGAATCACAAGGCTTGGATCTAAGTTTTGTGCAATTGTGGGTAGGAATCTGCATGCTTCCGATCTGTGATACAATATACTGATGCTCTAACTGGCATCATCCAACACTTAGGCATTTTAAATAAGTACGATTTTACTGCCGTGGTATAACATTTAGTGTCATGATTTTCTCCAAAAAATGTTTAAAACCAGAAGAACAATAACAACCAGGTATATTCCTATCTGAAAGATGCAGAAAGTAGTGAAATAGAAACAAACCTGAATTAATATAGTCTCTCGCATTCTCGGGACATAGGCACAGAATGAGGCCATTCAGCCCCTTGAACCTGTTCCGCCATTCTATTAGATCAGGGCTGATCTGTACCTCATTCCATTTATCTGTCTTGGGTAAGGATGTCCAGGGATATGGAACTAACAAAAATCTGCCTTAAATTTCAATTGACCCAGTATCCACAGCCTGTTGGGGGAGATGGTTCCAGATTTCCACAACCCTTTGTATGGAAAAAAATGCTTCCTGATTTCATTCCTCACTAGCCGAGCTCTAATTTTAAGATTATGCCTGCTTGTTCTGGATTCCCTCGCAAAGTTTCCCTGTATCTACCATAATGATTCCCTTCATTATTTTGAACACCTCAGTTAGATTACCTCTCAACCATCTAAACTCGAGAATACAAACCACATTTATCCAATCTCTCCTAATGTAACCCTTGCAGATCTGATATAATTCTGGTTAATCTGCGCTGCACCCCCCATCCAAGGCCAGTATATCTTTTCCTCCGGTGTTTATCAGCCAGTGGGTTATTTTTGAAATGCAGTCTCTGTAAATGTTGCCAAACATGGTAGCCAATTTGTGCAGTCAGCTGGTGACCAGTTGATCTGTTTTTGGTGGTGGATGAGGAGAATGTTAAAATGGTGCAATGGACTTTTACGTCCAGCTGAATGGTGGTTGGGGCTTTGGTTTAAAGAAGGCACCTTCGACAATGCCGCACTCCCATAGTACTGCACTGAAGTGTTGGCCTAGATTGTGTTCGGGTCCTGAATTGGGACTTGAACTCGTGACCTTTTGACTTGAGAGATCCCGCTACGCCAAGCTGACACTGCAGGGTAATTTGCTGGAACTCTTGATATTCTGTGGTTGGATGTAGGTTTATGCTCACAGCTCCCTGATTTCAATGTTGCTGTACAAAAAGGAACTAAATTGGCTTGGTGCTTCCTTATAGAGAATACTGAAGGGGTGAGTATGGGTGTCTTAATTACACAAAGGCCCGGGGACAGGGTGGCTTAACCAGTGTAAGGTGTGGGAGACCAAAAAAAGAAAGACTTGCATTTATATAGTGACTTTCACAACCTCACAGCGTCCCAAATCGCTTTGCAGCCAATGAAGTACTTTTTGAAGTGTAGTCACTGTTGTAATGTAGGAAACGTGACAGCCAATTTGCACACAGCAAGCTCCCACAAATGATGATGACCAGATAATCTGTTTTAGTGATGTTGATTGAGGGATAAATATTGGCCAGGACGATAAGGACAGATAAGAATATTTACTTTTTAAAATGGCAGAAAGCTGGAGATGCTAGTTAAGAGCTATAAATTTCAATTCTTCTTAAAGACTGGGATTGTGAGTGACTAGTGGCAAAAATGTATAGGAACTACCACGATACAGTATTGCTTTGTAATCCCAGTGTGAATGAATGTAAGCAAATGCATTTATTGTTTCCTTTTACACTGTTTAGTTAGGAAGGCATGGCATTTGGGCCTCGGCATTATAAGATTCTTCCTCATCCCGACCTTCAATATATTGGCTTGCTGCATAACTGCAATAGCCCAGATTTGATCTTTAGTGTCGGTTTGAATATGGCTGTGGGGTTTCGAAGTTTAGTAACCAGTGCCCAGCAATTCTTTCAACATTTCTCTCTCCCTCTGATAGTGGCAGTTTCGTGCTGGTTATGTAGTTGCCAGAAGTGCAAGGAGCCTGGACAGTGCATCTCGATGGCTCAGCCACAGCAAAATCTGATCCTGTCCTTGTGTTTAATATTTATCAGAGATCGCTGGGTAACAATTGGAATTGGAGCTCCAGCTATTTTTTTTCTCCATCAACCCCTGCAGGGGGTGGGGGGGGGCATGTACTACTGATCAAGCTCCTTTCCTTCGGGAATTGATGTAAAACATGAAAAGCAAGAAATATGATGGAAAGAAGTCGTATACTGAAGCACTAGACTATGAAGCCAAGTAAACACTTGTATTGTGTTAAGTATTCTACCTGAGAATTTAATACTACGTGAACTGTAGCAAACAGTCGCACACATCATCCAGATTACCAGCACACGCTATATGTCAGCAGCCATTTCACACTTTTGAACTTAAAAATGGGTGAGAAAAGTGTCGAGCGGCTGAGTCCCAAATAAAGTGCATCTAGCTATTTAGCTTCTTGTCTCGTATTCCATTATATAGCACTGCCTCTGAAGGCAGAAGTCCCATATAAACAAGGGAGCTTGCAAGCCTCGAGTGAGGAGCACTGCCCTGCTGTTTTCTTCAGGCCATGGGTGTGCACAGGTCAGCACAGGCATGTAATAACTTCCTGTGATACATGGGGAGGTCAATGACCAAAAGTGTAAAGATGCAAAAAGTCAATTTTAAGCAGATGCTTATCTGTAGTTGGCCCTCTTTCTGGATTCCACCCCACTACGGTATAAACAGGTTGAATTCAGAACATTATATTGCAGAATTTCTTCTACAATATAAATCGGGTATTTAATAATGTAGTAATTGTTACAGTTTGGGCTGTTTCCCAATGCTTATCTTGTGATCACAGCAAAAAGGTGGTTTTCATAGGTTGACAGAGGTTCCTGTGCACTGAAATGTTTATACATACTGTGTCTGAGATAAGATGCAACTAACCATTTTTTTCTTGCATTTATATAGTGCCCTTCACGACCTCAGGTAGTCCCAATGTGCTTTTCAAGTGTAGTCACTATTGTAATGGTGGAAAGGTGGCAGCCGATTTGTGAACAGGAAGATCCCACAAACAGCAATGAGATATTACCAGATAATTGTTTGTGATGCTGGTTGAGGAATAAATAGTGCCATGGGATCTTTTATGTCCTCCTAAGAGGGCAGGTGGAACCTTGATTTAACATCTCATAGGAAAGATGGCACCTCCAACAGTGTAGCACTCCCTCAGTACTGCATTGGATTGTTAAGCTAGATTTTTTTAATTGTGGTATTGGCCTTTGGCGATCATATGGGATGCCTACCCACCTTTCTTTTTTAAATAGTGGAGAATACCACCCCATTAGACCAAACTAACAGATTTTGTTAGTTCTTAGAACATGGACAATGCTGGCAAGGTAGCATTTATTGTCCATCCTTAGTTGCGCTAGGTATGTGGGGTGGGGTGCCATTGCCTTGTACTGCTGCAGTTCCTGTGGTGATGGTGCTCCCACAATGTTGTCAGGTAGGGAATTCCAAAGGATTTTGAAACGTGACTGAAAGGGTGGCAATATATGTCTGTCGGGTCGCTTTGTGACTTGGATGTGATGGTGTCCTTCTTGGTTGTGGGGCCTGGGAGATGCTGTCAAAGTAATATTGGAGAGTGCTTTAGTGCATTCTGCAGCTTATACATACTGCAGCCACAATGGAGTCCAGTAGCAGGGAAAGCAATCAAGCAAACTGCTGTGTCCTGGATTGTGTCGAATCTCTTGAGTGCTGTTGCAGTTGCTTCCATCCAGACGACTGGTGAATACGCGATCACAGTCCTGACTTGAGCCTTGTAGATGGTGGAGAGGCTTTCAGAGGTCAAGAGGTGAGTCGCTCATTGCAGAGAGTGACCGGCGCTAATATAGTGCAGTGGGAAAGTCTTTCATGCTACAGCTGACCTTGAAGATCAGATGGCAACCTGAATTCACCGGGGTCCGTACCGTGTAAAATGAGGTTAATGCTTCGACATCACTGTCCTCCCCTCAAACACATTGGTTCGTTCATCAGAAATTGAATTTGCTTGTTCTGTTTTGGTGATCCTCACTCTAACTTCAGACAGACTGCCCTAACCACGTCACAGCCTGTAACTTGATTTCTGGGCAACAACACCAATTACTTTATTTAAAAAAAAAAAAAAAAATTCTTTCAAGTTAGGTGCTTTTTATTGAATGTGCTGATGGATCTGGTCAGTTATGTGTATTCACCATCCACGCACACAATGTGCTAGCCGTAGAGGCAAGAAGCCAAGTTTTACGTGGCTGTCTTACCCAGTCGCATAAAAAATATAACTGCCACCAACATTCCTGCTAAGTCGCGCAGTCACCTGCAAGGTTCCGCGCAGACTGCTCACTGGCTTTTCATGTGCAAAAATTTGAATGGGCCGCTTAGGGGTGACATTGACGGCCACCCTATTTTGTCACAGCCATGTCCTGTGCTTTGAAGCTTTGGGTTGCCTAAATATTCAGAACTAAACAGGGCAAAACTGGCTGTGAAAACCAAGCTTGGTTAAGCTTGAATTGGGGCTGAAGCTTTGAGTAGTACTAAACCTTAATTTTACTTTATTCCAGCCCTATTAATAACACATGAATTTCAATAATTGTGTATTTCTTTAACACAAATTGCTGAAAAGTGATTAGAAGCCCATTCTGACTTTGTTTGAAACAGTTCAATATTGAGGATGCTAGGCTGTTGCATGCTAGGCTTTGACTGCTGTATGAGGATGCAAGTACATATTGAAGTACATTTAATTAGTGACCTTCCAGCATGAGTTAATATCACAGGTCTTCAATTATTTGAAGAGGAATATAGGGCCAGAAATACTCTGGTGTCTTTAATGGGGTTGCTGGCAGGGCAGTGATGGTGGTTGTGCATGAGATGGGGGACAGATAGGGCTCATGCTTTCTAGTTTTATTCAATTGTACACTTTTTTAAATAAATAAATAAACAAACTACAAATCTACCCAAGGCTTTTAGAATTATAAGTACTCCACTTGTAGGTTCGTATTTTAATTTTCACTTGTTCAAATAAAATATTAGCTTGTTGACTGAAGTATGATCCATTCAACCAAAGCAGTATAACTCAGTCTTTTATTTTAACATTCAGGTATTGAATAAGGAACACAAACTTGATGGGAGAGTTATTGATCCCAAGAAAGCTCAGGCTATGAAGGGCAAGGAGCAAATCAAGAAGATCTTTGTTGGTGGTTTGGACCCTGACTGTCCAGAAGAAAAAGTGAGAGAGTATTTTGGAACGTTTGGAGAGGTAAGACCTTGGTTTAGTCGAAGAATAGTGGGATACATATATATGTAGATCTATTTTGTGCAGTAAATGTATTCAGCATTCAAAAATATGAGCCTTCTAGTCTGGAAACTTGAATCAATATGATCTTGATTACGTCCGGTGCAAGAAGATTTTAAATGTATTCAAATTTTGTTGCATCGTTTTATCCACCATTCCCCAACTGATCATTGTTCCCAGTTCTCTGCTGTTGCTGAGGTTTTTTTTTACTGGGAGCTGTGTGGGTTAACTTGCCTTTTAAAATGTACATATTTCTCTGTGCTAAAGCTACTGTTTCAATGCTGAATTTGGTTGAAGCCTCCCTCGTGGAGTGGTGTCATGAGCACAGGCTAGGTCCTTTTTCTACAGGACATTAAATCGGAGGGCGTATTGTTTGGAGTCCCACATTTCCTGATGGTTGGGTAATGGTTTGAAATGGGTCATGGTCTCTTTAAGGGGGGGGGGGGGAGGGGAAGAAAAAACTTTATTTCCCGAGGTTTTAAAGAGATTTTTGGAGCTACTTTGCCGGTGAAGTTCTGCAACTCCAGAATGGGATTATGCTAAAGTGCAGCAAAGCTGTTCCCCACAGAATTTAGAAAAATTTGTGCACACCTTTACTTGAGCAAAATAATTAGTTTGTTTTACTTTGTAGATCGAATCTATTGAACTCCCTATGGACACCAAGACCAGCAAGAGAAGAGGGTTCTGCTTCATCACATTCAAAGAGGATAATCCAGTGAAGACAATTATGGAGAAGAAGTTCCACGATGTTGGAACAAGCAAGGTGTGGCACTTTTTGCAATTATGGCAATTGCGTAACAAAAATGCTCTGAGTGCTTATACCTATACTACCTTGTCAGACATATCATAAATTCTTCAAGTTAGAAATAAGTGAAGATCCAACTATTGCTCACATGATTCCATTCACGGTTTTAACATGTTGTCGTATAATGTCTGCAGTTTCACGCACATGTTCACAAATTTAATGGCTGCTGTGTGTTTCTTCCCAAAGGTTGAAATCAAATTGGCCCAGCCTAAGGAGGTATACCAGCAGCAGCAGTGGGGAGGCCGCGGTGGATTCACCGGAAGAGGAAGAGGTAGAGGAGGTATAATGTATGGAGCATTGTGATCTTCACAACGGGAATCTTTTAATTCCTATTTCATGCTACCCCTCCCCCTGCCCCATCCTGCACAGCTCTAAGGTCATCACTTGGAACTCCTATCGTTTAGGCACAATCCTGGAATTATAGCATTTATATCACGGGGTTTATAAAACTCATAACCACAGCTATCAGCACCCCTTGAATTATAGCAGTTATAACATGGGGTTTGTAGAAATAACCACCGCTATACTCATTCAACTTTGTTGGGATGCCTATTGAGCAATATAAAGAAATCGGTGAATCCCTGGAGATGACTGGAAGTGAATAATCGGAAGAGGTTAAATAAAGCCATGAGATCAAAGCTTGAGAAGTTTACAAAAGTCATCTGAACGCACGACTACAATTTTGAAATGATTCCCACGTGTTCTTTTTATAATGCTATATGTACATGAAGTTTGTGTAACATTATTGTGCTCATCAAGGTCGGGGATGTTATCTGGAAATGGACTACTTGCCTATTTGGGGCACCTCGTATCACCTATTAAGCACTCCTAGCTGGTGTAGCATAAGTTGGTGTAGCATAAGTTATGTAGAGTAAGATGCTTTGTTCTTGGCTCCATCCTCATTCCTTCGGCCCAATCTTTCTCTCCCAACTGCATGAATGTAACATTCCTACTTTGTGGCCTCTTGGATTGCCCATTAGTCTCGGGCTTGACAGATGAATGCACCATGTAGTATGAAACGGAGCCATGGAGGACAAGTTGTAATCAATTTTGATTCTTGCTCTTTGCTGAACTCTGCTGGGGCATTGAGCATGGCTGCCATCCTCCTCCTAAGTTAGAAAGTCAGAATGCCTACTTATCCTTTTTCCTGTGACCTATAGCCACTTGGGGGTTGGGCGGAGGGGGGAGGGGACTGCTGATGGGGTGTCTATGGAAAGAGCTTGCATTAAAATAACTCTATCATGTCTTCAGGCAGTGTCAAATGATCTTGTCTGCAATTAATGGGCAGCGTGGTCACTGTCACACAGGCGAGGGTTTTTTCACAAGGTCCCACAAACAACTATTGGATGAATGGAACAGTTTATCTGATTTTGGTGGTGATTGAGAGCAGTGTTGGCCAGGACATGGGAAAACTCCCTGCTCATCAATAATGTCACAGGATCTTTCATGAAACCTGAATAGGCAGTAGGGGCCTCCACCTGAAAGATGAGACCTCTGACAATGTAGCACTACCTCAGTACTGCGCTGGAATTTCAGCTTTGACTATTTGCTGAAGTTCTGGAGAAGGGCTCAGATCCTCAGTCTTCTGCCTTGAGATGAGAGTACTACTGACTCCGCTAAGCTAGTGCTTTCTTTCCTCCCCCTCTGATATTTGCCTTGGTAGTTCTCCCATATTCATCCATCTAACCCACACCTGCAGTTGAGAGTATGAGGTAAATGGATTGCTCCAGTAAGGATGGAACGTGTCCTGTGCTACATGAAAATTTGTATTGGTCTCCCTGCAGGCCCATGGAGACCTATTTTGACCTGGTTTCCATTTTGTTTTGGATATTAAAGGCAAAGTTCACTTGTCAGAAACTATAGCTATTTTTCTATCTGTTTTGCATTGCTAACTTTTTTTTTGTTTGCTGTTTCTAGGACAAAACCAGACCTGGAGCCAAAGCTACAACAGTAACTATTGGAACCCAAGTTATGGAAATTATAACTATGGCTATAACCAGAATTATGGTGGATATAGTGGCTATGACTACCCAGCATACAACTATGGCTATTATGGTTATGGACAGGGATATGGTGATTATAACAGTAAGTTTCATAGACCAGGAGTCACTTCTCAATAGTTTACTTGACAAAATCCAGTAAGTAGTCCCTTGGTCTGTCAATCTGCTGATCTCAACTAATCTGTAGTGGAGAGGTATTTGCCAACAAAGGGAGAGGCGAAATGGAGAGCGACTTGCTTTGTCTCTCTAGCAAGTGGTTTGAGTAACATTGGCAGACTTCACTCTGATAGTGGGTCACGCAGCTACCCACAGTAAGTACATGGCCACGAGAAACCTGAAAAGGGAAGATGATGGAAATACCTCCTAAAATTTCACCCAAAACCTTGTTGCCTGGACCTCCTGATGGCTCACCTGGTTGTCAGTAGCTGAACCATATACACTAGGAAGGCTATTGGATTCCCAGACTGTGGTGTTAGTTCATCTCCACTTGGACAGTGGTAGGTATTAAAGAAAGACTTGCATTTCTATAGCGCCTTTCACGATCTCAGCACGTCCCAAAGCGCTTTACAGCTAATTAATTACTTTTTGAAGTGTAGTCACTGATGTAATGTAAGAATCGTGGCAGCAAATTTGCGCGCAGCAAGCTCCCACAAACAGCAATGCTGACCAGACCATCTGTTTTAGGTGTTGGTTGAGGGATAAATATTGGCCAGCACACCGGGGAGAAGTCCTCTGCTCCTCTTCGAATAGTGCCAAGGGATCTTTTACGTCCACCTGAGAGAGCAGACAGAGCCTTCGGTTTAACGTCTCATCTGAAAGATGGCACTCCCTCAGTACTGGCACTGGAGTGTCAGCCTAGATTTTGTGCTCAAGTCCCTGGAGTGGGACTTGAGCCCACAACCTTCTGACTCAGAGGCGAGAGTGCTGCCCACTGAGCCACGGCTGACAGCTTGTAGTGGAAATGGCCTCGATGCCCCTGGGTCAGGGAGGGGATATTGCCCAGGGTTTCCACTCCTGATTTGCTATCCAGCAGCCCCTTCTGGACACGTGCTTGTAGACATCGGATGAGATCAGGATCAGCTGCGATGCCACATGCATTCAAATAGCCTACTGAGATTCAGCTCACACGTGAAGAATGATCACTTGGCCGAGGTAGCGGAGGCCCACTGGTGCCCGTGGAACCATAAAGCAGCAAGGAGTTAATGCCTACGGGAGAAAGAAATTGTTCTCCCTTACTTTTGGTCTCAGTATCAAACTTTTGCTAACTCCCTGTTATGCCCTGGAAAGTTTATAATATTTCAGGAATCCTCTCTCTCGCTACCTTGTGAAAGTGCCCTTTCATGCAACAAAATAGTTTCAAAGCTTGCCCTGCTTTCCCAGAGTGATCTCTATTGTGCAATGCTGGGATCTCCTTAATAAGCCTCTTCCTCAATCACCCCACACCGCAAGAAAAGGGAACCTGATCTTTCAAGATGGCGGCTCATAAGAGGATTGCACCAAATGTGGACCACAGTGGAATCCAGTTATAGTGATTGACCTGATCACCTGCCCAAAGTTGGTCGCTGAGCAGGGCTGAAATAAGGCACCCCTGTTAAAGTTTAATCTTGGGCATATGTTTAACTTTCAGGGGTGTTTTACCCTGTCCGAGCAGTCCACCAGAGATTTACACAGCTGCAGCGCTGCTGAAACTGCCTGCACGCTGTAAAAATAAATTAAATAAATAAAGTCCACTGAGGATGTTGGTTGGAAGAATATCTAAAAGCTAAATTCAAATGAAATGGAAGTGCCTGCTGTGCCAGCACTGTTCTGCTGTTAGTGGCAATGAGCCCTGCTGTGAATGGGCAAACCATTTCCTGAATTGAATTTTTAGGCATTCTTACCATTCAAAACTAAGGAATCTGTCTTCCTTCCCTGCATAAACTGATCACACCTGATGGAATGTATGCAGGCTTAATCTAATTGGGGTGTGGCAAGCTGGATTTGATCCATACATCTGTGTGATCACGAGAAGCAGATTCCTCTTTATAGTCTAAAGATTAATGGAATAATGAATTGGACGTTGGTCTGCATTTTCAAAAATTCTTACTGCCCAGCAATGTTCCCTGTAAGCTCCAGGGAACCCACGCAGCTGGCTTGCCGGCTTTTCAACACAAACTGCATGCGTGGCATTTTTGAATGGCCCGCGCAGCCTGTTAAAGGGACCACGCAAGGCCAAACAAAATTAGAGGGAACATTGCTGCCCAGATAAAGTTGCAACTTAACTGCACGCATCTTAACCAGAAGGCTTACAAAGAACGGACTTGCAATTATAACACATTTCACATCCTCAATGTCCCAAAGCACTTCACAGCCAACTAAGAAATGTAGTCGTTGCTGTTAATGTAGGCAAACATGGCAGCCAATTTGCACACAGCAAGGACCTACAAACAGCAATGAGATAAATGGCCATTCTGTTTTTGGTGCTGGTTGAGGGATGAATGTTGCCCAGAGCTCCCTGCGCCTCTGAATAGTGCCATGGGATCTTCTATATCCATCAGAATAGGCAGACAAGGCTTCTGTTTAGCATCTCATTTGAAAGACAGCACCACTGACACTGCAGAACTCTGCTGCACTGTAAGCGTCAACCTAGATTCTGTGTTCAGGTCCGAGAAGGGGCTTGGAACCCACTGTCTCCTGACTGAAGAGGTGAGAGTGCCACCAGCTGAGCCACACTGACACTTCTGACAAAGGTGTTTGGTGAACAGAAGTTTAGTTCAAAAGGTAGTCAACAGCTTGAGAGTTGACAAATCCTTTTCTTCAACTAATTTTACTTTCAGGTCAACCAGGCACCTATGGTAAAGCTCCTAGGAGAGGAGGAGGAGGAAGTGGCCAAACTCAGTATAGGCCTTATTAGATGACTTGGCTGTTCCGAAGCTCTCCATGAACAAGGTAAAGCCTATGTTTCACAGGTATTTGAGAAAAATGTGCACATTTGTAATTAAAAAGCTAGTTCAATATTTTTTGGTTTCAAAATGGTTAATAAAATTGCCCTCGCATTAGCTCTTTTCCAGCTACCTAAACTTTTTTTTTAAAAAGCTCCTGACCCAAGTTTATCTGAAACCGTCACTGTCCCACAGATCTGAAGGTACATCATTGGATCTGTTGTGGAAACTTTTTTTAAGCTATGGATTGAAGGTCAGCTACTTCTGCTAAAAAAAATTTTTTTTACCATTTCGCTAACTTTCATTAGGTTTATAGCTGTTAAATGCATGTGCTGCTGTGATGCCACGCAAAATGATCGTGATCGGTTGGGTGGAATGACTGGGATGGTCTTTGTTGTAGGTTGTAGTACGTTACGGCAGCTTGTGTTTGTCGCGCATTGAAGTTGGACCCTGGTTTGCTAAAACCTAAATCCACCTTTTTTTGAATCATTGGATTATGGATATATACTTAATTTAAAAAAAGAATAGTGTTAACCTGCTATTTCACTGACCATTCTGATGGGGGTGGGGGGGAAAAGTGAAGTTTCTAAATTCACTTGGGACGTGGGGGAAGTTTAGCATGGATCCCAGCCAAGTATAAGAGGTTGGGGGAGGGGGGGGTTTGTGAGAGGAGAGAGAGAGGAGGACTCATACCGTAGTCCAATCCATTGAGCTGCACTGTGGCCACTCCTGGTGATCTATACCCTGCTTCACGCTGAATTGCTCAGTGTCCGTGGAGCATAATTCTCCTTGATCGAGACCCTCTTACAGGTATATAAACACTTCTAGTGTGCAAAATAAAAGCTAACTTGTGAACTTCTGAAATGGGTAATGATTATCAGATTGCAAAATTAATGAATAAACCACCCAGTGCTTTGGTGGAACTGAATTGGTATGCATCAGCTTGACTATTTGCCTCCAGATTGAACTAGCTCTTTAATCTCTGTGCTTAGTAATCTAAATTCATAAATCAGTTATATCTTTATGCTGCAAATATACTGCATTATTGTAAGTATTAAATATGGGTATAACTTTTTTACTCTTACTCCCATTTAACTCTTTCTTTTGAATTTTTACATAAATATTTACAGCAGTAAATTGTGTAAGGATAACCTAGTCCTGTTTGAACACTTAATGAGTAAAAAGATCTCAGGTAATGTACCATAATGGGTTTTAAGAACATCAGAGCAACAGCCTGATAAGAATTCTACCAGTCTAATTCTGACTTGTACCGTTATGTTTGTACCTGCCAGTGGGAGCTTCATTGCAGGCCATGTCACCATGACCACACGATTCGCACAAGCCTGCACATTGTGGACAGAATTCGAGATGCCCTGTGGTATGGTCTCTTCCAACCTTCTGTCTCACCATAAAGATTAAAGACAGTTTAAAAAAAAACTCTAATTATACACTTTCATTCACGCAGACATTGTTTTTCCTTTTTTTTAAATAAAATTATGTAGTCATATTTTCTTTACAGGCTCAAGTTAAGTGGTAATATAGCCATGACCTCCTGTTTCTTCAATGGATAAAGCCGTTCTTACACATTGTGCTTTCTTTTAATAGTGTGTAATTTGATAATGTACTACCAATTGCTAAATAATGCTTGCTTTTTTTCTTTCTATAGCTCAATAGTGATGCGTGACTCATGTCTGTAATGTTAATGGACTTATATATTCTTACAGCATCTGCAGTGTGTGAAATATAGTTTATGTATTGTAAATTGCAGTTGGCTTAACAACTGAAGGCTGGGCCCAAGAGCATGGAGGACTTGGGTAATTCCTTGAAGATAACGACCAATCAAACAAAAACATAGTTTTCGCTCTTCAAACTAATTTTTTCTGCTAATCAATATTGCCAAAAAGAATAAACATGTCTCGGCCAGCCCAGTACTTCACACGGTTAGTGTGTGCTTTTTTTAAAAGAAAAAACAACTAAGGTAGAAGCTTAATCTTGGTGTTTGTCTCTTCTGTTTTCCAGGCGGCAGCAGCTATTATAACAAGAGGGAATAGACATCTTTTTGAAATCCTTTTAAGAAGTGAAGAAACCTGTCACAGATTTTGTTTTTGCATTATGGGCAGTGTTGGATCTGGTGGACTTTTTACGTTTTCCTTTGTAATTCTTCCTTTTTAAATGCAAGTAATCCTTGATGACTGTGACATTTTTTTGTAAAGGGGACAAAGTTCTTGTGTGAAGTTTTTAAACTAATATAATGTACCACCATTTAGTTTTACTGCTGGTGAGCACATCGTGGATCAGTGTGGCAGATGTAAGGGGAAAAAATGTGTTTTTTTGTTGTATGAGCTCTGTGAAATATTTCCATTTGTAACTCCTCCTGCGTGATTAAATAAAAACGTTTGTACATGTTCTTTGCATCTCTCCCATTTTAACACTCTACTCTGCCCTCATCGAAAAATATTCTAACTATTCTCTGCCGCTGTATGGGGAAAGTATGTTCATATTTAATAGCATTCAGGATTTTTCCACTGCGAAGTGGCATGTTTAAGTGAGTTTACTGCAATAACTTACTTTAACTGAATTTTCTCAATGATTTTTGTATCTGCGGCCTTTAATAGTTTTTATTACTAGGATACCAGTCTCTGCACTTGTTCTCGCGGTAGTGAGGTTTGATTTCTGGTTTGTTCGAAACCGAATGGAGGTGAGGCTTTTCCCGAAAAATAATCAATCGGCAAGTTTGCTGCCTTCGTAGATTTAATAAGTTATACTGCTTGGGAATGGGAAGAGACTGGGAACCATTGTACCCTGGGTTATCAGCATGCTTTGGTAGAGGTAGTAAGTTCATGAAGTAAGTTTATGGGAGAACTCGGCATGCATATACCGTATCACATCCTCAGGGCGTTGCAAAGCGATTCAACGATGAGAATTAAAGGGGCTGCCTTGGGTGATGTGGAAATGCTGCTTCTATCAATAACTGGGGTAAACTAGGTTGGTACAAAAGAGATGGGTTGCATCTAAACAGGGTGGGACTAGCTATTTATAAGAGGAAGACATTAAAATGCATTTAGCTTGGATATGTGGGGGGGCAGTGACTTCAAAAGCAGAGCTTGGAAGATGGACAAGAGAAACAGAATAATCAGGAAATGTAAACAAATCCAGAGATTAAAACTACCACAATTAATGTCTACAGATAAATGCCTATACCTAAATACTAAATGTCACCTGTGGCTCAGTGGGTAGCTCTCTTGCCGCTTGAGTCAGAAGGTTGTGGGTTCAAGCCCCATTCCAGCAACTTGAAAGCATAATCTAGGCTGACACTCCAGTGCAGTACTGAGGGAGCGCTGCTCAGCAGGAGGTGCTGTCATTCGGGTGAGACTTTAACTCCCCCATGCTTTTATCACCTCCAGAACTGACTCTTCCAATGTTCCCCTGGTTGGCCTCCCATCCTCCACCCACTTACCTGCTCATCTAAAACTCTGCTGCTTGTATCTTCTCTCACTTAATCATCACCCCAGTTGTTGCTGACCTATGTTGGCTACTCGTCTCCAATTCCTCAGATTTAACATTCTTATGGAAGAAAAACACAATTTGCCCCTTCACAGTCTAGGTCATGTTGAAGATCACCCAGTATAATTTTGCACATCACTAATGTTTTGCCTCTACTACCCCATCTGGTGATTGTTGCAAATATTTCACTAGCTCTCAACATTGATTTTAAATCTTTCTCACTAACTCAATATTTATATCCTTTGATCCTACTTTCCCACTGTAAAGAAATATTCTGTGCTTATCAGATTACATAATTGAGTGTACTAAAATTAGTGTTTTGATGAATATTTCCAGAAACTATTTACCAATGATGGGGCAAAGGGAAGGGGGTATACTGGAGTTAGAGGAAGTGTGTTTGGTGAGGCTTTAGTGCTGGTAAAGGTTTGGGATACAGAAGGGTGCAACCATGGAGAGGTAGCCTTTTCTCATCCTTCACTTGTATTCTCTTTCTAAGCCAAGTGTTCAGTATAACTCAAAACAAGATAATCAGTGAATTCATTCACGTCTTCCCTGAACAATTAGTAACGAGCTCGTGGGTACGGTAGCATAGTGGTTATGTTACTGGACTAATGATCCAGAGACCCGAGTTCAAATCCCACCACAGCAGTTGTGGAATTTAAATTTAATTAGTTAAATCTGGGATAAAAAGCTAGTATCAGTAATGGTGACCATTCCTTTAGGGAAGGAAACCTGCTGTCCTTACCCGCTATGGCCTATATGTGACTCCAGACCTGCAGCACAGGTCATTCGGCTGAACACATGAGCCTCCTCCCACTGTATTTCATCTTGCCCTAGCAACGTATCCGATTCCTTTCTCCTTCATGTCCTTACCAAATTGTTCCAATTTCAAATTATTAGACTCAACACACACTCAACAAGAGGACTGAGATGGAATGTAAAAAGTTGTAGGAGCATAGTACCCAGGGAAGAATATAAAACCAGTTTTACAAGATTCACAGCAATGCTCGAATCAAGTGCTGTCAAATGGAACCTTAGACGGATCTGCTACGACTGCTCTTGTAAGATGGCCAAGAGATTGGGTGGATGGGGAACTGCTTGTCTAAATTATAAAGTAAATTAAATAATGTACAGTTTGCAAGAGGCTTTAAAGTTTTTAAAACGCTCCTCAAAATTAAGTGCAACTTCTCTATGGGATGTTACAGAATGACATAAAAGCAGAATCTGCTGGAAATAGCGCAGACAGCTCCCACTAAGGAGCTGACACCAGCAGAGGTGCAAAGGGCCAAATTGACTCCTGGAATCATACTGTGCAGGACAAGGCCATTCGGCCCATCGCATCTGTGCCGGCTCTTGGAAAGAGCTATCCAGTTAGTCCCACTCCCATGCTCTTTGATTTCCTGTGCTGACATTTCAATGCAGATGAGTTTCCACCTGCATGGTGGTTGCCGTGCTGTGCTCTTCCAGCATTTTACTATTTTCATTTGATTGCCATTTTATTTTTGCATTAACCACAAGAGAATGGAACTTATCACCTGGCTGTAACACACATTGCAATGTAATAATTATGTAGTGAGTTGGTTTTCCTTGCAGGGCAGTGTCTAATTTCACCAGAATGTTACCAGGGCTTCAGTGGGTTTTTAAAAATTTGTTTATGGAATGTGGGTGTTGCTGGCAAGGCCAGCATTTATTGCCCATCCCTAGTTGCCCTTGAGAAGGTGGTGGTGAGCCGCCTTGAACCGCTGCAGTCCGTGTGGTGATGGTACTCCCACAGTGCTATTAGGGAGGGAGTTCCAGGATTTTGACCCAGCGACGATGAAGGAACGGCTGATATAATTCCAAGTCAGGATGGTGTGTGACTTGGAGGGGAACTTGGAGGTGGTGGTGTTCCCATGCGCTTGCTGCCCTTGTCCTTCTAGCTGGAAGAGGTCGTGGGTTTGAGAGGTGCTGCCGAAGAAGCCTTGGCGAGTTGCTGCAGTGCATCTTGTAGATGGTACACACTGCAGCCACGGTACGCCGGTGGTGGAGGGAGTGAATGTTTAAGGTGGTGGATGGGGTGCCAGTCAAATGGGCTAGATTATGAGGAGAGATTACATAAACTAGGCTTGTATTCCCTGGAATATTGAAGATTAAAGAGTGATTTAACTGAGGTTTTTAGGATGTTGAAAGGAATTGATAGGGTTGATAGAAACTTTTTCTGCTGGTGGGGGAAGTCTAGGATAAAGGGGACATAACCTTAAAATCAGAGCTTGGCCATTCAGGAGAGAAGTTCTTTTTTTACTTGTTCCTGGGATGTGGGTGTCGCTGACTTGGCCAGCTTTTATTGCCCATCCCTAATGAGAAGGTGGTGGTGAGCCGCTGCCTTGAACCGCTGCAGTCCGTGTGCTGAAGGTACTCCCACCGTGCTGTAAGGGAGGGAGTTCCAGGATTTTGACCCAGCGACAACGAAGGAATGGCGATATATTTCCAAGTTAGGATGGTGTGTGACCTGGAGGTGGTGGTGTTGGGAAACTTCTTCACACAAAGGGTGGTATAAGTGTGGAACCCCCCCCCCACAAAGCAATAGATGCTAGCTCAATTATTTAAAATCTTAGATAGATTTTTGCTACCCAAGGGTATTAAGGGATATGGAGCAACAACAACAACTTGTATTTATATAGCGTCTTTAACGTAGTAAAACATCCCAAGGCGCTTCACAGGAGTATTATAAGACAAAAATTTGACACCGAACCACATAAGGAGAAATTTGGTGAAAGAGCTAGAGCAATGGTGGGTAGGTGAAGTTAAGATATAGAATCATAGAAATTTACGCCACAGAAGGAGGCCATTCGTCCCATCGTGTCTGTGCCGGCTGACAAAGAGCTATCCAGCCTAATCCCACTTTCCAGCTCTTGGTCCGTAGCCCTGTAGGTTACGGCACTTCAAGTGCATATCCAAGTACTTTTTAAATGCGATGAGGGTTTCTGCCTCTCCCACCCTTTCAGGGAGTGAGGTCCAGACCCCCACCACCCTCTGGGAGAAAAAAGTTCTCCTCAACACCCCTCTAATCCTTCTACCAATTACTGTAAATCTATGCTCCCTGGTTATTGACCTCTGCTGGGGGAAATAGGTCCTTCCTATCCACTCTATCTCGGCCCCTCATAGAAGATTGGAGCAGGAGTAGGCCATTTGGCCCCTCGAGCCTGCTCCGCCATTTAATGAGATCATGGCTGATCATCCAAATTCAGTACCCTGTCCCTGCTTTCTCCCCATATCCCTTGATCCCTTTAGCCTTAAGAAATATATCTAACTCCTTGAATATATTTAATGAATTGGCCTCAACTGCCTTCTGTGGTAGAGAATTCCACAGGTTCACCACTCTCTGGGTGAAGAAATTCCTCCTCATCTCAGTCCTAAATGGCTTACCCCTTATCCTTAGACTGTGACCCCTGGTTCTGGACTCCCCCGCCATCGGGAACATCCTGCATCTAGTCTGTCCTGTTAGAATTTTCTAAGTTTTAATGAGATCCCCTCTCATTCTTCTAAACTCTAGCGAATATAAGCCTAATCGACCCAATCTCTCTTCATACGTCATTCCTGCCATCCCAGGTATCAGTCTGGTAAATCTTCGCTGCACTCTTTCCATGGCAAGAACATCCTTCCTCAGATAAGGCGATTAAAACTGCACACAATACTCAAGGTGTGGTCTCGACCTTGTACAACTGCAGCAAGACATCCTTGCTCATGATTTTATACACCTCAATTAAGTTTCCCGTCAGCCTCCTCTGTTCCAAAGAAATCTCCTTGGTACCCTCTCTTGTGCAATCACATCTTTCCTGTAATGTGGTGACCAGAATTGTACGCAGTACTCTAGCTGTGGCCTAACTAGTGTTTTATACAGTTCAAACATAACAAGCATAATGATCTGATTGAATGGTGGAACAGGCTGGAGGGGCTGAGTGGCTTCATCCTGTTCCTATGCAACAGACTAGAAGGGGCTGAATGGCCTCCTCCTGTTCCTAATGTAACAGGATGGAGGAGCTGAGTGGCCTCCTCCTTTTCCTAATGTAACAGGCTGGAGGGGCTGAGTGGCCTCCTCCTGTTCCTAATGTAACAGGCTGGAGGGGCTGAGTGGCCTCCTCCTGTTCCTAATGTAACAGGCTGGAGGGGCTGAGTGGCCTCCTCCTGTTCCTAATGTAACAGGCTGGAGGGGCTGAGTGGCCTCCTCCTGTTTCTAATGTAACAGACTGGAGGGGCTGAGTGGCCTCCTCCTGTTCCTAATGTAACAGACTGGAGGGGCTGAATGGCCTCCTCCTGTTCCTAATGTAACAGACTGGAGGGGCTGAGTGGCCTCCTCCTGTTCCTAATGTAACAGACTGGAGGGGCTGAATGGCCTCCTCCTGTTCCTATTTAACAGACTGGAGGGGCTGAGTGGCCTCCTCCTGTTCCTGATGTAACAGGATGGAGGGGCTAAATGGCCTCCTCCTGTTCCTAATGTAACAGGATGGAGGGGCTGAATGGCCTCCTCCTGTTCCTAATGTAACAGGATGGAGGGGCTGAGTGGCCTCCTCCTGTTCCTAATGTAACAGGATGGAGGGGCTGAATGGCCTCCTCCTGTTCCTAATGTAACAGGATGGAGGGGCTGAATGGCCTCCTCCTGTTCCTAATGTAACAGGATGGAGGGGCTGAATGGCCTCCTCCTGTTCCTAATGTAACAGGATGGAGGGGCTGAGTGGCCTCCTCCTCTTCCTAATGTAACAGGATGGAGGGGCTGAGTGGCCTCCTCCTGTTCCTAATGTAACAGACTGGAGGGGCTGAATGGCCTCCTCCTCTTCCTAATGTAACAGGATGGAGGTGCTGAGTGGCCTCCTCCTGTTCCTAATGTAACAGGCTGGAGGGGCTGAGTGGCCTCCTCCTGTTCCTAATGTAACAGACTGGAGGGGCTGAGTGGCCTCCTCCTGTTCCTATTTAACAGACTGGAGCGGCTGAGTGGCCTCCTCCTGTTCCTAATGCAACAGGATGGAGGGGCTGAGTGGCCTCCTCCTGTTCCTAATGAACAGGATGGAGGGGCTGAGTGGCCTCCTCCTGTTCCTAATGAACAGGATGGAGGGGCTGAGTGGCCTCCTCCTGTTCCTAATGAACAGGATGGAGGGGCTGAGTGGCCTCCTCCTGTTCCTAATGAACAGGATGGAGGGGCTGAGTGGCCTCCTCCTGTTCCTAATGCAACAGGATGGAGGGGCTGAATGGCCTCCTCCTGTTCCTAATGAACAGGATGGAGGGGCTGAGTGGCCTCCTCCTGTTCCTATTTAACAGGATGGAGGGGCTGAATGGCCTCCTCCTGTTCCTAATGAACAGGATGGAGGGGCTGAGTGGCCTCCTCCTGTTCCTATTTAACAGGATGGAGGGGCTGAATGGCCTCCTCCTGTTCCTAATGTAACAGACTGGAGGGGCTGAATGGCCTCCTCCTGTTCCTAATGTAACAGACTGGAGGGGCTGAATGGCCTACTCCTGTTCCTAATGTAACAGGATGGAGGGGCTGAATGGCCTCCTCCTGTTCCTAATGTAACAGACTGGAGGGGCTGAATGGCCTCCTCCTGTTCCTAATGTAACAGGCTGGAGGGGCTGAATGGCGTCCTGTTGCTGGACTCCAGTGCTCTGTCTTTGTTTTACTCTGATTGGTTGAGACAGGGGTGGGGGGGAGGAGGCCCCACGTGTTGCCGCATTTGCCGCCTCGTGATTGGTCAGCTGCCGAAGAGGCGTGGTCGGCCCCACCCCTCCCAACCGGTCAGGTCACGCGGGCGGCGCTAATTGGCCGGGCTCCTGCACGTAGGCGGCGGTCTGTCGGTTCGGAGCGGCGCAAAATGGCGGCGCCGGGCGGTGATCTCGGCGGCAGTGGCCCGGGGGAGGAGAACCTGGCGGAGGCCGCTGCTGCCGGCGGCAACAGTGTCGGTGTGAAGAGGACGGGTAAGCGGGGAGGGCGAGGCCCCGGCCCCGGCCCCGGCCCCGGCCCCGGCCCCTCGTTCGGCCTGTCGCTGTGGCCGGGGTGAGGGGACTCGGGGCCTCCGCCTCCCCCGGGCCTGCTCCTGTTGCCCTGGAAACGGCTGAGGGAGCCCCAGCCCCCCCATTCCTGCCACTCGGTTTATTTCTTTCCCCATTTAAACTTGTCTGACTCCCTTATTTCAGAATATCTGTGATGGCACTGGCAATTAACTATAGACGGAGAAGCAGCTGATGATGGTTGTTGTCCACCTGATGTGCATCATATCTAGCAGGAGAAACATATTGCTCTTTCCACACTTGGAAAGTAGGAAAAACCTTTTTTTTACGCAGCGAGCGGTTAGGATCTGGAATGCGCTGCCTGAAAGGGTGGTGGAGGCAGACTCAATCGTGGCTTTCAAAAGGGGAATTGGAGAAGTACCAGAAGGGAATTTTTTTTGCAGGTCTACGGGGAAAGGGCGGGGGAGTGGGACTAGCTGAAGTGCTCTTGCAGAGAGCCGGCATAGACTCGACGGGCCGAATGGCCGCCTCCTGTGCTGTAACCACTCTGATTCTATAAGTGGGGTAGAAGAGCAAAGGGATCTCTTGAGCGCAAATACACAAATCACAAAGTAGCGACACAGGTTAACAAGGCCATCAAAAAAGCAAAAAAGTTCTGATAAAAGGTTAACACTCTCGCTCCACAGATGCTGTCTGACCTGCTGAGTGTTTCCAGCATTTTCTGTTTTTGTTATATTAAAAAAAAAGCAAACCAAGCACTAGGGTTTATTTCTGGAGGGATAGAATTGAAAGTAGGGAAGTTATGCTAAACTTGTATCGAACCTTGGTTAGACCACACTTGGAGTACTGCGTGCAGTTCTGGTCGCCATATTATAAAAAGGATATAGCGGCACTGGAGAGGGTGCAGAGAAGATTTACAAGGATGATACCAGAAATGTGAGGGTATACATATCAGGAAAGGATGAACAGGCTGGGTCTCTTTTTGCTTGAAGAGTGAAGGCTGAGGGGTGACCTAATAGAGGTCTTTAAAATTATGATAGAGTAGATACAGATAGAGTAGATACAGAGAGTATGTTTCCACTTGTGGGGAAGAGTAAAACTAGAGGCCATTGATATAGGATAGTCACCAAGAAATCCAATAGGGAATTCAGAAGAAACTTCTTTACCCAGAGAGTGGTAGAATGTGGAACTCTCTACCACAGGGAGTGGTTGAAGCAAATAGTGCAGATGCATTTAAGGGGAGGTGTGATAAGCATATGAGGGAGAAGGGAATAGAGGGTTGTTCTGATAGATGAGGAAAGACGGGAGGAGGCTCGAGTGGAGCATAAACGCTGTCATGTGCCAAATGGCCTGTTTCTGTGCTGTCCATCCTATGTAAAAGGAAACACTAAATGATAGCATCTGCTCAGAGACAAAAAAACTGTTGATAGGAAGGACCTATTTCCCTTACCAGAGAGATCAATAAACTGGGGGCATAGATTTAAAGTACTTAGTAGAAGGATTAGAGGGTGGTGTGGGTCTGGAACTCCCTCCCTGAAAGGGTGGTAGAGGCAGAAACCCTCATCGCATTTAAAAAGTACTTGGATATGCACTTGAAGTACTGTGACCTACAAGGCTACGGGCCAAGAGCTGGAAAGTGGGATTAGGCTGGATAACTCTTTTTCGGCCGGCGCGCGCACGATGGGCCGAATAGCCTCCTTCTGTGCTGTAAATTTCTATGATTCTATGTTGTGTTCTGATAAAAACGCTTTCCTGTAACTGTCATTTAGAGGTTGGGGCAGGAGGTTTTTTCCTCCCCAACACAGTATATTTACAAGAATGGGTACTGCATTGGGTTACTTGGAGCCATCGTGTGAACAGAATGCTGACAGGGACTGGAGTAACAATTGGTAACGCCATAGGGAACTGAAATATTCCCACCTGTAAAACTGACCCTTTGAGTTTATCTCTGCGGGATTCTATTGTGCTACTGAAACGGCAACTCCAAATTTCTCTTCTGTGGGAGTGCTTTATAGTAGCCTGTAGTGTATCTGGAAACTTTTTAAACCTCATATAGTGCCTTCAGTGTACTGGTTTGTGTTATTGACTTCAAAAAAACAAAAACATTCTTGTTAATTTTTTCCACTTTTGTTGATGTTTACCCCGTGCTGGGTAAAGTAGCATGGTGCTTGTTGCTCTTTGGTACCTTGCTCTAAATCTCATTTTCTATGCCATGATGGTGAATGCTGTTTGATTCTGTAGGGGGACATTACAGTTGAGCCCAAAGCTGCCCTTGCACAGTGTGTATTTCCAGTAGGACTATCTGAGTAGCAGTCTGGAGTGAGAGCTGGTTGTCAAACCCCAGATGCCATTTTCTTGAAGTTGGCTAACTCGGAATCAGATCTGGGATGTTCCTGATTTGAATTGTTCGATTGCTTGCTGAGCCTTTCAGGAAGTATGCAACAGTCTTGATTTTTCTTTGACTGTAAAAATATTCCATGTAAACCTGTCAAGTGACAAAATTAAATATTGTACATTAAATGTTCTTAGGTTGGGCACCACCAAAGAGCTATAACCTTTTGAACAGTTTTACATCAAAAAACACACCCCCATAAAAGCTTTGTTTCAGCACATTATTTTGACAATTCCATGAAATTGCATTACCTTAGAAAATAATTTTTTGTGTGAAAATCTTTGAGTGGCCTTTGTTCAAAAAACTGACACTGTGGGTCTTGAGCCCCTCTCTGGCTCATCTCCCCCACCATTGGAGAGCCACTAGATCGGCCAGTAATGCTATGTTACATTTTACTCTGATAATAGATGATTTTGGAGTGGAAACCGCAGAGGAAGCCACAGAACCTTCAGAACCAGACATCAACGAGCTCTGTAAGGACATGTTTACCAAAATGTCTGTCTACCTGCAAGGAGAGCTCACAGGTTAGTTTGATGTTATTGGTTATACAGCGATCAATCTACGGAGCGATGCTATCTAACTAGAGCAGCACATCTCGTCTTTCGCACCAGTATGATGGTCCTTTTGCACCATTTTTTCAGAGCAATGAAAGCGATCTCATGACCACTGGAAACCATTAAACAGAGGTTCTATCTTGGTTCAGTGGATGTTAAGGATTGTGTCTTGGCCAACATTCCACCCTCAACCAATACCATGAAAACATTAACTCGTCCTTCAACTCATGGGGTGATTCTGCTGCAGATTGGCTGCTGTCTGTGTAACTCGCTGCATTCCAAAAGTAATTGTGTTAAGTGCTTTTGAAATATTTTTGACTGGTAATGAGCAGCCATTATAGATAGAAAAACAGTACATCTTTAATTTAAGATGTTGGTACATTGTACTTAAACTTTCAGGTTGGTACTGGCAGAAAACGCCCTGGTTAATTCCGCAGTCCAAATTTAGGATTGATACGCAGATGTGCCAAGCAATCTGAAGCCGAGGCTCCCGATGATGAAACTTTCTCTTTTTAAACCGAAGCGATGCTTTCAGAAACGGCAGGGCAGTAGAACAACAGCATTTTGCATTTATGTAGCGCCTTGGGTGTCGATAATGTCCCACGGCATTTTAGAGTAAAAGCAAGAGAAATGGGAGACTGAGGCGCAGGAAACCATTCTGAGAGGGGTGATTGAAGGCTTGGGTGAAAAGATGGGTTTTGAAAAGGTTTTTTAAAAGGAAGAGTGAGATGATAAGTAAGAGGGGTTCAGGGTGGGGTGGAGTCACATAGAGCAAGGCCTAAATGGCTGAAAATTCTGCCACCAATGCTTGTATGAAGGTGGGGGAAATGCTGCACAAGAATGGGAAGCTTGAAGGGTAGTAGTGCAAGCATGTGTGGAGGAGGTTGCAGAGCCAAGCTGGAGGGAGTTGTTGAAGTCTCGACTCCGAGTAAGACTCTAAACACAAGCAAAACCGTCAGATTGTTAGTTTTTTTTTACTTGCACAAGGGGAGTGTTGCCTTGTCAAAGGCCAGGTCAACAACTCCAAAGAACATCAGCGAATGCAGCATATTTATACACTCAAACAAGCAAGCGTTCCATATATCACGTGTAATGGTATTGTATCAGTTTGCACAAAGTAAGAGTTTACACAAGGTCAATCAAAAGGTCAGCAGGACAGAAATATCTCCAGACAAGGTTAGTTAATCATATATCGTGTCAGGAGGTTCTGTCCGAATCTTGTTACAGAAATGATCAGCTTACTTAATGTCCGAATCTTGTTTGTCCAGCGACAGTTATTAATAGTTTATCTATTCTATAGCCTTATGCCTCCCTTGTGCTCGTGAGTCAATGCAGCTGTTATCACATCCTCAATGTGGGTGGGTATTAGGAAAGGTCTCTTGGTCCTAGACACGTTGTGACACAATTGCTTCTCTGCTTTAACTACAACCTAAGCAAGTTTGTTCCTTTAACCCCTTGATAGCTTATTTTTACTTGGCCATTTTATTCTACCCAGCATGTCAATTTCCACAGAGTTGAAGACAAGAATGAGGAGTTTAAGTTTAATGCATTGGGGGACAGGGAGCTAGTGTATGTCTGCTGGTACGGGGCTGATGGATGAGCAGAAAACACAGGTTGAGGGTTGTAAAGGGCAAACATACGACTGGGAAGTATTTCTTTACACAGGGTGCTCACCAGCTGGAGTGGGTGGTTGAGGCCAGGACACTGGGCTCATTTGAGAAACAGCTAAATACTGTAATGGATAGATCTGGTTGATAATCTGAAGGATGAGCTCAAATGGGCTGAAGGACCACATCTGAAACCAATCTTCTGATGCCTTACTGATTGCAGTACAGTTTGAAGTTGGACAATGCTAGTCTCCCTCTTGGATAGGCAGTAGTAAACTTGTACCTGTTGCTGTCTTTAACAGACTTATTGCTGAGCTACACATTACAAAAATAATTCATCACTGAGTTATTGATGTACGTCAAACTCTTTATATGCCTTAGCTACCTGTGAAGATTACAAACTCTTGGAGAACATGAACAAACTGACTGGCCTTAAATACCTGGAGATGAAGGAGATTGCTGTTAATATTAATCGCAACCTCAAAGATCTCAATCAGAAATGTGAGTATTTGGAATTTCAGTTTTCAATAGTGTTTAGTTGATCTCCTGTTGTGTTGCTCATGGATGAGCTGGAGCAGGGCTGTAATGTCTGACCTCTAACCCCATTAGGCCACTGCTCAGATTCCCCTGTAGGGAATTGTCTAGATGGGTCTTGTGGCTAAATGGAGGCTAATTATTGAGAGTTCCTCTAGATTAGCAGCTGCTTGATGTCTCTTATATTGACAGTCTGTCCAGATTATCTCTGTTTATAAACAGCAAGGGTTAACTGGATTTCTTCTCTCTTGAAAATGCGGTGGGTGTTAGACGCAAGGTTTGTATAGGTAGGTGAAGATGGGGTGGTCCCTTTCACTGGATGCGCTGCGCAGCCCATTCAAATTTTGGCGCGTGCGTGGTTTCTTCCATGCAAAAGCCAATGAGCGGCCTGCGCAGGACCTCCAGATCGCTGCGCAACGTAGAGACGTTGGCTGTTGCCCTGCACAAAGTAAACTGCGTGACTTTCTCAAGATGAGTGAGTATCTGCGGAGCCGATTTACACTGAATCCAACTCCATTGGCCAATCTGAGCATTAATGAATTTAATGGCATGGAAACCCAGTACTTTGGACAGTGGTTCTAGCTCGTAGGTAAAGCTCCAGTGGAGGTGGAAATTACTGAACAGTATATTGAGTTTATAAACTATTGCAACAGCATGGTCCTGGGTAGTTCGGAGATACTTGTTCAAGTACAATTAGTTGTATTTTATTTTGTTAATGCTATCCATCTATAACCCATGTTTAAGTATGTTATGAAATAAATAAATAGTGAAGTTTCTGTTCGCAGTACATGGTTAATTTCTATCAGCTTGTCTTGGTTGGTAACATTCTCGCCTCCTGAGTCATAATGATATGAAAAAAAAATCAATTAATCCAGAATTACACACAAGATGACCCTAATCATTTGACCATAGAATCATCGAAGTTTACAGCACAGAAGGAGGCCATTCGTCCCATCGTGTCTGTGCCGGCCGAAAAAGAGCTCTCCAGCCTAATCCCACTTTCCAGCTCTTGGTCCGTAGCCCTGTAGGTTACGGTACTTCAAGTGCAGATCCAAGTACTTTTTAAATGTGATGAGGGTTTCTGCCTCTGCCACCCTTTCAGGCAGTGAGTTCCAGACCCCCACCACCCTCTGGGTGAAAAAAGTTCTCCTCAACTCCCCTCTAATCCTTCTACTAATTACTTTAAATCTATGCCCCCTGGTTATTGACCCTTCTGCTACAGGAAATAGGTCCTTCCTCTCCACTCTATCTAGGCCCCTCATAATTTTATATACCTCAATTAAATCTCCCCTCAGCCTCCTCTGTTCCAAAGAAAACAACCCCAGCCTATCCAGTCTTTCATATCTTCGTACCTATTCAATAAGGGTGCCAAGCACAAATGGATGCCTCCAATACAGGGATAGGCGGTCGGGGGGGGAAGCTGATGTTCAAATTTGGAGTGGCAAATTTCTTGAAGTAGATCCTCTTATTGTTAAAGGCATGGTGCATGGATGGGAAAAGGTGGCAGGAGAAAGAAAATGTTGTTTATGACATTTGTGCCCCGTAAGTTTAAGCTATCGGTTGTATCCGCACTGCTGTGCTGGGCACATTCTCTCTGCTTTCCTTAAGCAATCACACTTTCGATTTTTGCTGGTAAATTAGTCATCTCTAACAAAGTGCATTGACGTTCTGCACCCATCGTTCACTGTTGTAGAACCAGTTTACCGCAGATTATTTGATTACTTGGCTTTCTTGTGTAGCCTCGAGCAGGTGATTGAAATCTGCATGACGTTTATCTTCTAGATGCCGGTCTGCAGCCGTACCTTGATCAGATTAATCAGATTGAGGAACAAGTCGCAGCGCTGGAACAAGCCGCCTACAGACTGGATGCGTACTCCAAAAAGCTAGGTAGGAATTTATGCTCTGTTTAAATATTACTTTTGCAAGCACCCATTGCGGTTACTCTGAGGGATGAGTATAAAAGCAAATTTGCATGTATATTTATTGTGACCATGTTTATAAATTGGTATGTTTTGAGCTACACGTGCATCCACAACTCACGCAAAAACCATCATTCTTGGGCGATCAGTTGGTAGAGCTCCTGTTTCTAAATCTGAAGCTCTGGTGTGGAGCTCCGTGCTGTTGAGTTTCTGATCTGAGCTCACTCCGGTGTGTTACTGAGGAAGTGGCTGGTGGTGCAGTTTGGCAGATGAGATGTTAAAAGAAGGCCCTGGCTGCCTATTTAGGTGGATGTTCAAGATCCCATGGCACTATTTGAAGTAGAGCGTAGAGTTCTACTCTTGTCCTGGCTACTGTTCCTCCCTTTACCAACACCCATCCAAAACAGATCTAACTGGTTACTCATGTCATTGCTGTTTCTGGATGTCCCTGTGTTCAAAATGGCTGCCCATTTATCTGTCATTGTAGTTCCAAATTAATTGTGTGACGTGCTATAAGGTTCAACATTGGGAACTGTAGGGTGGATGAAGAGCAATATGGGACATGTCCCAAGGTTGTGTTGGAAGATTTGAATTTTCTTACCTTGGATACCAATGCTCCTTTTACCTGGTCCATGAAACTAACGTGCCCATGTTATCTGGCTAAATCTTGCCAAGCTCCTGCGAGCAAACCCATATATGGATGGAAGTGCAAATCCTTATTGAAGCCTGTTCCAGGTAGTAATCCTCTTTTTCAAGGTTCTCATTGCATTGTTCTATTTTTTACAGAAGCCAAATTTAAGAAATTAGAGAAACGATGACCTCTACTGCATTGAAGATGTCACAAAATGACGTACGTTCATCTGTGGATAGATGAAGCACAAGCCATTGGAAAAAGAACTAGAGAACTGATAAAACTTTCATACGGTGATGAAGAGATTATTGGTGGGTTCTGCAGTGACAAATCTACAAAGATTGAACAATGGATGTGTTGCGGCAGCCTTTATTTTTTACCTTGTGTACATGCAAGTGGTTGAGCTAAGTAAATGTTTTGGACTAGATATGTCACTATTACTAACCTCTTCAGGACAATGGGAAACCTTTGCCATGCAAACTGCTTAAAAACTTAGCTTCTTGCTGTTCAATTGATTTTTAAAAAATTATTATTTAAATGGATCGTTCCTCCTCTGTGACTGGGGCAAAGCCACCTGAACAGTTCCCAACAAGAGTGTAAGAATGGAATGAGAAAGGGCCCTCGCACCATCAGCCCACTCCTTCCACGGACAGAACCTCCAAATCTGGTGCCGTGGCAGTTTAACAATAATCGTATCGGTAAATTATGAAAACTGCCTATTAAATAGTATGTTAAATCTCAACAGCATGGGTTTTCTTGTGACAATTCAGAAATTCTCAAATTGGAGATGCTGGTGACTGGTATAAATTTCTGTTTCTCAATCGACAACTGTGTATACAAAACTAGAAACTTTACAGTATTTTGAGTGAAAGCATTCAAAGACCATCTGAGGCAAAAGTCGAAAATGTGGTCGTTTATGAAGACTAAATTGATCTTTATCTTGCTGTAAGTATTAAGCTGTAGCGTAGACCTGCATATCCTGTTCACGACTGCCAATGATTAGTTATATATTCAATATGTAAACTTGGGTTCTGTGCTGCAATCTTAATTCTAACCAAGAACACTTATCTGCGCTAATGGGGACCTACCATGGCGTTTTGAGAATAGTTAATCAGGAGCTTAGAGTAAATGTGTTGCTGATTATCTGACGCTTTTCAGATCCATGTCTTGAAACTACATAAAGCAAACTCTCTTCCCTCACTGTCTGCTTGCTCTTAATATTCAATTACCCTGACAAATGCTGGCACTGTTCCTTTTATGGGAAATTGTATAGCAAGTCACCTTCTCTTCCTCCCTGCTTGCTGTTCTAATTGCTGGTATCGATTTTTCTCCTTCCTTGTTCTGGCACCGGCAGCAGTTTCTAGCATTGTTTAGTAACTTGTGCCCTGGGTTGGCACTCTATTGCAAGGCGTTCCCATTTCTTGAGCCCTGCTCCTCTTTGAATCCATGAGGGTTGAGCTCCATTTTCTCTGATATTCGGGCACGGTTTCCTCCATGGGTCTTTGCAGCTTCTCCAAGCACTGCCTGAAATGTCAATAGAATTAGATGTTTTTGATGTCCTTCCAGAAAGGTGGCAGGGCAGTGTCTACACTTGAGAACCAGATGGTTCCCTATTTCTGTCCTGCAGCGGAGTTCCATGTATTTGGAGACTTCAGTTAATCTGTTGGCTGCATTGGAGGGCAGGCAGTGACAGTGATGTCCCCAAAGCGGAGAGTTGGCATTTGGATAGGAGTCTGTAGTTCCTAATCAGTTGCATGGAATTTACAGCACAGAAACAGGCCATTCAGCCCAACTGGTCCGTGCCGGTGTATATGCTCCACACGAGTCTCCTCCCACTCCTCTTCATCTCACCCTATCAGCATATCCTTCTATTCCTTTCTCCTTCCTGTTTATCAAGCTTCCCCTTAAATGCATCTATGCTATTCGCCTCAACCACTCCATGGTAGCGCGTTCCACATTCTCACCACTCTCTGGTTACAGAAGTTTCTCCTGAATTCCCTATTGGATTTATTAGTGACTCTTATATTTATGGGCCCCTTATTTTGGACTCTCCCACAAGTGGAAACATCTTCTCTACGTCTACTCTAGCAAACCATTTCATAATTTTAAAGACCTCGATCAGGTCGCCCCTCAGTCTTTTTTCTAGAGAAAAGAGCCCCAGCCTGTTGAGCCTTTCCTGATGGGCATAATCTCTCAGTTCTGGTATCATTCTAGTAAATTAAAAAACATTTTTTTGCACCTTCTCCCGTGCCTCTAACCATCCTGCCCAGCATCAATGTCCACTCCTTGTTAAGTTTCCACAGCTTCTTATATCTTTGCTGCGCTGTGCCAATGAGTGATGTGCTGTAGTAAGAGATGTCATTGTCCTGAGTCTAACAATAGGATTTTTTTTGCACTCTGGATTGTACAGTTTTATGTACTGCCTTCCTCTTGGTGCTGGTGGAACAGAAGAATGGATTTGAGCTTGGTACCTTTGATCAGTTTTGTAGAATCTCAAGTGCAAATCCATTTCTGCAAGTCCTGGCTGTAAGTGTGCTAACCGTCTTGAAGCTGGCACAAGTGCATTTGAGGATTCATGTAATCTTGAACCACAAGTGAAATTGTGAGATTAAGTCACAATACTTCTGTATATTTATAATCTGACACCTATTACATTTATACACTTCTGTATTTCAAAATGTAAATTTTAAATTGGGTTTTGTTAAGAGCATTTTCATGTAACAGAGGCCTATGATGCTGTAATAGACATCTGGTGTGGTGCTAATACCTTGGGTCAATACTCTTGTGCCCGTGTATAGCATACCTGTAAGATGACGCACAAAAAAGGGGCCCTTCTCCTTTTGAGTGAAGCAGTGTAGAGAGTGGAGGGTAAGTGGTGTATTCACCATGTTTTGCCCAGTCATCCAGTGCAGTCTCGTGCTCTGCTTTAAAGTCCCCTTTTCAGACAACCTCCCTACTTATAACCTGCCAAATCGTGGTTTAAATTATTTTGCGTGTGTGTGTATGTATACATAAAATGTTTGTACACACATAATTCTTGTTTTGTTGGCAATTCTGCTGCAGCTGTGTATATATTTTTTGCAACTCCGCTTTAGAATGAAGCTGCTATTTCTGAAATGTTGTTCTCTAGAATTGAGTCAACATCAACTTTCTTGGATGAATGAAACATGCGCTGTTATTGCATGATTACAGCACTGTTTACTGATGCATCCAGGACAAACAACACGAACGCAATTGAAGGATTCTGATATTTTAAGGGAAAGGCAAAGTTTGCCCAGTTTCAGCGCAGCCGAGATTGATTATTGATTGCAATAAAAGAATTACAAAATATTTGTCTAATGCCATGTGCATAGTTGGTTGATGTATTTAAAACTAAAAATTTATGGTACCATCACTGACCATACTGAAGGGACCTGCAAATCTCAATGAAACTTGCAGAAGGAACATCCAAGAGTGCTTTGTATTCAAGTCTCATAGGCTTACCAGATTTTTGTTTTTTCAAAAATACCAATTTTCTTCAACCTGTATGAAGACCTTGAGTGCTGGCGCTCTCTCTGCTTGGCTACGTTGGTGATAGGGGGTGTACCTCACGGGTCCTGCAAGAAAACATTGGCGTCACAGCTTCATCTTGCCCTGAGTGCTGCTTGACTCAAGGGAGTTGTACCTTTTTGACTTGAGAAGCCTGCACACACACTGTCTTCTGTGATGCATCAGTACATGCTGCTTTGTTTCTTTTGGTGAGGCTCTATATGTTCTTAAAAGAAAACTTTTGTTACCTTGTTTCTAATTTTGCTACGCCATGCATGAGCTGCAGAAGGGAGGGCTGCTCGTAGCCAACCCACTAGCGGGGCTGTGCCTGCCTGTGGTTGACACCTTTCTGTGCAACAGAATGCAGCAATGTAGCAGAGTGTGGGTGTAGGAGCTAAACCTGTACAATTTCTCCACATCTCCCTGTGCTCTGAATAGCCACTCGGTCAAACTTGAGACATTGGTTCTTACTGTTGTGTCCAGTTGCACCAGTTCGACGGCACCTCCCAAACCTGCGACCTCTACCACCTAGAAGGACAAGGGGCAGCAGGCGCATGGGAACACCATCACCTCCAAGTTCCCCTCCAAGTCACACCATCCTGACTTGGAAATGTATTGCCATTCTTTCATGGTCGCTGGGTCAAAATTCTGGAACTCCCTCCCTGCAGCACTGTGGGAGTACCTTCCCCACATGGGCTGCAGCGGTTCAAGAAGGCAACGCACCAAAATATACTCTGAGAAATGGCTTATGACGGTCCTTTTTCTTTTGGTGGGGGAAAGATGATATTGAAAGTGTGATATTACATGGTTTGAATGTGGATTTGCACAGGAACTATGGGCCGAATGGCCCTCTGTGCTGTATCATTCTATGATTTGGCTCAAGGTGTGCAGATGTTTATAACTGGGCTGGCCCACACAATGCCAACGGTATATTTTTGCTGTTAAATGGCACCAGTGTATCTCAACTGATGAAGCCATGTACAACTTGCACAGTACGGCTCAATCTCATCTCTTTAAAAATGTGGGCTTTTACTACTGTCTGCATCAGCAAAAGTATTTGATTAATCAGTCTACATTGGAGGTTAGTCTACAGCACAAAAATGTGCTCCCATTCAACACTAGGTTAGGAAATTATGCTGCTACAGTAAAGAATTACCAGTACTGGTACTAAGACAATGAAGCCTTTGCTGTGGATTGCAAATCCTTGATATCTGTGGAATCAATTTTCTTTTTAAAGCTGTGCAGTTGATGATTCAATGTAGTGGAGTTTATGTTCTGGTTATGGTCGCTGGTGAGAGTGAGGCACATCAAATGCAACCTTGTTTGTACTGGCAGGGTTAATACTGATGGAAGCCTGTTGCTGTTTTCCCCCCTAGTTAAATCTATTTAGTGGCGGATTACCAGCCAGAAGGGTGTTCACCAGATCAATCCGGATGAGGAAGACCATTTGGCTCATGCAGAAAGAAACTACAGACCCTCTCCCCATTAGAGCAGCTAGCTGTTTTTTGTCGGTGCCTCCACTACCACAGTGGTTCAGGTGGCAGTACTCTTGCCTCTGAGTCAGAAGGTTGTGGGTTCAAGTCCCACTTCAGAGACTTGAGAACACAAATCTAGGCTGACCCTCCCAGTGCAGTACTGAGGGAGTGCTGCACTGTCGGAGGTGCCGTCTTTCGGATGAGACGTTCAAGCCGTCTGCCCCCTCAGGTGGACGTAAAAGATCCCATGGCACTATTTTGAAGAAGAGCAGGGGAGTTCTCCCTGGTGTCCTGGCCAATATTTATCCCTCAATCAACATAATAAAAACAGATTATCTGGTCATTATTGCCTTGCTGTTTGTGGGAGCTTGCTGTGCACAAATTGGCTGCTGCGTTTCCTACATTACAACAGTGATTATACTTCAAAAGTACTTCATTGGCTGTGAAGCGCTTTGGGACGTCCTGTGGTCGTGAAAGACGCTGTAGAAATGCAAGTCTTTTTTTCTTGGAGTCCATTCCAGATGCTGATCTCTGTGTCGAAGAATTTTGAATATTCATCCTGAATTTGCCCTTTTAGTTTGCACCAATGCCCCTTTTTCTTCCTAATTAGGTTAAGTTTGAAATAATGTTACAAATTTGCCTTTTCTTTACAGTTTAACCACCTTGTATGTCTCTATGAAGTCATTTCCTTTCAAGGTTGAGCAGCCCACGTTTCTTCAGCCTTTCCATTATCGCCTGATGGCGGGGATCAACCTTGTGCTGGTAATTAGACTGGTTTCGCGTTGCTTAGTTACGCAGATGAGTTTCTGAGAGACTGCGTCCGCTCCGGTTGTGACTGATCCAGTATTGTACAGTCTATTTGAGATTGTCTCGCTCAAGAGGATCTCCCCATGAAATTCACATTACTGGCATACATTCAGCATGAAAATCCTAATATAACGAGGGCATCATGAGAGTAATATCAGTTTATAGTGAAAAGATTCATTTGTTTGGTATTTTGTTAAATGGAATAACAGCCCCGGGGAAAAAGATTTATAATTTGTACTATACCGCGTAACTTTTTTTTTGTTTAAAGCCCTGGTTCTTTTGCAGAAGAATGAATTCTGAGCTGAAAACCCTAGACTGAATTTAGCTACTCCACATTGTGCTTTGCAAACTCTTGGCAGGGCCACTAGATGGAGTCCCTGCTAAACCCTTAACTAGCTGAGCACATTCTAAGTGGCTTTCTTAACCCAGGATATCATATATAGCCAGTAAGGGTATATTATAGGATAACATGGGTTAGAGGGTTTTACAAGGCATCGTCCATTGAAATTTAAGATGACGTAGACAAGAAGAGAGAAACCAAGTGATTTATTACCAATGCTCTTCCCATCCCCATTGGCAGCATATAAGGTTCTCACCAGTTCCATATTATGGAACTGTTGGGGTGTTTAGCATTTGCACTATACTCATTTCCAGTTCTCCCTCTACCTTCTGATCAACCTTTTTGAAATGCGTCTGGATATTCCTACAATCTCTACCCACAGTCTCTTCTCTCTTGGAGGCTTTGTGAAACTCACATTTTTCTTCTTTCACTTCCATTTTTCTTGATCCATTTAGGGTTGTGTTTCCTGAGCTTACGCTCGTTAATCTTGGGCAGGGAGAATGAGGTTAGTGGGAAGGGTAGAAAGTGAGAGTTGTTGGTGTTGGGCAATGGTAAAGCTTTCACTCCAGCCATCTAGTTGTCCGCATCAAGCGCTCCCAGTTCAGGTGCATCAAGGTTAGCTACTGAGCAAATTTCCCTTTTATTTTGTCTGGAAAATATGCCTGTTACAGTTTGGGCATTTTCAACATTGTTTTAATTGTGCCAGGTGTTCTTGAGAATGAGAAACGTACTTGGATTGCATAGCCCAGGATTTACAATTGCCCTGTTTTTCAGTAATATTAAATTATAATTCATGTTTTGTTCTCTCTAGTTCCTGTCTTGAAAATTGGAAAATACAGTACTCGGGATCAATGTTCCCTCTTAATTTTTTTTTGGGCTGCGCGGCATCGCAGTTTTTGCATTTAAAAGCAGGTGAGCCAGCTGCGTGGAAGCTCCAAAGCGCTGCACAGCTTAAAGGGAACATTGCTCAGGACCTGACTCTGCCTTTCTACATGGCCTCCGTGCCTCAACCCTTCATAAACTTCCAGCTCATCCAAAATGCTGCAGCCCATGTCCTCGCCTGCACTACAACAAGTTGCATTTATATAGCGTCTTTAATGTGGTAAAACGTCCCATGGTGCTTCACAGGAGCGTTATAAAACAAAATTTGACGCCAAGCCACAGGAGATATTGGGACAGATGACCAAAAGCCTGGTCAAAGAGGTCGGTTTTAAGGAGTGTCTTAAAGGAGGAGAGAGGCGGAGCGGTTTAGGAAGGGAATTCCAGAGCTTAGGGCCCAGGCAGCTGAAGGCACAGTGTCTTACACTCTCATCATCTCCATCCTTTTCAACAAACGCAGGCTGTCGCCGCCCAGTGTGTTGATTTCAAAATTCTTGTCTTTGTTTTCAAACCTCTCCGTGGCCTCTGGCCACTCTACTTACTGAGTGACCTCTTCCAGTCTTGTGTTCCTGCTCATGATCTCGGCTCCTTGTGACATTGCATGTCTCCTCAACTTTTGTCCTCTTGCTCCACGATTGACGGTCATTCAGCCACCACGCTCCTGCCCTCTGGAATACTCTACTCCAATTGCTTCTGCCTTGCCACCTCAGATACTGCTTTCAAAAGCCTCCTCTTGAACTGAGCTTTCAGTTTCTGATCCCAGCCTGTCCCTATTGCAATGCTCGATACCTCTACATGATATACAGTATCATTCGTAAAGCATTCAGAAGTCTTCCTGTTTGAGGAGTGCTGCATAAATGGAAGTTGCTGACTGGTGTAAGATTAAACTGCTATTTACGCTTAAAACAATTTGTGGAAACAAATAGTATGTACTATCAAAAATTTAGAACAGTCCACAAGGTGTTAATTTACCTGTTTCAAGCTTTGTCCAGTTTAATGGCAACACTCTAGGAAAACTCCTTCCAGCTTTTCTTAACAGCCTTTTAAAGTGAAAACTACAGACCCAACTGTCTTATCAATATCTGGTAAAAGTAATGGAATCAGTTATCGGACATAAACTTAAGGATTCTTGTATGAGAATAATTGAGTAAATATCAGCCAAGTGGCTTTAGAAAGGAAAGATCTTGCTTACTGAACCTTGACTCTTGAGGAAGACCTTGCGATGTGATGTTCTTAGATTTTCAGTAAGCCCGCTATAAAGTTCCTCAAAGACTACAGCGTCTTGACTTCTTGGTGAACAGAATAGTCAAGGTAGATGCTTCAGTTTGAGGTGGTGCATGTGGGATAGTTGAGCCTAGATGCTCTGGCATAGCAACTGATGACCTTTCAAGTGCCTGGCCAGTTAATCTGTTTTCGTTGGTAGTTGGAGGGAACAATGTTGACCAGGACGCAGAAGTCACTGCCCTTCTTCGAGTACGAGCTGTGGGATCTTTAACCTCTACCTAAACAGATGAGGCAGAACCTCAGCTTACCGTCTTGTCTGAAGAATGGCATATCCAACAATGCAGCGCTCCTCGCTACTGCACTGCAAAGTCAACTGAGATCTGCCCAAGTCCTGGAGTGGGCCTTGAACCTACAACCTTCTGACTCGGGCTTCTGATGTGAGTGCTACCCATTGAACTAAGCTGGCCATTATTCACTGGTATCAAAATCAAGTAAACACTGATGATGTACCACGCCACTCAAATCATTATCAAGGTGAATACCAACAAAGTTCTGTTTAAATAGTTCCTTCCCCTTTTCCCCCTCCACGAACTACTGCCTGTGGTTGAATCCAGTGCGATGTCACCACAGCATTGTGACATCATAAGATAAATGAAAATTTTTTTTCAGTCAATAAAATGGAAGACGCCTTCAGTCGGTGAGATTTTAGCATTTAGTGTGATGCGAATAAATGTAATGGCATCAGGACTACAGCACATTATTGAGTACCAAGAAAGGATCCCTTGTGTTTGCTTAGTCCTATAAAGGGTCCCAATATCTTCCAATTTTCGAAGTAAGGGTCTGCACCCAAAACCGCTTTGGCGGGTGCTGAGGGACCAGCTGTGTATCTCCATCATTTCTTGTTATTTAAGCAAACCCTAATCATTTGTGGGGGGGGGGGAAGGGAAAATGGGGAATTCAGTTAATTGGAAATCCGTTTTCTGTTGTAAACTTGTTAGTGTTGTACAATGGTCAGTGTGAGTCAGTCAGCTACAATCTAATTTCAAGCCTGGCCCTACCTTGTTTATGCTGTTGGCTCCTGCTTTGCTCTTTTTCTCCAGACCCCTGCTCCCAAAACTACTTTGAGTGTGAGATGTAAATAAATTCTGGGTAAATTTACAAAGTGGCCTGGAAGTCCAACGGATCCCTGCGTACTTTTTAAAGCTGGGTTGGCAGCGCACTAGGCCGAAACTCCTGGGGGATCTGAAACTCGAGAGATGTGAGGCTGCCTCCTCCAGTCAATCTCTCGCCACTCCCAGCAATGCTGAACTTGCATTGTAAACACACGCTGAATAGCTGCATTACCATAAAGGTTATCCGACAATTGGAAGTGTTCTCTTGATGGGAACTTTACGGAGAAAGACTTTGAGAAACCGTATCACGAGATGACAGAGCTCGCAGTTATCATTGGCTGCCAACGAAATCAAAGTAAAAGACACCCGACGCACTTTTTACACACGTGTATATCGGGGGAGTTCACAAGCACTTTCCACAACATGTTTCCTGGGTGTGGAGTGCAAATGTGCATTGGCATTTGACTAGATCTTCTGGCCCACTGGTCAGAAGCTTAGTGCAGGTCACTTATTAATCAGCAAATATAGTTAGTGAAATTAAGTGTGTTTTTAGAACCAGGTATTAATGCATTGAAATTAAACCAGAAGTTGTTTGGATGAAGAAGCCCCTTTATCCCATTTGATCTCGTCCTTCTAGAATACCAACTTGACCGTTGTAGCTCTTACTGTCCACCTGTGCTGGCAGACGAGGCCTCAGTTTAGCAGGCCGGCTGAAGGCCGGCACCTCTGGCAATGCAGCACTCTCCCGGTGCCGCACCGGAATGTCCGTTCACACTGCTCACGTGGGCTTTGAACCTGCATCACTTCTGAGCCAAAGGCAGGGGGTGTTACCAACTGAGCCAAGCTGACACACACAGGTGTGACCTCCACACACTGGATGTCCATGTAGTTGCAATCGGCCAGAAGCAGATGCAGTATATCTCCTTCCCTTGAAATGGAATTATTCACTGTTACTGCAATATTTTGTTGTCTAGTGAGCTGGCCAAGAATGGATGAAACGAGCCATGAGAGTTTGAGGGGCAAACTGCCTCGATACCCATTCAAGTTGGAAGTTGTGCAGCCGTGTACCTGAGCTACTATGCTGTTTATTTAACAGGAATATATTTCATTATCAAATTAAAGTACTAGTGACAGCGTTTATTGGTTAACAAAAAGGGGCAGGGGTGAAATGAAGCAGACCCCTCCCTGCTTGTGGCTTTATTCTCTGTTGTGTTTCAGGAGCCGTCACAATGTTCGTGTTTATGAAAGAGTTATTTCAACGAGGCACCTCCGATGAGCCATTAGTTGGCCCCAATGATCCATTAGCTGTGCAGAGTGTTTGGGAAAATCTTTACAAGACACTAAATGTCCACAAGGATGGCCGTGTGGATGCTAAGGAATTATTAACAGCACTGGAACAAATTCCAAAGGTACAGTGTTGTTGAATGTGAGGATGCCACCTTATTACAATTTGTCAGTATACCGTAGGACAAACCACGAGTCACACCTGTAAATAATTCAGTCCTATATTTTTAGTTAGCTTTTTTGGTTACAAACTCTTTAGTCTTGAACATAGGAACAGGAGAAGGCCATTCAGCCCCTCGAGCCTGTTCCTCCGTTCAATTAGATCGTGGGTTGATCTGTATCCTAACTCCATCCACCCGCCTTGGCTCCATATCCCTTACACCCTTGTCCAGCAAAAATCTATCAGCCTCAGATTTAAAATGATTAATTGAGCTAGCGTCAACTGCTTTTCACACTTCTACCACCTTTTGTGTGAAGAAGTGTTTCCTAACTTCTCCTGAATGGCCTGGCTCTGGTTTTAAGGATATGTCCCCTTGTCCTAGTCTCCCCCACCAGTGGGGATATCTACCCTATCCATTATTTTTTAAAAACCTCAATCAAATCACCCCTTAACCTTTTATATTGAAACTACTGTTGGTGAGATTAGTGTTTGTATGATATTGCTGTGCCCTCTATTTTAGCAGAGCTTTGTCCCATTTAAGTTAACATCTGCAGACAAAGGAATATCATTACAAATGCGTTAACCATTTAGCACTAATATTGGCAATAGTAATACCCAGGCTTCCAGGGGACATGGGTATATAAATTGCTCCCTCTATAAGTGTGACTTGTACATTTTGGAAGTTGATATTGTGAAAGTAAATATACAATGAGACTGGGACTGCTGTGATTTGTGTACATGATTCAGATGTGCAGTAATGATGACTTCCACTGCCCTGAATATTCCTGGGAAATAATGTACTCTGATGTATTTTAATGCTGTTATTGATATCTAGCCTTGTGTTCTGCATATAACACTCAGTAATATACGAAGATATGAAATTGAGGGGCAGGAAAAGACCAGCTGGTCTATCAAGCCTGCCCCACACCATGATGGCTGGAACATTGTGACGAAACACTTCCTCTCTCCCACCTCGTTCTTTCCCCCCCACCCCCACCCCCACGCAGCCATGTAATCTCCTGGGAGAGGCGAGAAAGTCCAGGGCCAATAAGGGAAAATACTCTGGAAATTCCCCTCTGACCCCCTCAGGCGATCAAAACCAGTCCAGGAGATATCACGGACCAAGTGTTATCTATAAAGACACTTGCCTTCTATATAATGTGATCGCTGGTCCAGCTCCCTCCTTCAAGGTAACGCAGAGAGTCAGCACCCACCACACCATCCGGCAATGTATTCCAGAGGTTCACTACTCTCTGGGAAAAGAACCACCGCCCAACATCCAGTCTATTCCTACTCTTGCGTAGTTTAAATTCATGCCCCCCCGGTCCTCCCCAATCTGTTAAACTGGAATAATCTATCACTAGGCACGCTAATCAGCCCTTCAATTATTTTATAGACCTCTATCAGGTCAGCTAAGTCTACGCTGCTCTAAAGTAAATAGACTAAGGTCCTTGAGCCTGTCTGAATAGCTGAGGTTCTTTAAGCTCGGAATGATTCTTGTAGCTCTCTTCTGGACCTTTTTCCAAGGCCACTATATGTGGGAACCAGAACTGGGAGCAATACTCCAGATCCAGTTTGACCAGCAGCCTATGTCGTGACAAAATGACGTCCTTCGCTTTATACTGAACGGTTCTATTGATAGAATCCGATACCCTGTTAGTTTAGCTGTAGCTTCTCTACATGGGTCATGAGCCTTCCATTGGTGAACAGTACTTTATTTTAAATTAATTAACGCCTCTTAAAATGATAGGCTGGGGAATGACCCACAAGAGTTAACCTGTTAATATCACAAGTAGGAATCTGTGCCATCATTTTTATTTCTGCTGCAGCTGTACTCTGGAGTAAACCATAACCGTTGTAATAGGTAACTACGAAAAAATGTTAGTGATTTTTTTAATTGTAAAAAATTGTTTAAGGATCTTTAATTGCCAGGGAAACATTATGCTTTATTTGGCAGTGTGGCGATTAGAAAAATATAAAAATGATATTGTAATAAGAACAGAAAATGCTGCAAATACTCAGCAGGTCAGGAAACCTCTGTGGCGAGATAAACAGAGTTAACACTTCAGGTCGGTGACCTTTCGTCAGAACTGCTCTGACGAAAGGTCATCGACCTGAAATGTTAACTCTGTTTATCTCTCCACAGAGTATTTCCAGCTTTTTCTGTTTTAATTTCAGATTTCCAGCATCCGCAGTATTTTGCTTTTGTAAGATATTATTGTAAGCACACTTTCCTTCCTCCCATCTGGTGCAAGTGTGTGTGTGTGGTCATTAAATAAGATCAAGATCATGGCTGATCATTGACCTCAACTCCACTTTCCCTCCCCTAGAGTCCAAAAATCAATCTATCTCTCAGCCTTGAATATACTCAAAGGCTCAGCATTCATAGCCCTCTGGGGCAGAGAATTCCAAAGATTCACAACCCTCTGAGTGAAGAAATTCCTCCTCATCTCGGTCTTAAATGGCCGACCCCTTATCCTCAGGCTATGCCCCCTAGTTCTAGACACTCCAGCCAGAGGAAACAACCTCTCAGCATCTACCCTGTCAATCCCCTTCAGAATCTTGTATGTTTCAATGAGATCACCTCTCATTCTTCTGAACTCCAGAGAGTATAGGCCCATTCTACACAATCTCTCATCATAGGACAGCCCTCTCATCTCAGGAATCAATCTAGTGAACCTTCATTGCACCGCCTCCAAGGCAAGTATATCCTTCCTTAGATAAGGAGACCAAAACTGTGCACAGTACTCCAGGTGTGGTCTCACCAAGGCCCTGTACAATTGTAGCAAGACTTCCTTACTCTTATACTCCAACCCCCTTGCAATAAAGGCCAACATGCCATTTGCCTTCCTTATTGCTTGCTGTACCTACATGCTAGCTTTCTGTGTTTCTTGCACGAGGACACCCAAATCTCTCTGAACAACAACATTTGAAAGTTTCTCACCATTTATAAAAAAAATAATTCTGTTTTTCTATTCTTCCTACCAAAGTGAGTAACCTCACATTTCCCTACATTATACTCCATCTGCTACCTTACTGCACACTCACTTAGTCTATCTATATCCCTTTGCAGACTCTTTGTGTTCTCCTCACAGCTTACTGTTCAACCTAGCTTTGTATCATCAGCAAACTTGGATACATTACACTCGGTCCCTTCATCTAGGTCATTAATATAGATTGTAAATAGCTGAGGCCCCAACACTGATCCTTGCGGCACCCCACTAGTTATAGCCTGCCAACCTGAAAATGATCCGTTTATCCCTACTCTCTGTTTTCTGTTTGTTAACCAATCCTCTATCCATGCTACTATATTACCCCCAAACCCCATGAGCCCTAACCTTGTGTAATAACCTTTTTATGTGGCACCTTATCGAAAGCCTTTTGGAAATCTCTCTCTCTCCTTAGTCCTAGGTGAACTAAATTGTGATGGAGTAAATTTTAGCAGTAAAACATTTTTTTTCCTTTTAAAAAAAAAAATGACGATTAAAGGATGGTTTGAAAGGTAGAGACTTTGAAGAGTTCCGGGAATACCTTAAGAACCACAAAATGAAGATGATGCTTGGCTTTGGAAATATTCCGAAGAACAAAAATGGTGAGTAAAGTGCTAGCCTAAAGGTGCTTTTGTACTACTGGAGTGTGGCTGACTGCTGACACATGGTTTTTCCTTTGTTTACACGCTCGTTGGTGTGAACCAGCCAATCGACTCATGCAAATGTGCAGCTGGAGACTAAGCACGATTGGGAACTCTTGCTGGTCCTGTTCTGTATGGCTCAGCGTTGCACTATGTGATGCTGACTCTGTCTTTTGGAACCCCGTACTGAGCTGTTGTGTATAGGAGGGGGGTCGGTCCTGGGAATATGCCAATATTTACAGGAGGCCCTGGGATTGCGTCAACTAGTTACTGAGGTCCCATGTGAGAAAGGTTCAGAGGACATTGCATAAACTGTGCAATTGAATTCAAATGAGACCGCACCTGGAGTACTGTGAACAGTTTTGGTCTCCTTACCTAAGGAAGGATATACTTGCCTTAGAGAGAGAGTGCAATGAAGGTTCACTAGACTGATTCCAGGGATGAGGGGATGGTCCTATGAGTAGACTAGGCCTATGTTCCCTAGAGTTTAGAAGAATGAGGTGTGATTTCATTGAAACATATAAAATTCTTAAGGGGCTTGACAGGGTAGACGCTGGGAGAATGTTTACCCTGGCTGAGGAGTCTAGAACTAGGGGGGTCACAGTCTCAGAATAAGGAGTTGGTCATTTAGGACTGAGATGAGAAATTTCTTCATCGGAGGGTTGTGAATCTCTGGAATTCTCTACCCCCGAGAGCTGTGGATGCTGAATCGTTGAGTATATTCAAGGCTGAGATCGATAGATTTTTGGATACTAAGGGAATCAAGGGATAAGGCTGAAAAGTGGAGTTGAGGTCGAAGATCAACCATGATCTTATTGAATTGCGGAGCAGGCTCGAAGGGCCGAATGGCCTACTCCTGCTCCTATTTCTTATGTTAATAAATCTGGCAATTTGTGAGGTGGCACCAAATAACCACAACAGCTGCCAGATTGTCGTAAAAACCCAACTAGCTCACCAATGTCCATCTGGTCTGCTTTGGTTCCAGTCTCGCATTGCGTGGTTGACTCTTGATGCCCCCAAGGCAACGAGAGATGGGCGCAATAAATGGCTCTTTGCCAGCATTACCCACATCCAAGAAAATAATTTACAACACACCATTAACTGACATCGTGCCATTTCCCCTCTTGCTACAGCCTCCCAAACAAGTCTTCGTAAGTTCTGTTGAAAGGTCATCGACCTGAAGCGATAACTCTGTTTCTCTCTCCACAGATGCTGCCTGACCTGAATATTTCCAGAATTTTCTATTTTTATTTCGGATTTCTAGCATCCTCATTATTTTGCTTTTGCATTAATATGTGAATGTATGTTTGCAGGCAAAATTGGCACATTGAAGATCATTCGCCTCATGGGGAAATTGTATGTCAGTATTAGTATTTACCAAGCGAAAAAGATTCTTAAGCAGTAAGTCAATACAAATATATGCAAGAGTCATTTTACTGATATACTGATTTTACTGATATAACTTGAACTGTATAAAACACTAGTTAGGCCACAGCTGGAGTACTACATACAGTGCTGGTCACCACATTACAGGAAAGACGTGATTGCACTAGAGTGGGTACAGAGGAGATTTACGAGGATGTTGCCAGGACTGAAGAATTTTAGCTATGAGGAAAGATTGGAGAGGCTGGGGTTGTTTTCTTTGGATCAGAGGAGGCTGAGGGGAGACTTGATTGAGGTGTATAAAATTATGAGGAGCCTAGATAGAGTGGATAGGAAGGACCTGTTTCCCTTAGCAGAGAGGTCAATAACCAGGGGGCATAGATTTAAAGTAATTGGTAGAAGGATTAGAGGGAAGTTGAGGAGAACTTTTTTCACCCAGAGGGTGGTGGGGGTCTGGAACTCACTGCCTGAAAGGGTGGGAGAGGCAGAAACCCTCATCACATTTAAAAAGTACTTGGATATGCACTTGAAGTGCCGTAACCTACAGGGCTACGGACCAAGAGCTGGAAAGTGGGATTAGGCTGGAGAGCTCTTTGTCGGCCAGCACAGACACGATGGGCCGAATAGCCGCCTTCTGTGCTGTAAATTTCTATGTTTCTATGATAAATCCTAATTGCACAGAAAGGGATGAGGTAGTAAGTTCACGAGATAAATACCGAAGAGGAAAGCCATCCACTTAAGACCCCACCACAGCATTTGGGTTTTCTTAGCAGATTCCTGGGTTTTAGACTTCACTACCTGACTCAAATTGATCCTGCATTTATTCCATAGCATACATTTTCCAAAGTTATACCTTAGGAGACCCCAAGAAAATGAGGGATTCAACCTGTTGCTTATTACCTTGCAACGAAGCAAAAGGTGCTGGCAACATCTGAAGAAGGTTCAATTTGGATTTATCATAGAATCATAGAAATTTACAGCACAGAAGGAGGCCATTTGGCCCATCGTGTCTGTGCTGGCCGAAAAAGGTTGTAGTTGGTTCACACCTTGTGTATGCAGTCCATTCCTGTTGGGTGGATTAGTAGCCGTTTATGAGGAATTCACATTGAAATTTTACTAATAGTTTTATAGTGCCTGCTTTCTGAAAGAAAAAGGGAATTATCCATTATTTTAAAAGGTTATCAAAAACTTCATTTTGTACCCCAACGTTGTCCTCTTTTCAAAGAAACCTTGACTACTTCGGGAAAAGTTAAATCTACTCAAAGGAATGTAACCATTACATTTTCATTGCAAGATTGGAGCAATATTTGGTGTGCTGTCTAACTGGTGGCACTAAATGTATTTCTTCATCATTTTGAGCTGATCAGTTAGTTGCTTGCAGCACTTCATGAAGGATAGGGTCAGTGGAGATTTAGGAATTAATGGATGGTTGAACTTCAGTTGATGCTTGTCACTAATCTGCATTAATTGGCGCAAGTGGTATTCAGTATTTCCCTATCTTTACCAAGGAGGGAGACCTGCGTTAGAAATTGTTTTGCACCGTTTGTCTTCCACCCTACATAAACTTGTGCTCATCCAAAACGCTGCTGCCCGTATCTTAACTCGCACCAAGTCCCATTCGCCCATCGCCCCTGTGCTTGCTGACCTGCACTGACTCCCGGTCCGACAACGCCTCAATTAAAAATCCTTGTTTTCAAATCCCTCCTTGGCCTCGTCCCAACCTATCTATAACCTCCCCCAGCCCTACAAGCCATCGAGATCTCTGCGCTCCTCCAATTCTGGCTGCTTGCGCATCCCCGATTTTAATCGCTCCACCATTGGCGGCCGTGCCTTCAGCTGCCTGGGCCCTAAGATCTGGAATTCCCTCCCTAAACCTCTCTGCCTCTCTCTCCTCCTTTAAGATGCGCCTTTGACCAAGCTTTTGGTCATCTGTCCTGATATTTCCCTCTGTGGCTCAGTGTCAAATTTTTATTATCGTTTTGTCAAGCGACTTGGGACGTTTTTCTACATTAAAGGTGCTATATAAATGCAAGTTGTTACCCAATGCCCATTTGGAAGTGGGATGAGACTGCCCAACTTCATTTCATGGGCTCTTGCAACCACCAGAGAAGTGAGATGGATTTGAATCTAGGCTCTAGAGGCAAAGAACTTGCACATGGGTGGCATCTTTCATATCTTCAGGATGTTCCAAGTGCTTCACAGCCAATAAATTGCTTTAGAAGTGCTGTCACTGTTGGAATGTAGGCAAGAGCAGCAGCAAATCTGCGCACAGCAAGGTCCCACAAAGAGCAATGAGATAAATGACCAATTAATCTCTTGTTCTTGGTATTGGTTGAGGGACAAATGCTGGCCGGGATGCCAGGAGACCTCCCCTGCCTACTTTGGACAGTGCCATGGGATCTTTACGTTGGAAAAGCAGAAGTTTGTGAACCTACTGTGCCATTATGTTTACTAGATGCAAGAGGTTTTAACTTTCAGTATGTAAATTTATGTATTTACAAAAAAATACAGAAGATGTCAAGAAACCAAATGCTGCTCTTTCTATTATTGTAATTAATCAGCTTGGACAACAATGATTATATGGACATAGACTGGAATGAGTGGCGGAGGATCTACGTAACAACAGTAGAGAGCAACATGCGAAATATGATAGACATCTGGAGGTTCAACAGTGTAAGTAGTGTATCCAAAATGAATCCTCGGGTTATATACAGTGAGAGTGATCGGGACATGATTAAGTCAAGCATGCATTTATCCGGAGTCCGCAGTGTGGAAAGACTAACATGCATTTATACAGCAGTTTATGTCTCTCGGTCACATCGCGAAACACTTTGCATGCAGCGGATTACTTTGGCGCCCAGCGACATCTACTTTATACAGGGTTAGCCAATACTTGGATTTTTAAAGTTATAATACAAAATTTGAAAAAGTAATGTTCTCTTGAAACAGCTGAAGTGCTCACAGTCTGAAAATGGAAGAGATCAAGACCAATGTTCCCTCAATTTTTTTTTGCATGCGCGGTCCCTTTAAATTTGCTGTCCGACCGCGTATCTTTTCCAGCGGCAACGCTGGTGAACATCCTGCGCGGAACCTCCCGATCGATGCACCCGCGCAGGTTAGGGGGAACGTTGATCAGGACGTAATGGTAGGAATTGGGTCAGAAAGTCATTTGCTTTAAGGTTAGTTAGAAAGAGGCGTTAGCCCTGGGATCATTGAAGCAATGTCATGGTATTTGCAAGCTGGAAAGAATTCAAGAGGCAAGAGGATGTAAAAGTTGGATGAGGTTTGTGTTGCCGTCTCTTTCATCCTTACTGTCGATACAGATATCGTTGTTGGTTTCCTTCAGTCCTAAAATATGATGAGTTCAATGACATTGACTCAATAATACAAGTGGTGCCATTCTGGAGGTTTTGCACTGCAATTAATATTTTACATCAACAATACTTTACATTTTTACTAACTTTTTTTTAACCTGTAAGGGTGGTGGAAGCGCCAAAAAGTTTATATTTAAAAAAAAAAAATCACTTTACCACCTTAATATTTTCTTCTCCCATTTCACCCCCGCAGATCTTTTCTATCAATGATGACATAACCAATTGTGAGGAATTCTTGGAGAACGAGGAGCCAGAGAAGTGGTGGGGCCATCTGATTGCAGGAGGCACAGCTGGAGGGGTTTCCCGAACCATGACCGCTCCATTTGACCGTCTAAGAGTGCTGATGCAGGTAGGACTGCTCATTGCTGCCGTGCCTGTAATTTAAAACTTGCCATTTATGCTTTCTAAGTGCATTAATAATAATCCAGTTTTATTTGCTTCTAATTTTGAGCTATTTTAAGTTCGCACTAAGCTTTTGGTGTACTCAAAATGTTGGCCTCATTGTTTATCGTGAGGTGCAATTATATATTACAGGAGTTCAAGTCTCCCTTCACTTGCTGTCCTTCTCTCAGATGTACGATGTATTGTAGACCTACGAAAATGCAGCTCTGTTGGGCAACCGGAGCGCTCACTCCAACAATTGAATCTTTGTGCATTGGATAGCTCTACCCAGAATGGCCTCATTCTGTGCTGTGTCATTCGATGATTCTATGAAAAGGGAACGTGCTAGTCATCCTGTGACTTTGTGCCCTCTCTAGCTTGGAAAGAACGAATGAGAGAAAATATATCTTGAATAGGTGACGATTCTCAGGAAGGCAAATCCACCAAATCGAAGAGGACTTAGGTTTTGAGGTTCAGATAATTATTCTCAAGACCTGCAGATGCTGAGACATCTGGTTCAAGGTTTCTGATCACATTGGTATTGAGTCAAAATTATCTTCATCGAAATTTAACCGCACAGAAACAGACCTTTCAGCCCAACAAAGTCTGTTTTGGCCTCCCATTTCAATCCCATTCTCCTACTTGCTCCTCATACCCTTTAATGTTTAAAGAGAAAGTAAGGCAGGCATTTCATCTTGGGTTTTTCTGTCCTGGAGCCTGAAATTAACCAGCAATTTACTGACCTCTGGCTGGGGCAATTAGTAAAAGGCTACAATTACATAAATTGCCACAGGGAGCTCTTGATGCAGCGGTGCTAAACATCACATCCATGCTGTCAATTTGCTCATGTGGGGAAAGAGCGGGGGGAGTGGGACTAATTGGACAGCTCTTTCAAAGAACCGGCACAGGCACAATGGCTTCTGCTGTGCTGAACGATTCTATGCTTCAGACCATGGACCTACTCTATCAAACCTCTTCAACAACAACAACAACTTTAACATAGTAAAAATCCCAAGGCGCTTCACAGGAGCGTCGTCAAACAAAATTTGACTCCGACCACAAGGATAAATTAGGGCAGTTGACCAAAAGCTGGCTCAAAGAAGTAGGTTTTAAGGAGGAGTGTCTTAAAGGAGGAAAGAGGTGTTTAGGGAGGGAATTCCAGAGCTTGGGGCCTTTGTAGCTGAAGGCACGGCTGCCAATGGTGGGGCGATTAAAATCGGGGATGCTCAACAGGCCAGAATTAGAGGAGCGCAGAGATCCCGGAGGGTTATTAAAGACCTCTATCAGGCCATCCCTCAGCCTTCTCTTTTCTAGAGAAAAGAGCCCCAGCCTGTTCAATCTTTCCTGTTGGTTATAACCTCTTATATGGTATGATCCAACTACTTGTTATGTTTAATTTAAATGAACACCAGAGAGCGTACAGACATTTGATATCCTGCACTGATGATGTGTGCTCCAGTGTTGACGTACAGATATAAATCATACTTTGTATAAATGACCTAGCATTGAGATATTTAAAACCGTTTGCCAGATTAATACAAAAATGAAATATCAGCATTGAAAGACAAAGACTTGCATTTATACAGCGTCTTTCATGACCTCAGGTCGTCCAAAGTGCATCACAGCCAATTAAGTACTTCTTGAAGTGTAGTCACTGTTCCAATGTAGGAAACGCGGCAGCCAATTTGCACACAGCAAGCTCCCACAAACCGCAAAGTGATAATGACCAGATAATTTTTATTTAGTGATGTTGATTGAGGGATAAATATTGGCCCCAGGACACCGGGGAGAACTCCCCTGCTCTTCTTCGAAATAGTGCCGTGGGATCTTTTACGTCCACCTGAGAGGGCAGACGGGGCCTCGGTTTAACGTCTCATCCGAAAGACGGCACCTCCGACAGTGCAGCACTCCCTCAGCACTGCACTGGGAGTGTCAGCCTAGATTTTTGTGCTCATGTCTCTGGGGTGGGACTTGAACCCAAGACCTTCTCACTCAGAGGCGAGAGTGCTACCCACTGAGCCACGGCTGACACATCATTAGTTTTTATGTGTCCTCCAATAGCAATAGTTTGCTATTAGAGGACACATTGGATTCATTCATTGATTTTTTTTAGTTGGTGCATTTTTAGCCAGCAGTTGGTAGTGGAGGCGACTACTTCAGTTCTTAGTCAGCACTTGCTATATGACCCGTAACCAGCAGAATAAAGAGTTGTTTTTTGTACCATTTGCCCAGCTTTATTCTACACGACAGAATGAGATGAAGATTTCTAGTGGCATGAGAGCAATGATCGAGGAAGGAGGCATCAGTTCGATGTGGAGAGGGAATCTAACTAATATTATCAAAATTGGCCCTGAGCTAGCCTTCAAATTCATGGCATATGAGGAGGTATGTACGATAAGATAATTAATTGTAGCTTTGCGTTGCTGCCATTTATTCTGCCCGTCTGTCTAATACATTAAAGACAGTATATTGGTGCATCTGGACGGCTCACTTTGTGGCAGACACAAAACAATCATAAAATGCTGGATACATCTTCGCTTCAACCTGAAACAGGCAAGCACCTTTGAATCTGCAAAGTGCCCTGACCATCGAGGGGAGTTGAGGAGAACTTTCTTCACCCAGAGGGTGGTGGGGGTCTGGAACTCACTGCCTGAAAGGGTGGTAGAGGCAGAAACCCTCATCACATTTAAAAAGTACTTGGATCTGCACTTGAAGTGCCGTAACCTACAGGGCTACGGACCAAGAGCTGCAAAGTGGGATTAGGCTGGAGAGCTCTTTGTCGGCCGGCACGGACACGATGGGCCGAATGGCCGCCTTCTGTGCCATAAATTTCTATGATTCTATACAGCAATTAAACCCTGACCTGTGGGGGACTCTCTCTATTGAACAATAGTTAGACTTTGTGGCTTTGAAGGGACTGGGCAGGTCAAACACAGCTGCTGTCTAGCACCTGAACAATGCGTGGTCTGGTATAATGTTCTGGTCATTATAGATCACTATTGTCTGACTTGACTGGGAGCAGTGCTGCAGGAGATTTGTTGGTGCAGTAAGTTGTTGCACCTCAAAATACCATTCTTAAAAGCGCCACATGCAAGTTTTGTGTCACATTTGCATCTGATCGGCTCAATTATCGTATTCATAAAAGTAGCAATATCTTAAAAGTATTCAAAAGTCGAGGGTTAGTCATTTTCTGAAGTATTTTTCTGACCTTGACGACCTGTCCTCTCCCTCAAAGCAGGAGTGAAGTATTTAGAAGCGGCTGTTAATTCAAGAAACTTCCCTCAGTCGGGACTCTCTGGCGTGGGCAGGATTTTTTTTTGGGGGGGGGAGGGGGAAATGTTTGGATACGAGTTTGCTAGACCAAACAAGACTACTTCAAAAGGGCTATTTTGAAATAGGGATTTCACTTGAGGTTCAATTAGTAACATTATTACTTCCCATTAATGCAACAAAGCAAATGAAAAGAAAACGATCAGTCTTGTCGAACAACAGAGCATGAAGTCCAAGAGCCAGTTATGAGTCGCTAGGCTATCAATAACTTTGCTGCTGCTCACTGCAATATCCCGGTGAACATTTGGACACGCAATTCACTGGTTGAATTGTGGAACTGACTATCAAGTGATCAAAGCCACCCCCTTTCAAAAGATGGAGTGGCCCAATAAAGAAAACATATTAGAAATTTCGAGGGGTGTTTTTCCCCCACTCTGGACTTGGTGCTTTGAGAAGTAACAAAATGGCGTATTAAGTTTTAGAGCAAACTGGATATATTTTCCTTGAGGTTTCTAACTTTTTATTCTGGAACGTGTTCACAGTTCAAGGGTCTAATAGGTGAACCTGAAAATTTGGGAATGAAAGAAAGATTTCTTGCTGGGTCACTGGCCGGTGCAGTCTCTCAAACAGCCACATTTCCAGCTGAGGTAGGACACAATAATGCATTATGTTAGATGGTTTTTCAATGTGATGTTTAGTGGGGGGGGTGCGGGGGCGGCAAGTGTTTGTATTCATTTGGAGAGGGTTGGTATGATAATACAATATTATTTAAAAAAACTTCAAGGAGGTCCTCCCCTATTACTTTATGAATTCTCCAGCAGAACAGGGGTATCTCCCTTTAATAGCTGTCATCAGATAAACGCAGACCCACTAAGTTACTGCAGAAATACTCAGGATGGGCATTAGCAAGTGGATGCATACACAGATTAAAATGTAATTATCTCTGCTTATTTAAAACTCCCATCCACCAACAATCTCATTGAAACGTATAAAATTCTGACAGGGTAGGACAGACTGGATGCAGGGAGGATGTTTCCCCTGGCTGGGGGGTCTAGAACGAGGGGTCACAGTCTCAGGATACGGGGTAGGACATTTAGGACTGAGATGAGGAGAAATTTCTTCACTGAGGGTGGTGAACCTGTGGAATTCTCTACCTACAGAAGGCTGTGGAGGCCAAGTCACTGAATATATTTAAGAAGGAGATAGATAGATTTTCTAGACACAAAAGGCATCAAGGGGTATGGGGGAGAGAGCGGGAATATGGTATTGAGATAGAGGATCAGCCATGATCATATTGAATGGCCTACTCCTGCTCCTATTTTTCTATATTTCTATGTTTCTAAACATGGCCATCCAGACTTTCCTCCACTGCTATGTCCGATGGCAAATGAACGCCTCAAATTTTCTCGAGTCCCTACCGTGAGAAACATCACTTGTGTTAATCCTTAAACTCTGGATTGGGTTCAATTTCTTAATTATTATCTACTTGGAACTAAAAGCAAACTCAACCCAAGAACCTGGCCTAGAATATAGACCACAGCTCAATGACGATGGCTATTTGCTGTCGCCGTCGTGAATATTTGGCTCAAGTCTCAAAATGTTCGACCTTGCCAACAGATACAGATCGACCGCAACGTGTGTTTTAAAAAAAATAAAAAAATCTTTATTTATTCGGTCATAAATAACGAGAGACGATTTTAGTGAACAGCAATATTGTGCTGTGAAGTTCAAGCTTTTGAATGATAACCCGCAGTCTTGTTTCAGGTGAATAAAAGGAGCCGGTTAAGATCCCCACACACGCATGTAGGCTGAGATGCTAATGGATGAATGTTGAATGGAATTGAAGTTCCTTTCTCTGCCACTTCAGTGGAGGTATTAACCCGCTTTATTTTAAATGGCTTAATGCCTCTGCGAAAAGAGGAATTTCATATGAACTAGTGTTCATGCATAGGAGCAGGAGGAGGCCATTCAGCCCCTCGAGCCTGTTCCGCCATTCAATTAGATCATGGCTGATCTGTATCTTAACTCGATCTACCTGCTCTGGTTCCGTAACCCTTCATACCCTTGCCTAAAAAAATCTATGAATCTCACTTTTGAAATTTTCAATTGACCCCCAGCATCCACAGCCTTTTGAGGGCGAGTGTTCCAGATTTCCACCGCCCTTTGTGTGAAGAAGTGCTTCCTGACATCACCCCTGAATGGCCTGGCTCTAATTTTAAGGTTATGCCCCCTTGTTCTGAACTCCCTTGCCAGAGGAAATATTTTCTCTCTTTCTCTCTACCCTATCAATTCCTTTTAATCATCTTAAACACCTCAATTAGATCACCCCTTAATTTTCTATACGCCAGGGAATACAAGCCTAGTCTATGCAACCTGTACCCATAATTTAACCCTTTCAGCTCAGGTTTCATTCTGGTGAGTCTGCTCTGCTCCCACTCCAAGGCCAATATATCCTTCCTGAGGTGCGGTGCCCAGAACTTTTTAAATTCGTTTATGGGATCAGGGTGTAGCTGGCAATGCCAGCATTTATTGCCCATCCCTAGTTGCCCTTGAGAAGGTGGTGGTGAGCCGCCTTCTTGAACCGCTGCAGTCCGTGTGGTGATGGTACTCCCACAGTGCTGTTGGGGAGGGAGTTCCAGGATTTTGACCTAGCGACGATGAAGGAGCGACGATATACTTAGAAGTCAGGATGGTGTGTGACTTGGAGGGGAACTTGGAGGTGGTGGTGTTCCCATGTGCCTGCTGCCCTTGTCCTTCTAGGTGGAAGAGGTCGTGGGTTTGGGAGGTGCTGCCGAAGAAGCCTTGGCGAGTTGCTGCAATGCATCTTGTAGATGGTACACACTGCAACCACGGTACGCCGGTGGTGGAGGGAGTGAATGTTTAGGTGGTGGATGGGGTGCCAATCAAGCGGGCTGCTTTGTCCTGGATGGTGTCGAGCTTCTTGAGTGTTGTTGGAGCTGCACTCATCCAGGCAAGTGGAGAGTATTCCATCACACTCCTTACTTATGCCTTGTAGATGGTGGAAAGGCTTTGGGGAGTCAGGAGGTGAGACACTCACCGCAGAATACCTAGCCTCTGACCTGCTCTTGTTGCCACAGTATTTATGTGGCTGGTCCAGTTAAGTTTCTGGTTAATGGTGACCCCGAGGATGTTGATAGTGGGGGATTCGGCGATGGTAATGCCATTGAATGTCAAGGGAGGTGGTTAGACTCTCGCTTGTTGGAGATAGTCATTGCCTGGCACTTCTGTGGCGCGAATGTTACCTGCCACTTATCAGCCCAAGCCTGACCGTCGTCCAGGTCTTGTTACATGCGGGTGAAAGGATTATTACTAGTCTTAGCCCTTTTCGGGCTACCCCGGATCAGGCGTATTCCCAGACGTTCACCTTCAACTAAAGTTAGAGGTAGCCAGATCCTAAAGATGCTTAATTGGGTCTAAAGGTCCAGACTATCTCTCCCTAAAGGAAAGGAACGACCTGAAGATGTTACCGTCCTCCAGATAGCACTTTTAATAAGTTTAGCTAGACTGTAACCTTCCGGATATTATGAGGGTCCAGAAAACTCCTCCAGAATTCTGCAACTCCTCACCAAAGAGTGTACAGAGATTGAGTTTGCGAGTTTGATACAGAAGTCTTATGTGAGACAATTCTAAAAAAAAATATAGATTTATTAAAGAACCGACATGTAGTTTACAGTTGGTGTTTCAATCGCAACATTAACAGTTCAAAATGCAAAAAGCTTACAATTCTTTTATCAGAGACCCTTATTCTCAAATCTTAACTTCGTTACATTTTTACATTTCTTACTTAGTCTTATTCCAGAATATCCACCAAAATCAAATACAAGTACCTTTGATCCCCGAGAGAGTTGAAAACTTACAGAGCTTGCCCCTTCCAGTGAATTCTGTCTTCCTATTTGAAAATCCAATCTTTATACCCTTTCTTAGTGATATATCCTTTGAAGTTTTCTGCTGATGTAAGCTAATTATCTCTAGTCATTTTTCTGTTGACCCCTGTTATTCTTACAGTTTGTTCAGCTTGTAGCTTTCAGAATCGTGTCTCTACCTTTAGGTGTTTCAAGTTCATCATAAAAAACGGTTGTAACAGATGTATCTATTTGATGCCATTCTTAGCAAGGTCTTCTATTCAATTCTTAAGTCACCTCAGCTGGTTGTATTACAGACTTCGTGTCTCCTCGGTGTTCCAAGTTCAACACAAAAACAATGTGATGGCAGTGGTTCTATTTGATGTCATTTTTATCAAAGTCTCCTGTTCGTATCTTTTTACAACATGTAAATTAAAAACACCTCGACCGGGTGCATCATTGTCTTCTTAGCTACCTCAACTGGTTGCAACACATAATCATGTCTCCTGTTTCATTTGATGTCTCCTGTGCTTCATTTGATGTCATATTTATGAAGGCATATGTTTCTTTAATGTTCTGTGTTTCATTTCCCGAAGTGTTGGTTTATGACACCTTAACAGGGTTATACCATTGTGTTCTTTCCAAAACTTCAGACTTTCTGGAAGCTCTAACCCTCTGCTTCAATAGGGCTATTGTTTCAGTGTCAACAACTTATCTTATCTCAAAAGCCTGTATTCTGTTTACAGCTTTTCCTTGTTGAGGCTTTCAGATTTCCAAGCCCAGTTTTTCATGTTTTAATCAGAATTATTTCATAGGATGGTGTATTTTCCTGAATATGGTGTTTTCCGTCACACGGGCATGGACTGCTTCATTAGCTGTGGAGTTGTGAATGGCGCTAAACACTGTGCAGTCATCAGCGAACATCCCCATTTCTGACTTTATGTTGGAGGGAAGGTCATTGATGAAGCAGCTGAAGATGGTTGGGCCTAGGACACTGCCCTGAGGAACTCCTGTAGCGATGTCCTGGGGCTGTGATGATTGACCTTCAACCACCACAACCATCTTCCTTTGTGCTAGGTATGACTCCAGCCAGTGGAGCGTTTTCCCCGATTCCCATTGACTTCAGTTTTACTAGGGCTCCTTGATGTCAGACCGGTCAAATGCTGCCTTGATGTCAACGGCAATCACTCTCACCTCACCTCTGGAATTCAGCTCCTTTGTCCATGTTTGGACCAAGGCTGTAATGAGGTTGGGAGCTGAGTGGTCTTGGCGGAACCCAAACTGGGCATCAGTGAGCAGGTTATTGGTGAGTAAGTGCCGCTTGATGGCACTGTCGATGACACCTTCCATCACTTAGCTGATGATTGAGAGTAGACTGATGGGGCGGTAATTGGCCGGGTTGGATTTGTCCTGCTTTTTGTGGACAGGACATACCTGGGCAGTTTTCCACATTGTCGGATAGATGCCAGTGTTGTAGCTGTACTGGAACAGCTTGGCTAGAGGCGCGGCTAGTTCTGGAGCACAAGTCTTCAGCACGATAGCCGGGATGTTGTCGGGGCCCATAGCCTTTGCTGTATCCAGTGTGCTCAGCCGTTTCTTGATATCACGTGGAGTGAATCGAATTGGCTGAAGACTGGCTTCTGTGATGATGGGGACCTTGGGAGTAGGCCAATATGGATCATCCACTCGGCACTTCTGGCTGAAGTTGGTTGCAAACGCTTCAGCCTTGTCTTTTGCACTCACGTGCTGGGCTCCACCATCATTGAGTATGAGGATATTCTTGGAGCCTCCTCCTCCCGTTAGTTGTTTAATAGTCCACCACCATTAATGACTGGATGTGGCAGGACTGCAGAGCTTTGATCTGATCCGTTGATTGTGGGATCACTTAGCCCTGTTTATAGCATGCTGCTTCTGCTTTTTAGCATGCATGTAGTCCTGTGTTGCAGCTTCCCCAGGTTGGCACCTCATTTTTAGGTACGCCAGGTGCTGCTCCTGGCATGCTCTTCTACACTCGTCATTGAACCAGGGTTGGTCCCCTGGCTTGGTGGTAATGGTAGAGTGAGGGATATGCTGCCATGAGGTTACAGATTGTGGTGGAATTACAATTCTGCTGCTGCTGATGGCCCACAGTGCCTCATTTTTGAGCTGCTAGATCTGTTCTGAATCTATCCCATTTAGCACGGTGGTAGTGCCACACAACACGATGTAGGGTGTTCTCGGTGTGAAGGCGGGACTTTGTCTCCACAATGACTGTGCGGCGGTCACTGCTGCCAATGCTGTCATGGACAGATGCATCTGCGACAGGTAGATTGGTGAGGATGAGGTCAAGTAGGTTTTTCCCTCGTGTTGGTTCTCTCACCACCTGCCACCAGATTGGCAGTTATGTCCTTCAGGACTCGGCCAGCTCGGTCAGTAGTGGTGCTACCGAGCCACTCTTGGTGATGGACATTGAAGTCCCCCACCCAGAGTACATTCTGTGCCCTTGCTACTCTCAGTGCTTCTTCCAAGTTGTGTTCAACATGGAGGAGTACTGATTCATCAGCTGAGGGAGGGCGGTAGGTGGTAATCAGCAGGAGGTTTCCTTGCCCATGCTTGACCTGAAGCCATGAGACTTCATGGGGTCCGGAGTCAATGTTGAGGACTCCCAGGGCCACTCCTTCCCGACTGTATACCACTGTGCCGCCACCCCTGGTGGGTCTGTCCTGCCGGTGGGACAGGACATACCCGGGGATGGTGATGAGGAGTTCGGGACATTGGCTGAAAGGTATGATTCTGTGAGTATGACTGTCAGGCTGTTGCTTGATTAGTCTGTGGGACAGCTCTCCCAATTTTGGCATAAGTCCCCAGATGTTGGTGAGGAGGACTTTGCAGGATTGACTGGGCTGGGTGTGCCGTTGCCGTGTCCGTAGCTGGTGCCGAGGTCGATGCCGGGTGGTCTGTCCGGTTTCATTCTTATTATTTTGTTTCAACTGAGTGGCTTGCGAGGCCATTTCAGAGGGCAGTTAAGAGTCAACCACATTGCTGAGGGTCTGGAGTCACATATAGGCCAGCAGATTTCCTTCCCTAAAGGACATTAGTGAATCAGATGGGTTTTTACGACAATCCGATAGTTTCATGGTTACCATTACTGATACTAGCTTTTCATTCCAGATTTATTTAATTAACTGAATTTAAATTCCCCAGCTGGCGAGGTGGGATTTGAACTCATGTCTCTGAATTATTAGTCCAGGCCTCTGGATTACTAGCCCAGTGACATTACCACTATGCTACCGTTCCCGTGAACACAGTGCTCTGAATGGGGTCTAACCAGAGCTTTATATAACTGTAACATAACTTCCACCCCTTTGTATTCCAGCTCCCTTGAGGTAAAGGCCAACATTCTATTTGCCTTTTAAATTATTTTTGTACCTGTCCACTAGCTTTTAGTGATTGCCGCACTTGTGGCACATTTTGAATAGGCTTGCATTCAGCAGGTTGGCTGGTACAAGCCCGCATGAATTTAGCACTTGAGCAGTGCTGGGGGAAGACATTAATTAGAGGACCCGCCCACAAGGGGCCCCATTTACAATGCAAGATGCTAAATAAATTATCACCTGACCATAAGTAATTGGCATCCCTGTTTAAAACTGTACCTGGAGACTGAACTTCAATCGCGGTACGAGGGCGAGTTGATGACTCACCAGTGGCAATGCCCTTGTTCGGACCCTTACATTTATGGCTAAACTGATAATGAAATAGATCTGAATGACGTTGCATCATTGGAATTAATGACTCTGCAATTGGTTTTGCATCTGACAGATGGTGAAAACAAGAATGATGTTGCGGAAGACAGGGGAGCCCAGAGAACTCTATACCCAAGTCAGGAATATATTCATGTATGAAGGAATTTCCACCTTCTACAGGGGCTATGTCCCAAATATCCTGGGGATCATCCCCTATGCTGGTATAGACCTGGCTGTGTATGAGGTTAGTGTTGATGTGGTTTTTTTTTTGGGCAGGTGCGAAAGAGTAAACTAACAACATTTGCATTTATATAAGTGCCTTTAACCTAGAACATGTCATGAGGCGTATTAGAGGAGAAGCAGATTGGACCGGTTGAGTTAACATTGAAAAAAAGAACGAGGTTCTATTTATTTCCCATCTTTCACGATGCCCCAAAGCTCTTTAAGTACTTTCTGAAGTGTAGTCACTGCTGTAAGGTAGGGAAACACAGCGGTGAATTTGTGTTCAACGAAGTTGCACTAACAGCGATGAGATAAATGACCAGATAATCTGTTTTAGTGGTGTTGGTTGAAGGATAAATATTGGCCAGGCCACCAGGAGAACTCCCCTAATTTTCTTCGAATCGTGGGGCTGTTTACTATGATTGCATTCACCATTACTCAGATAATGAAGCAGTCCATGCCCACATGCAGAACGACCTGGACGACATCCAGGCTTGGGCTGATAAGTGGCAAGTAACATTCGTGCCACACAAGTGCCAGGAAATTACCTTCTCCAACAAGCGTCTAACCACCTCCCCTTGACATTTAGTGACATTACTATCGCCCAATCCCCTACCAGCAATATCCTGGGGCTCAGCATTGGTCAGAAACTCAACTGACCCGGCCACACAAATGCCGTGGCTACCAGAGCAGGTCAGAGGTTGGGTATTCTGTGGCGAATGGCAGAATTAACAGCATTTTTGGAAACTGAGTGACTGCTGCCAACGACTGGAAATGGAAGCTCCAACGACCGGAAGCATGGTGTTTCTGCTTTTTTTTAAAATGAGCCCGCTCCCGTAATAACCTTGTTACAGGCTGCTGCATTGTCTTGGCACTAATACCCTGGCGGTGGGTGAAATTTAGCGGTATTATGCTATCATTTTCTTTTTCTTTTTGGTAAGTTTGTGCTATGAACTTAGTGCAAATATCCTTGAATAATTTTAGTCGTGAGCTAGGAAAGATGCTTCTTTGGGGAAAATGTTATCCCATTGTAGCCAGTTTTAACCATGACACCATGGGGGTGAAATTCAGCTTTTTACCCCGAGGTGCAAAACAGGTGGGAGGCGATTGACTGGCCAGTATACACCCCGTCCAATGTTCCTTTCCTCCAGCTGTAGCCTATTAGAAACCTGGTAACTCTGATGATTTTTGCACCTTGAACTACAGTGGAAAACACCCCTTGGCTCCTGGACTGATGACCAATATTCCTCGTAATTTTTTTTTGGGTACTTGCTGCGCGGCCCATACAAGTTACCGCGCATGTGTGGCTTTTGACATTAGAACGCCATGGAGCCGGCTGTGTGGGACCTGCAGGTTGCAGCTGTGCACCTAAATGGGAACATTGCCGACACCAGCTCGATTTTTAAAATTCTCATCCTTGTGTTCAAATCCTTCCGTGGCCTCGCCCCCCTCCCTAACTCTCTAACCTCCTCCAGCCCTACAACCCTCCCGAGACCTCTGAGCTCCTCAAATTCTGGCCTCGAGCATCCCTGATTTTAATCGCTCAACTATTGACGGCCGTGCCTTCAGCTGCTGAGGCCCTAAGCTCTGTAATTCCCTCCCTAAACACTTCAACCTCTCTCTCCTCCTTTAAGACGCTCCTTAAAACTTTTGGTCACCTGTCCTAATATCTCATGTGGCTCGGTGTCAGTTTTGTCTGTGAAGCGCCTTGGGTCGTTTTATTACGTGAAAGGCACTATATAAATCTTTGTTGTTGTGTATAACACTTTTTATAACATTATCTACAATTAAACCAAATCCCTTGCTGGACCTCTAACTTCCATGTTTACGTACACACTTGTATAAAGTGCCTATTTAGTTTTCCTTAATTGTACAATTTGCCTTCTCTGCCCACGAATGCTGTTTCTTTGAGAGAGTCCTAATTTTGTTTCTTGCAGACCCTGAAGAACTTGTGGATACAGAGATACACGACAGGAAATGAGGCGCCCAATACCTGGCTGGTGGTGGGTAGCGCTGCGTCTTCAAATGTAGTTGGCCAGTTGGCCAGTTACCCACTGATGGTGCTGCACACTCACATGCAGGCAGATGGTGAGCACGGCAGCGAGCGATTCGTTTTTAGATGTGGGGGCTGGCCATCGGTTTGGTATTTAGTGCTTAAAAAAAAAATAGACTTGCATTCATCGAGCACCTTTCACGACCTCGCGTACGCTGACCTTTTTCTTTTGTATTGTTTGTTAGTCGTTGAAAAGGGAATGAAAAAGCCAAGAATGAGGGAATACTTCTGGAAAATTATGACCCAGGACGGCTTGCTCGGCTTCTACCGTGGTTTTACCGCCAACTTGATCAAAGCCATTCCGTCCGTCTGCATCAGCTACTTACTGTACGAATACCTGAAGACGAGCCTGGGCCTCCACTCCCACTAAGGACCGCCAGCCGACACCCCATAAAAAGGACACCGGTACTTTTCAGTTGGTTTTGCAGCAGCTCGGTGCTCAGTCCCCCGCACCTCATGCTCACCGCACTTTATAAAGAAAAAAAAATGGTTAAAAATAAATGAACAAACTGCTAATTTCTTTTCACTGTTTGGGAAGAGTTTATTTACCCGGATTTGTATCCGTATTAATCGCGCGCTGACGTGCGTAATCCATAGTGGAGGGGAAAGGAGTCCTAGGAACAGGTAACCTGCTGGAGAGGTGGGCGTGGGGACAATGGAAGTAGATTGCAAGTGACTCTGCCATCTCGCTCTCCCTCTCTACAACCCTCCAATTCTGCCCACTTGAGCATCCCTGATTTCAATCGCTCCACCATAGGCGGCCGTGCCTTCAGCTGCCAAGGCCCCAAGCTCTGGAATTCCCTCCCTAAACCTCTCCGCCTCCCTACCCCTCTCTCCTCCTTTAAAATGCTCCTCAAAACCTACCTCTTTGACCAAGCTTTTGGTCATCTGTCCCAATATGTCCTTATGTGGCTCGGTCTCAAATTTTGTTTGATTACGCTCCTGTGAAGCGCCTCGGGATGTTTTACCATGGCAAAGGTGCTGCATAAAGTTGTTTGTCTATTATCTGCAGCCACGTTATCTTGATCAGTCAGTTCCCTTTATAGCAACACTCAGCTGATCGAACCCGATAGTGCAGGCTAGTTAAGTCACTGGTGTGAAACCCACTTTTTAAACATACTGTGTTTTTTTTTAAAGAAAATGCTTTTGGAAACTGCGGCTGGTGTAAGCCTTTCAATTTCTATCGCTTTGTGGGGTGGGGGAAGTGATTTTGCCATCAGTTCCTCTGAATTGGTGGAAACTGATCGATGCAAGAGGAAGGTAAACGAGAGGGTTAGGAGCTCAGACCATTGCAGATGGAAGAGCGAAATTAAAAGGCGCTCATGTTGTCCGCGTTGAGCGAGCGTGGCCTCCGATCATTGCGCTCTTCCATTCTACAGCGGGATGCCAGGCGGGGCTGGACAGCGGACCGACACTCCTGTTGCTGGATCAGTGCAAAGGCAGGGCAGCAGCTCCTCATTTACTCTTCCCTCAATCTGCGCGCGCACTCATAGACACGCCGTTTTAAAATGCCGTCATTCACCGAGCGGGGAAGATGTTAATGCTGCGGAATGGCCCATCCCCTCGGCTGCGACGTGAAAGCAGCTTTAGAAGCCGTCAGCAGCCTGCACTTTAGCATTACTTTCAGCAGAAAATGCTAGTGGAAAGTCAAGGGGAAGCTAGATAAGCAAGTGAGGGAGAAAGGAACAGAAGGACATGTTGACGGGGTTAGATGAAGAGGGGTGGGAGGAGGCTCGTGTGGAGCATAAGCATGGACCATTCAGGTTGAAGACCTTTCATCAGAACATGACAATTCTGACGAAAGCTCATCGATCTGAAACGTTAACTCTGTTTCTCTCTCCACAGATGCTGAGTATTTCCAGCATTTTCTGCTTTTATTTCAGATTTCCAGCATCCGTAGTATTTTGTTTTTGTATAAGCATGGCCTGTTTCTGTGCTTTTAAAATACTTTGTAAAGTGCCAACAGTACTGCCTGCCCCCACAAGGTGGCTTCATCTTATGCTAATTATATTTACTAATACATACGATTCTGTATCAAGGTTTAAAAAAAAAACTTTTTTTTTACATTTTATTTCTGAAATTGGGGAAACTGAAGGGTCAGTTTGAACCCAGAGGAGATTTTGGGCGGGCAGGGGAGTGAAACGCACTCACCGGCCTAAATTTCAGGCCCAGGATATTTTAACTCCTGCGTCTCATTTATGTACCACCGGCCCACTTCCCACCTAAATTGGGCGAGGAGTGGGTACAGGTAAGTGATAGGTAGGAAGTTTGGGGAGGGTGTCGTGGGAGGGGGGGTGGGGTGGGGTCTGGGACAGGGGTGGGTGTGACTATCCTTGTGAGGCTTGGAGGAGCACTCCTGCCCCCACTTGCATTGGAGTGGCCTCTTCTGTCACTTCTTCAAAAGACACTCTTGCCTCCGAGTCAGAAGGTTGTGGGTTCAAGTCCCAATGCAGGCTGACACTCCAGTGCAGTACTAAGGGAGAGCTGCACTGTTGAGAGGTGCCGTCTTTTGGATGAGACGTTAAACCAAGGCCCTGCCTGCCCCCGCAGGTGGGCGTAAAAGATCCCATGGCACTATTTTGAAAAAGAGCAGAGGAGTTCTCCTCGGTGTCCTGGCCAATATTTATCACTCAATCACCATCAAAACAGATTCTGATCATTGCTGTTTGTGGGAGCTTGCTGTGCACAAATTAGCTGCCGATTTCCTACATTACAGCAATGACTACACTTCATTGGCTGTAAAGCACTTTTTGGGACATCCTAAGGTCATGAAAGGCGCTATAGAAATGCAAGTCTTTCTTTCTAATTTGTGCTGAATTGTATGTAATTTGTATAGCAGACCCACATTCACTGGGAATTGTGTTTAAGCCTCCCAAACTCTCTCAAACTTTTCATTCCAAGAGTCTATAATGTAAGTTGTATTGTCTGTTTATCCCTCTTCTATGCCTCAGTGGTCAGATTGCCTAGTGCCAAAAGCACATTGAGGAGTGTCATCCTGGGATACACGATACTGCTCCAAGGAGGAGTGTCATCCTGGGATACACGATACTGCTCCAAGGAGGAGTGTCATCCTGGGATACACGATACTGCTCCAAGGAGGAGTGTCATCCTGGGATACACGATACTGCTCCAAGGAGGAGTGTCATCCTGGGATACACGATACTGCTCCAAGGAGGAGTGTCATCCTGGGATACACGATACTGCTCCAAGGAGGAGTGTCATCCTGGGATACACGATACTGCTCCAAGGAGGAGTGTCATCCTGGGATACACGATACTGCTCCAAGGAGGAGTGTCATCCTGGGATACACGATACTGCTCCAAGGAGGAGTGTCATCCTGGGATACACGATACTGCTCCAAGGAGGAGTGTCACCCTGGGATACACGATACTGCTCCAAGGAGGAGTGTCACCCTGGGATACACGATACTGCTCCAAGGAGGAGTGTCATCCTGGGATACACGATACTGCTCCAAGGAGGAGTGTCATCCTGGGATACACGATACTGCTCCAAGGAGGAGTGTCATCCTGGGATACACGATACTGCTCCAAGGAGGAGTGTCACCCTGGGATACACGATACTGCTCCAAGGAGGAGTGTCACCCTGGGATACACGATACTGCTCCAAGGAGGAGTGTCATCCTGGGATACACGATACTGCTCCAAGGAGGAGTGTCACCCTGGGATACACGATACTGCTCCAAGGAGGAGTGTCACCCTGGGATACACGATACTGCTCCAAGGAGGAGTGTCACCCTGGGATACACGATACTGCTCCAAGGAGGAGTGTCACCCTGGGATACACGATACTGCTCCAAGGAGGAGTGTCATCCTGGGATACACGATACTGCTCCAAGGAGGAATGTCATCCTGGGATACACGATACTGCTCCAAGGAGGAGTGTCATCCTGGGATACACGATACTGCTCCAAGGAGGAGTGTCACCCTGGGATACACGATACTGCTCCAAGGAGGAGTGTCACGCTGGGATACACGATACTGCTCCAAGGAGGAGTGTCATCCTGGGATACACGATACTGCTCCAAGGAGGAGTGTCATCCTGGGATACACGATACTGCTCCAAGGACAGAAGCAATGTCATTGGCAGGGGCTTGAACATTGAAGCATTATCATTTAAGTTTCTCGAGAACAAGCGGAGCAGGAAAGAGGACCGACGAGTACATCTTGCAGTAGAAAGTGATCGTCTGACACTCGAACTTCACTCGAGAGATTGCTGGAGAAAGTGAAACCAGAGTAAGTTGGCATGCGTCTTCCTTGAGTCGTCTTTCCCTGTAGGGGAACCCCTATCCGCCGTGCTTGAACTGTACCGGGCTCCACCTAGACCACGTGTCCAGTTTTGGCCACCAAGATACAAGTGAGAGATCTATGCTCTGGATGCTGTGCCAAGAGCCTAATCCCTAGTGTTAGGGGTGGAGACTGGAAAAAACGGCCTCTCTACTCCTGAAAGACAAGAACTGAGAGGTGACTAGAAGTTTTTTATTCGTTCACAGGATGTGGACGTGGCAAGGCCAGCATTTATTGCCGATTGCTAATTGCCCTCGAGAAGGTGGTGGTGAGCCGTCTTGTTGAACCGCTGCAGTCCGTGAGGTGAAGGTACTCCTTTGTAGCGGTTTGGTACAGCGTGGCTTGCTGGGCCATTTCAGGGGGCAGTTAAGAGTCAGCCACATTGCTGGAATCACATATAGACCAGACCAGGTAAGGACGGCAGATTTCCTTCCCTAAAGGACATTAGTGAACCAGATGGGTTTTTACGACAACCCAGTAGTTTCACCATGACTGATACTAGCTATTTATTCCAGCTTTATTTAATTTGCTGAATTTAAGTTCCCCAACTGACGTGGTGGGATTTGAACTCATGTCTCGGGATCACTAGTCTAGGTCTCTGGATTACTAGTCCAGTAACATAACCACTATGTCACCAAACCCTTAAGATAGGTATGCTACTGTAACCTTAGGTTTATAAGATAGTAAGTGATATAGAAAAGGTAAATCTGTAGCACTATTTCAAATTAAATAGCGACAATAACTCAGGGCAAAACTAGCAAAAGGCAAATTTGGGAAAGATGTCGGGAAATTCCTGACACAGTGAGTAGGGCGGTAACCATAACATCAGCTGGGTGCTATGATGGATGGGAAGACTGTAGCGTATGGATGGATCAGTGTGGTTGTCTTAATCATTCCTGGCTTAGTGTCTCCCCCAACAGTGCCACTAAGTTCGAGGACTCAGCATATGGAAAATTCATAGGCAAATAGCACCTAACTAAGATGTAATATATATTTGAACATGTTAATGTGTCCCAAATCTGTGCCCATCTCTCCCGCAACTCGTTTTGAATCTCTCCAACCAGATTTCTGTCCCTGCCACATCACCAAAATAGCCCTAATGTCCTGTGACACTGTGGCCACGGTGCATTATCCTCAGTCTCTCTGCAGACCGCACCATCTTCCTACAACACCACCTCCATTGTCCAGCTCAGTGGTACTTCCCTCACTTGGTACTTTTTCTTACCCGAGTGTCATCAGAGCAGCTGTAGCAATGGCTTCCCTTGCCACCGCACACCGTTATCGCTGCGGTCCCCCTAAAGGATCTGTCCTTGCACCCTATCCCTTTCCTCATGCTGCCCCCTTGGGGACATTATCTGTCGACATGGGGTCAGCTTCCACATGTATGCCGATGACACCCAACTCTACCCCTCTCGACTCCCTCCACTGCCCGTGCTCTCAGACTGCTTGTCCAACATCCAGTCCTGGATGAGCTGCAATTTCCTCCAGCTAATCCCTGTGGCAAGACCGAAGACATCGTCTGCGGTTCCTGCCACAAACTCTGTACCATTGTCACCGATTCCATCCACCTCTCTGGCCACTGTCTCAGGCTGAATCGGACTGTTTGCAACCTGACCCTATAAGCTTGCCATCACAAAGGCATTATATTTCAATTTTTTGTAAAAAAAAACCTATCTTGCGTTTCTATGTATCCATAAGTGTACAGCACAGAAGGAGGTCATTTGGCCCATCATGTCTGTGCCAGCTCTTTGTGAGAACGAATCAAAACTAATCCCACTGCTGTCTCCCCATAGCCCTGTATAGAACCATTGAAGAGTCACATAACCCAAAGCAGGGCGTGATGTGGCATCTGTAATTGGCTTCAACATGATTTTATTTCAATCCCGTTTTTAAAACAACACATCGGAATTGCACAGTGATGGATTTTTTTTATTATTCAACGTCTGGCATTGGTATTTTTAATTCACTAACGGGGGCCAAAAGAGTTACAGAAATTGTCTACAGCATTGCTGGCAACACGGTGGAGGGATGCTGAAGAAGGTGACTCGGTCTCTGCCATTTGCACTCGGAAGGCTGGACCGAGGGGTCTGTTGAACCCGGGTAGATGGAGATCTGTCGATTTTTGTCCACCAATCCTATTGCTAAGCATGCGTTTCAGGTTCAGCAATGTTTCTCGCCAGGAGTTTCTTGCAATGCAATGCTATTAATTTATATAGCCCCTTAAAATGTCTAATCTTCCCAAAGTGCTTCACACAATGAATTATGTTTTGTAGTGCAGTGACTGTTGTTGTGTAGACAGCCATTTGCAACAGCAATGAATGACCAAGTAACCTGTTTGGTAGTGTTGGTTGACGATGGAATGATGGCCAAGGCATTGGGTCAACTGTCTGTTCCTCTATGAAAACTGCCATGGGATCTTTACCACCCATACAAGACATGGTTTAATAAGAACATAAGAAATAGGAGCAGGAATAGGCCACTTGGCCCCTCGAGCCTGCTCCGCCATTCAATAAGATCATGGCTGATCTAGGGCTCAAAGCCACTTCCCTGCCCGCTCCCCATAACCCTTCACTCCCTTATCTTGCAAAAATTTGTCTTATCTCTACCTTAAATGTATTTAATGACCCAGCCTCCACAGCTCTCTGGGGCAGGGAATTCCACAAATTTACGACCCTCAGAGAAGAAGTTCCTCCTTATCTCAGTTCCAAAAGGGCGATCCTTTATTCTGAGACTGTGCCCCCGAGTTCTAGATTTCCCCATGAGGGGAAACATCCTCTCTGTATCTACCCTGTCGAGCCCCCTCAGTATCTTCTATGTTTCGATAAGATCACCTCTCATTCTTCTAAATTCCAATGAGTATAGGCCCAGCCTGCTCAACCTTTCCTCATAAGTCAAACCCCTCATCTCTGGAATTAACCTAGTGAATCATCTCTGAACTGCCTCCAATGCAAGTATATCCCTTCCTTAAATAAGGAGACCAAAACTGTATGCAGTACTCAAGGTGTGGTCTCATCAATACCTTGTACAGTTGTAGCAGGACTTCCCTGCTTTTATACTCCAACCCCCTTGAAATAAAGGCCAACATTCCATTTGCCTTTTTGATTACTTGCTGTAACCTGCATGCTAACTTTTTGTGTTTCATGCACAAGGACCCCCAGGTCCCTCTGAACTAGCATTTACCTGAACCATGAGTTGGTAAAGGCTCTGAAAGCAGATAGACATCAGTGGCTATCTCATCCCGTTCCCAGTTCTTCAATCCCCTGTGGCACAACAGCTTAAAAGCAAATTAACATGATAGTTCCTGGGCACTGACCTAATTTTACCTCCACGTTCTGGTATGCAGGGCCTGTGGCAAAGAATAATTATGTAAATCTAGGTCGAGGTAAAATTAGTCTGCATCACAAGGCACAATTCAAACACTTTTTTTTGTGGTTAGGCAAACGAAACAAAATTCACGGTTCAATGTTCCAATTAATCTCCTCTTTCGTATGGTAATAACAAAGCAAATCAAATGTCAGTATCTCTCAATTAATCTCTCTCTCATCTTGACACCCTAGCAGATCATGCACAATAGCAATTTTAACATTTGCAAGTCTGTAAATATTCACACATCTATATATTAAAAAAAGCGCAACTTTTTGCAAAATTTTCGCCTTGAAATTACACAGGAGGAAACCGTGTCCATTGCTTCTCTGTTTATATGAATTTCCATCTTCTGTCTTAACAGATTTAAATAATGTGTTTGCATAAAATTGTTTTTTAAGCAGTGGACACTAGAAATCCACAATAATTTCAGAGTGTGAAGCTTAAAAGATCTTTTTTTAAGATTTGACTCTTATTTTCTTTTGGGGTGTAAGCTCTGGAATTCCCTCCCTAAACCTCTTGCTCCTCCTTTTAAGATGCTCCTTTAAAACCTACCTCTTGGACAGGCGACCAAAAGCTTGGTCAAAGTGTCTCCTCCTCCTTTGGCTCAGTGTCAATTTTTGGCTAATGCTCCCATGAAACGCCTTGGGACGTTTCTACTGCAAGTTTTTGTTGCTTATAGTGTTTATATAAGCAACCCTACCTCCAGTGGCCAGGGCCATGCCCCGTTGTAAATTTTTTGTCACAATTTAATAACTCTGCTATTTAGAAGCATGTTCTAACTATGTATATATGTGAGATACTCGATAACTGCTTGTGGAAAAGAACGTCGTGTCTTGCAAACGTGATTTGAGTTTTTTGAAGAAGTTACCAGGATGAGGGGAATCCCGTTGACATTGTCGACCTGGATTTTCAGAAAGCCATCGATAAGGTACCTCACACTCGGTCACTTCAGAATATAGCATCTTCTATCAGTGGGAGTTTGATATGCTGGATTGGGAACTGGCTCCAATCCCGCAGGCAAAAAATTGTAGTCAAAAGGTTACCAGTGGAATCGGTCCTAGGCCCACTCCTGTTTTTAATAATCATGATGTGGCGATGCCGGTGTTGGACTGGGGTGGACAAACGTGAGAAGTCGCAACAACAGCTTTATTTGAAATCACAAGCTTTCGGAGCGTCACTTCACCTGACGAAGGAGCAGCGCTCCGAAAGCTTGTGATTTAAAATAAAGCTGTTGGACTATAACCTGGTGTTGTGCGACTTCTCACGTTTTTATTAATGACCTGGATAGTAGTGTTGTGGTAAAGTCAGTAAATTTGCTGAAACGAATATTTGTGTGTAAAGACAGTAGAGAAGTACAATCTTCTGCAACAAGATCTGGATGTGCAAGGGGAATGGACCGAACAATGGCAAATGGTATTTAATCTAGATAATTGCAGTGTGATGCATGTAGGAAGGACCGACACAATATATTTATCATTTACAGGGAACGATACTGAAAGCAGTTGAGAGAGTAAAGGATCTAGGTTTTGCTGTGCGTAGATCACTTGAGGTTCATAACCCATGCAGAGAGGCTGTAGCCAAAGCAAACAGGGTACTGGGTTGCATTAATAGAACCATCCAGTCCAAATCAGAGGACACCATTCTGTCATTATACAGGTTGCTGGTTAGACTGCATCTGGAGTACTGCGCCCAGTATTGGTCCCCTCACACGGTGGGTGATATAATGGCTTTGGACAAGGTCCACAAGAGAGCTACAAGAATGATCCCTAGCTTAAAGAACTGTAGTCACTCAGATAGGTTTAAAGAGCTGGGTTTATTTAGTGTAGACGTAGCTGAGACTTGATAGAAGTATATAAAATAATGACAAGGCGGCTTTGTGTGTCTATTGATCTGATTATTTCAGCTTGATGGATGTAGGAATAGGCTAGATGTTAGACGCCTTGTCTATTCCCAGAGAGTAGTGAGATTCTGGAATGTGTTGCCGGCTGGTGCGGTAGGTACTGACACTCCTTCAAGAGGGAGCTGGACTGGGCTGGGGATATTCCAGATTCCCCTTCCCTTATTGGTGTGGGTTTGAGGGGTGGAATAGGAAGTGTCGAGTCACGCTGATGGCGCAGCTGGTGTTTTTGAATGTTTTGTGATACTCGGTTCAGAGTCAGGTATCTCTCGCGTTAGATGTTTCGCTTTTGTGTCTGTTATTTAAGCCAATTGAAGAAAAAAAAATGCTGCCTTGATTTCTGTAATGTTAATTATAAGATCACTGAAATGAAATGGCGCAGTTTAACCCATTTTGAGTACTAAACGTCTTTTGCAACTTGCACGTTTGTTAATATTCCTCATCTCTTTAATAACCAAGTTGTTGAAATTATAAACTACAAATGGGGGTTGCAGAACAAGTTTTCACACACTCAGGTACACACGCACGGACATCACTTTCTGAGTTCAAGCTGATGGTGGTGTCTGTTTACACATGGTGCTTCTGTCACATTTATTCATCTGGACAATTCCATACATCTTCAGGAGTAAAATCTTTCAGGTAGTGGCAGTGGTTTCTTTAGGAAGCCGAGTACATTATTTAACCAAAAAAAAAAGCATTGTTTGTACTGAAGGCTTCCCCCGACACTGTAGTCACTGAATCCTGCGCCGCTAAGCTTCAGCCCAGACAATCGTTTGTGTTAAAAGGTCGACAAGGGTCACACGTTGACCTCGCTGTCAAAGTTCCGTGATTTCCAGCGGGATGTCCATCACCCTTTCTTTCGCCTTGTGCAACGGGGTGGACTTTGCAGACTCAGTCCTGGCATTCCTGTCCGTGTAGCTCCCGCTCTCCGTGTTTAGGGTTTCCAGCGACCTGACCAAGACCTTCTGGTCGTCCTCCGGCAAACTGTTGAGGTCGGAGGCCAGCAAGGTGCCGGTGCTGCCGTGCACCACGTGGATGCCGTCGGGGCCTTTGAGCTCCACCGGGTGCCGGTGCTTGAAGCGCAGCGTTCCACGGCTGGGGGGCTTCTCGTCATCGTCTTCCATGTCGCTGGGAATCAGCTGCAGTGGGGTGGGGGAAAAAAAGTAGCATTAAGGTCTAATGTGGCTGCTTAACCAGAGTTATACTGCACCTACGGTAAAGTGGAAACAGCTTTACTGCGATGCTAACGTTTCGTGTAAATGTATCCCAACTCGTTTCTTCATCCATTGATGGATTTATAGAACTTTTTTTTTGACTGAAAGATCAACACTAAAATGGGAATATTACTCTTAGACCTGATTTTACGGTACATTGAAGCCGTATTAAATCAGATTTCGGAATGAATGAATAAGGAAGCAAAAATAAATGAATATATTACCAGGTATCCTTTTCAAGTCATTGAAATGTATAAACTGATCACCGAAAAAATGAGATGCCATTTACGACTAAAATGCATTAATGCTTCAATAATGACTATGTTAACAGGTATTCATGAAATGTGAGTTAAAGGAGAATGTTTTGTATTTAACCTAATCTGCACAAGCATTTGTCTAATAGCTCTTTCTTTCTGAGAAAAAAATCTCTCTGAGCCAATATACCCTAGAGGTTTACTGAAGATAGGATTTATGACATTTTAAGTTAAAGTCTCAGGTCTGATTACCTCGATTTGTTTTGAGAACATGGAATCCAATAACCGTTATCTCATCGCCTTTAGCACTCTGAGTTTCATGGAGATAGTACTCGCGGTGTCTGAATTAATGATGAAAATGTATACATCAACATTGTATTATGGAGTTGCGAGTAATGTTCCTTGTAAGTGGTGCGGCCGCGCAGCACGCCAGGGAACCAGCACAGCCGGCTTGCCAGCTTTTCAATGTAAAAACCGCACATGTGCGGTGTTTTGAATGGCCCATGCAGCCCCTTAAAGGGGCCGCGTAGGGCCAAAAAAATTACAGGAACAGTGGTTGCGAGTACACAGTTTTTGTGATGGAGAGGGGTGTGGAGCTGGCGGCTTAGCTCAGGGTCGAAGAGGACATGGAGGCTGCAAGCAGTCTGTTTCAGCCTGAGACAGAGGGTGGGGAGGGGGAACTAGAGTTTAGTGGCGAGGGCTGAAGGCGTTGGCTTCACCTTCCCAACATTTAACTGGAGGAAGCTGAGACTACTCCCAAGACTGCATGCCGGGGAAGCAGTCTGACGGCACAGAGTCACTGGAGGGGTCAAGAGAGGTGGCGGGACAGTTAGAGCTGCACGTCATTACCATACACGTGGAAGCTCAGTGCATGGCTTTGGATGTTGCCAGGGGGGCAACATGCCGATGAGGAAAAGGGGCCAAGGATGGATTCTTGGAGGACTCCAGAGATGATGTGGGGTGAGAAGAGGAGCCAGTGTTAAAAATACTATGGTTACATCGGTGAGAGTTGAAGCAAGTGAGGGCAGTCCCAAGGAGCTGGACAACAGAGGAGAGGAATGTGCGGTCGCCTGTGTCGAAAGCTGCTGAGAGGACAGAGAGTGATAATGCATCGTAGTCATGGCCACAGAGGATGTAATTTGTGACTTTGATAAGAGCCATTTCAGTGCTGTGGGAGGGGACGAAAAGTCTGCAAACAGCGACTTATCTGAGGCTCTGTACCCTTTTTTTAAAGAAAAAGTACAATTATGTTTTTAAAAAACATTATATTTTGTACCTCTAGCTCTGCAGGACACATGGGACGAATTGTAAGGCGATTATTTAATATGACCATTGGTTTGGTAAGAAAATGCCTATTTTCTAACAGTCTGTTTCTGTGATAGTGGTGGCAGTGGTCCAACATTGATAAAACTACTGGGGTGAGTAAAGTTTTAAAAGATGCTGAGTTCTGAGCAGGCTTGAGACTGAAAGATAGGCTGGTACTTAAAGGAAAAGGAATAAACTGAAAGTGGATGCACAACAGAGGGGGCTGATTTTAACCCTACCCGTAGCGGATTTACTTACCCGCTTGGGCTGCAACCCTTTCTGATAGTCTCCGATTGTAATTCTGCAGGCTGATGTGGTCACCACAAAAATCAGATGGAAGCCTCATGGATTTAAGCGAGTCGGGGTTGTATTACGTCAGTAGGTCCCCGAGGGCATTTTGCCCGGGGCTTGAAATGGGGAAGCAGGTCAGTGACTAGCGGGAAGGAGGAAGAGGCCCTCCGATTAAGTCAAAGAGTTTCCTTTTGAGCGCTCCGCCAGACTCCAAAAGGAAACTCGCAGTGTCTCCTACCCTGGCTTTCCCTCCTGTGGGACGCTCCTGAAACGTCCCCCCCCCCCCCCTCCACGCCACTTATTGTGGGGTGGGGCAGCCAAGTGTCATCTTATCTTCTCCTGCCAGCAGGTGTTGTGCGCCCTCTTCCTGCTGGTTCCGGGTGGGAAGTGAATCGGTCGCATCTGGGAGGATTGTCCTATGAGGAGAGATTGAGTAGACTATAGGCCTACATTCTCTCGAGTTTAGAAGAATGAGAGGTGATCTCATTCAAATATACCAAATTCTTATAGGGCTTGACTGGGTAGATGCTGGGAGGATGTTTCCCCTGGCTGGGGAGTCTAGAACCAGCGGTCACAGTCTCAGGATAAGGGGTCGGCCATTTAGGACTGAGATGAGGAGAAACTCAGTCGTTGAGTATATTCAAGACAGCGATCGATAGATTTTTGAATATTAAGGGAATCAAAGGGCTATGGGGATAGTGCAGGAAAGTGGAGTTGAGGTAGAAGATCAGCTATGATCTTATTGAATGGCGGAATAGGCTCGAGGGGCCAAATGGCCGACTCCTGCTCCTTATGTTCTTATGGCTGCCTCTGGGAAAATCTCCGCTGGAAACACGCTCCGGGTTACAATCCACGCCCGAGTAGTCATCGGAGCCGGTTAGAATTGTGGTAGAAACGTGATGTGCCTGCTCCCCTCTGTGACATTAACACCTCCAATAAAATAGCAGACAAATGAATTTCAGACGAATGTGTTGAGGGCAATACGCTAATATTCGAAGAGCTTAGTTTCACGGCAAAAATCTTGCTCCACTTATTTCACGAGACGGCGGGCAATGCTGCATTGCTAATTTGTCTATCTTAGAGTTTTCACATTGCTTTAAAATCATTGCACAAATAGCGTGTGGTGTATGTAATAATGGTCCCATGTGAATGGGAAATAAATTTCTTTACTGTAATTGTCAGTTGCTGCGTACACTAACTAATGCAATAACCTCCAGTTTCTTCACACACTGTCACTTTGCTCAATATTACATTAGCACACGCAGCTAATAATGTCTTGACATTGATCCCGAAGACATTATTGATTGGTTACGTCTGTGGTTTGTAACCACAGTGAATATCACAAAAAAAGAATTGTTCAACTGTAGACAGTTTCTCAAAGAGTCTAGAGTAAGAGCATGACAGCAATCAATGACTGGGTGAGATATTAAGACGGGGAACACACTGGCACTTCACATTCACAAACCTCAACATTGAATCAAAGAATGTCAAAGCGTGCATCATTTTTTTAAGAAAGAGTCACCGGTGAGTTTATGAGCTTTGCACAATGAACCAGGGATAGCTGCAGCGAACTGCAAGGTTGTAAGCTTATACTGAGAAGGGGAACGAGTTCACGTGAAGGTTCGAGGCTGTAATCCAATCCAGGGGGAGTTCAGAAGGAGGTGGCAGACGCAAAGAACAATTTATGAGGATCTAATTTGAACCTTTCAATTAGATTAGCGCCTCGCACTCTCCTCCAGCTAGCCATTATTCACCACGTTAGTCTCATGAACTCACCGCACCTCGTATTGGATGAGCTGCGCACCACGACACCCAGTTTTCACTCCCAGGCATTTAAAAATAAAAGTGACGAGCCACACTTCACACTGCAAACCGGCTGGTTTCACACCAGGTGTACCTCCAGCACCGACGACTGATCCCCACTGGTGGTGGATTTGTGAGCCAGCCGCGCCGCAAACAGCTTCTTCAGCCGCAGGTAATCATCCAGAACCACCTTCAAGAGGGAGCCCTTGAGGTAACACACAGCAGGTAAAACACACAGCTCTTCATCAGCTCGGCTACAGTCTCCCTATCGTGCTGTTCAATCTTCAGTCTTCCCTTGTAATATTGAGAAGACCAAAGCCATTGTTTTCAGTCCCGCCACAAACTCCGTTCCCTAGCCACTGACTCCATCCCTCTCCCTAACATCTGTCTGAGGCTGAACCACACTGTTCGCAACCTTGGTGTCGTATTTGACCCTGAAACGAGCTTCTGACCACATATCCGCAGCATAATAAAGACTGCCTATTTCCACTTCTGTCACGTCTCTGCCCTTGCCTCAGCTCATCTGCTGCTGAAACCCTCATCCATGCCTTTGTTAGCTCTAGACTTTACTATTCCAACGCACTCCTGGCTGGCCTTCCACATTCCACCCTACGTAAACTTGAGATCATCCAAAATTCAGCTGTCCGTGTCCTAACAAGTCCCATTCGCCCATCACCCCCTGTGCTCGCTGATCTACATTGGCTCCCGGTTAAGCAGCGCCTCGATTTCAAAATTCTCATTCTTGTTTTCAAATCCTTCTAAGGCCTCGCCCCTCCCTATCTCTGTAATCTCCTTCAGCCCCACAACCCCCCGAGATATCTGTGCTCCTCTAATTCTGCCCTCCTGAGCATCCCTGATTATAATCGCTCCACCATTGGTGGCCGTGCCTTCTGTTGCCTAAGCTCTGGAATTCCCTGCCTAAACCTCTCCACCTCACTACCTCCCTTTCCTCCTTTAAGACACTCCTTAAAACCTACCTCATTGACCAAGTTTTTAGTCACCTGCCCTAATTTCTCATGTGGCTCAGCGTCAACATTTTTGTCTTATAATACTCCTGTGCAGCGCCTTGGGACGTTTTACTACGTTACAGGCGCTTATATAAATACAAGTTGTTTTTTAAAAATATCACAACACTGATTTTGAAGCTAACCAGAGGGTTCTTTAGGAAATCTAGTCTTCTCAGAATGCTTAACCATTTAATAGAATCATACAGCACAGAAGGAGGCCATTGTGCCTGTGCCGGCTCTTTGAAAGAGCTCTCCAATTAGTCCCACTCCCCCGCTCTTTCCCCATAGCCCTGCAAATTTTTTTCTACTTCAAGTATATATCCAATTCCCTTTTGAAAGGTATTATTGAATCAGCTTCCACCGCCCTTTCAGATCATAAGAACTCGCTGCGTAAATTTTATTTTCCTCCTGCCGCCTCTGGTTCTATTGCCAATTACCTTAAATTGGCAAAATTCTCTGGTTACCGACCCTTCTGCCACTGGAAACAGTTTCTCCTTATTTACTCTAATACATTCAGTTCAATGTTTATATTTTCCAAATTTTTTCTAAAATATCAATTGCCACAGCAAATAGGATTTTCATTCAACCCCCCCAGCCTGCCTGACCCATCCTCTTATAGAATTATTTTTCTCAACACACTAAAATGGTTTACAAGCACTTAAAATAACAGGATGCAGAGTAAAACGTACCTTAATGGGGCCTTCTCGCATGATCTGCCCTAGTTTTGCAATGCTGTCGTACTCCTGTATGGCTGCACGTAAGTATCGATCATCCTCTGGCTTAGATGTGGGTGGCTCGCGGCCAAATGTACCCTTTAAAGGAACGGTTAGAATCGTAAGTTATCAGACATGATACTGATCTGAAGCGAAGTCTGGTTGTTGTTCTGGTAAGCTCTACATTGACTGTGATGACACAACATGACTGTGCAAGCACTTTCCTTAAACGTCAGCACTCAGTTTCAGGAGCGTGTCGTCCATGCGCCATCTCCTGCTGTCACATTACCCTTCAGGAACTGGTGGTCTCTGTGAGCTCGCCGGGCTCTATGATTAACATGCAGACCCACACAGCGCGGGATTATCTCCCTGCGTTTATTCCATGAGGGGGTTTCTCAACCTGAAGGCAGAATTGTAGACTCGCATTCCCCTGGGTCTACAATGCCATCCATTTTGGGGTTCTTGACATTTGGGAGTGCAGCCAATGGCTGCTGCTCCTGGCCCCACAAAGGAAACGTTTCCACTTGCCTGGGAGGGTCTTTTCTTCCTCCTGACAGCTGCCAACCTGCCAGGAATTCCTGGGTTAAAAGGCAATTGGGATCCCATTGACAGAACGGGAGCCTGATTCGCATGAATTTAAAACATAAGAACGTAAGAATTAGGAGCGGGAGTCGGCCATAGGGCCCCTCGAGCCTGCTCCGCCATTCAATAAGATCATGGCTGATCTTCGACCTCAACTCCACTTTCCCGCCCGATCTTCATATCCCTCGTTTCCCGCCCCCCCCACCCACCGAGTCCAAAAATCTATCGATCTCAGCCTTGAATATACTCAACGACTAAGCATTTACAGCCCTTTGGATAGAGAATTCCAAAGATTCACAACCCACTGAGTGAAGAAATTCCTCCTCATCTCAGTCTTAAACGGCCGACCCCTTATCCTGAGACTGTGACCCCTAGTTCTAGACTCTCCAGCCAGGGGAAACAATCTCTCTGCATCTATTCTGTCAATCCCCCTGAGAATTTATGAGACTCCTGCTTGCTCCCGACAGGCAGATATCTGACTGGAGCCATCAGCTAAAATGGTGGCCCACGGGATACCAGCAGGAATGAGGTGGTGACACTCCATTTAAAGGCCTCCCCCCCCCCCCCCAAATCCTGTTGGTCGCGGAGGCTTAAAATTCCCCCCTTAAATTGTATCCTTTCCAAAAGAAATCAGGATCTTAGATCTTACACAACCAACTGGATTAAGATATCTGACGGAGATTGCTTTGTTTTGTCAGAGATTCTTACAGGGTAGGTGCATCCTCAAGAAAGTCTAAGCAGTTGCTCTCCTAAGCTCTTGCTTGCAATGACACTTTGGGAGAAGATAAGTGGTGAACAAGCAGCACAAGGAGACATCAGACTACAATTGTGGCAAGTGAACATACATGGGTCCTGGCTGGACTGTTCCAGAGGTCGGTGATATCGCTGAGGTTCTCTGGCAGGTCATCTTCATGCTCAGCCTGAGCTACGAGTTCCAGGTTCCTGCAGAAAGGATCGAGCCAGACTGGGTTTGCCCTGGAACAAGACATTTGCACCGTGAGTGAGACTGGTGCCTCACGTATTGTAGGAAACTCTCCTTAAGACGGTATTAAAGCCCCGCACTCACTCCAGTATTGCCCCACCATTGGCGGCCGTGCCTTCAACTGCCCAGGCCCAAAGCTCTGGAATTCCCTCCCTAAACCTCTCCGCCTTTCTTTCCTTTAAGACGCTCCTTAAAGCCTACCTCTGTGACCAAGCTTTTGGCCACCTGTCCGAATATCTCCTTATGTGGCTCGGTGTCAAATTTTGTTTGGTCACGCGGCCTTGGGACGTTTTACTACGTTAAAAGGCGCTATATAAATGCAAGTTGTTGTTGTTGTTCATCGTATACAATCTTCCTCAACCAGAGAGGGCAAATTTCAAATGACTTATTACATTTCTGTAGCAAGTAGGCGATATTGGGGGTAGAATTATTTTGGCCACTTTCGGGGAAAGGTATCTCCCAAAGACCTCGGATTCCAGTGACACCAGTATGTCTCTGGTGCAATGTAAAAGCAACTTTAGGACGGGTTAAGAGGAGAACATACAAGAAGGTCGGACAGCAAAAGACCAGCTGGTCAATCTAGCCTGTCGCATGCGGTTGTGGCACCTCATGCAGCACGATTAAGGCACTCCCTACCCACTAGGTGCCGTATAATCTCCTGGGAGAGGCCAAAAGCCAGATCAAAAAGGACAATTCGAGGAATGAAAATTCTGGAAAATTCCTCCCCGATCCCAATGGCATTCTGAAACCCATGGCCGGATTAGAATTAAAAGGCCGGTGAGGAGAGAAACCGATTGAGATTGCAAATCCTCAGCAAGTACCTGAGATTTTAGCCACTTGCCCCACAACTGCCCCCAAGTCACTTGCTACCTTCTCATCACTGAAGCAGGATGTGGAAGTAGATGTAACCAATCCCTGGATCTGGCCCCATCTTTCCCTTGACTTACCCTTCAAATGAATACTTGTTGGTGTTGGGCATGTCCAGTATGTCCATAAACCCTTGGTTACCTAAGTAGAAACACAAGCACAGCTTCAGAGTCCAAGGCCTGCTCCGTTTCAAAGTGCTAACATGCTATCGGCACGGTGATGCATTCTGCTCTAGTTCCTTCAGGTTATCAGGCACAGAGACAACGCGGAAGAAACAGAAAATGACTGACAGAAGAGAACGGCCAGTGTGACACAAGGAGGGAGAAATAGCATGAAAACAAATAGATACGCTGAATAAAGGGAATAAGACGATTATGAGTTCAACTGAGAAACTATGTAATGAGCGAAATACACTGACTGGTGATCAGGAAGTGCAATTGGGAGGGGAGGGAAATGTGAGCTGACTACTAATCAAGTAATTTCCATGATTATTACACTGACGAGGGATTTAATGCAGAAATAGCAGATCGTCCCAAGCTGTTGCTTGTGGTAAGCCAGAAGATTAGCTGTTTTATAAGGGCAGCAATGTTATATCATGTAATACACTATGTATTATTCTGCTGCTAAGATGGAGCAGTGTCTCCTTTTAAAGTCTCAAAGTCCAATTGTTACTAAGTAAGCACAGGATAAGGTCACTCAGAGTTCAATTGTTGTTTGGTCAGAGAATACGCAGCTTATTCCCAGCTCCCCATCCATTACTGGTGCAAACACATTTCTCCATCCAATGTGGAAACCAGGACTTGTTTGATGAACCCATCTGTTGAAGCATTCCATTAAAACCCTACAAAATATGGAAAGGAAGAGAAGGAATTTGCATTTATCACGTCCTCTGCCACCTGCAAAGTGCTTTACAACCAGCGGCATGTAGCAGTGACTGTAGGAAACTGCGGCAGCAAATCTGCACAAAGCAAGGTCCCAGAGACAACAAGCGAACGAATGAGTGGATAATCTGTTTGTTGGTGGTGTTGATCGAGTAAGGAACGTTGGTCAGGACACTGGGAGAACTCCCTACTCTTCTTTGATGGGGGGCCCTGGGATCTTTTACATTCACCCAAGCACAGACACAGACAGACAGACAGGACCTCGGATCTAATCCGAAAGATGGCACCTCCGACCGTGCAGCACTCCTTTAGAACGGCACCTAAGTGTCAGACTAGATGATGTACTCAAGCCCACAGTGGGGCTTGAACCCTTAACCTTCTGACTCCGAAGTTAGAGTGTTGCCTGCTGAGCCAATCGTTTTACATGTAATGTGCTTCAAAACACTGACAATTCTCCGAGTGCATAACTTACCAGTGGAGCCTGCTACAATAGCCTTCAACTTTCTTTTGTGCCTGTTGACAATGAGCAGAGAGACATTTTCAGTATTTGGAATAGAGAGTGCAATTCTTGTCACCACACTTCAAAAGGGGGACATACCCACACTGGAACTATTGACCCCAAGTGTAAAGGAGATGAGCTAGGAAGAAATATCAGAGAAGTGCTACAGTCTAGATTCAGGGGGATCGCATTGAGGTATGTAAGTACTAAATGGTAAAGGGAAGCCAGAATATCACTTTGTAGTGAATCAGATTAGTAAATTTATAAAAAGTAAATTCAAAACAGATTTTATGGTTTTTTTCTCCCCCACAAAGGGTGGCAAACACTTGTAATAATCTGTCAATGTAGAGTTGTGGAGTCAAAGACATCAGTTAAATTCAAAGTGCAGTTGGACGCTGGTCTGGGTGAGATGGAGGAATCAGCTCGATGACCCTTTCCTGCCCTTGACATTCTCCTAACGTAGACACCGAACTGCACCGTGTCACAGACGAAGCTAATTGCTCAACTAAAGCGGGGAGGGGGATGTTTACAGAAGTTTGGTGCTGTGCTCCCGACAGGCAAGTCAACCGTAACCTCAACATAAACTTGCTGGATTCGCTAAGGCTGACTGCCAGGAAGACCTGCGTGTGTGTGTTTTTGGCCCATAGGATTACATAGAATATACGGCACAGAAACAGGCCATTCGGCCCAACCAGTCCATGCCGGTGTTTAAGCTCCACTCGAGCCTCCTCCCGTCTCTCCATCTAACTCTATCAGCATAACCCTCTATTCCCTTCTCCCTCATATGCTTGTCTAGCCTCCCCTTAAATGCATCTATACTATTCGCTTCAACCACTCCCTGTGGTAGCGAGTTCCACATTCTCACCACTCTTTGGGTAAAGAAGTTTCTTCTGAATTCCCTATTGGATTTCTTGGTGACTATCTTATATTGATGGCCTCTAGTTTTACTCTTCCTCATAAGTGGAAACACTCTCTCTATCCACTCGATCAAAATCTTTCATAATTTTAAAGACCTCTATTAGGTCACCCCTCAGCCTTCATTTTTCAAGAGAAAAGAGACCCAGCCTGTTCATCCTTTCCTGATATGTATACCCTCGCATTTCTGGTATCATCCTTGTAAATCTTCTCTGCACCCTCTCCAGTGCCTCTATATCCTTTTTATAATATGGTGACCAGAACTGCACGCAGTACTCTAAGTGTGGTCTAACCAAGGTTCGATACCAACCAGTTCTAACCAACCAGTTCTTGCCAACGGCCGGCCGTGGGGAATCTGACAAGTTTACTCTGGGGCTGCTGTCTCTACGAGACCCACGTGCCAGCAGTCGCTGACCGCGACACTAATATAAAGGCAGCTTTCAACACCGGCACAGTTTGTGTAACGGGCTCCCCTGAAAACACTGCCTGTACAGCTCCAACCAGGAGACGTGATCTATGGATCATATAGGATGCAGGTCATGTGGGACTGTGTTATTTTTTTATGCGCTTAAAGAAAAAAATAATTGTTTTATTCTTCCTTACCCTGGGGACATGCTCTAAGTGACGCAGATAAAACAGCTTAAGTTTCATGTGCACAAGCTGCACTCCAAAGCGTTGCCAAGAACTATTCAGTTATGGGGATCCCCTTTGAGAGAACGGGGTCTTTTTTCTGTCACAGTAACTGAAGCTCATTCCACCTCCGCACAGGCCATATACACTCGCCTATAATGTGACCCAAACATAAGAAACCCCGTGCGGGACTTTCAACTTTGGTGGGGGAATAAATCGGGCAATAGCGGATCATCCGCCCACGACAGTCTTTTCCACTGACTTCGATGGAAAGGGAGATTGGGCGGGGTGTATAAACAGGGGCTGATCCTTTCGCCCGTTTTACGCCCCCCACTTGCGCTGAAATTTCTGCCCCCCTGTAAAATTCCACTTCAAAAAATCCACGACGCATTTCCGACGAGCGTTAACATCACGAAGATTACATCCACAAAACTCTCACCTTCATATCGGCTCGTACCCACAGAAACATTCTCCCTCCGTTCTCTCTCATTTCCACCAGCCCATTCCTATCCGCTGTTGCTCTGCTCCTCCCACCCCGTGATATTTAAATGGTGACTCTTCCTCCCAGCATCAGTCCTGGCTCCCACTGTTGATTTTAAATCCCCTCTCTCCCTGTATCTACTCTGCCAGACTGTCTCTGAATAAAGAGTACCAGTGGGAGTCAGCACTGAGGTAGGGAGGGAGATTCACCATTTAAATATCACAGAGCTGCTGGAGCAGAACACCATCTGGTCATTGGAGCAGGAGGAGGCCATTCAGCCCCTTGAGCCTGTTCCGCCATTCAATGAGATCATGGCTGATCTGCGACCTAACTCCATATACCCGCCTTTGCCCCATATCCCTTAATACCTTGGTTAACAAAAGTCTATCTATCTCCGAATTGAAAATTAACAATTGATCTAGCATCAATTGCCGTTTGCGGAAGAGAGTTCTAAACTTCTACCACCCTTTGTGTCCGGAAGTGTTTCCTAATTTCACTCCTGAAAGGTCTGGCTCTAATTTTTAGACTATGCCCCCTAGTCCTAGACTCCCCAACCAGCGGAAATAGTTTCTCTCTATCTACCCTATCTGTTCCCCTTAATATCCTGAAAACTTTGATCAAATCACCCCTTAACCTTCTAAATTCCAAGGAATACAACCCTAATTTGTGTAATCTCTCCTAGTAATTTAACCCTTGGAGTCAGGGTATCATTCTGGTAAACCTACGCTGCACTCCCTCCAAGGCCAATATATCCTTCCTAGGGTGTGGGGCCCAGAACTGCTCACAGTGCTCCAGGTGTGGTCTAACCAGGGTTTTGTACAGCTGCAGCATAACTTCTACCCCCTTGTATTCTAGTCCTCTAGATATAAAGCCCAGTATTCCAATAGCCTTTTTGAATTATTTTCTGTATCTGTTCATGACATTTTAATGATCTACGTACCTGGACCCCCAAGTCTCTTTGGACCTCCACTGTTTTTAGCTTTTCACCATTTAGAAAGTCCCCAGTTCTATCTTTTTTAGGTCCAAAGTGGATGACCTCACATTTGCCTACACTGAAATCCATTTGCCACAGTTTTGCCCATTCGCTTAATCTGTCGATAGTCGGAACGGACTGTTGTGATGCTGCTGCTATGCTCTTCTTTTAAAAAGGAATTTGCTCTGCAGGGAGTGACACCCGAATGAGGATATGATCCGCCCTGTACGCTGACCAATGTACGTTTAACAGGGAGATAGGCCAGGAACGTCCTTGGAGCTGCTCCCGTTCCTCCGCTGTAACTTGCTGGTAACCCACAAAGTTACTGTGGGGTGAAGCAGGAACAGCCCTGAGGAAATCCCCCTGCCCCCACGCACACATTTCCCGGCTCGAACGCGAGTGCATCCAGCAGTTTATTTCATTGTCAATTTACCTTTGGAACCGTGGGCAATGTAAATGTGAATCAAGGCACTTACACTGTCCTGTAATACCAATTCATAAAGATGAACAGCATGGTAGCCAGGAACAGCAAGACTGCAAGAATAATTATCGCCATCTGCAACAAGGGGAAGAAAGAACTTGCATTTATACAGCGCCTTTCATGACCTCAAAACATCCCAAATAGTTTCACAGCCTATGCATTACTTTCTGAAGTGTAGTCACTGTTGCAATGTTGTCACAGTACGTACATATTGTAAATGTTTCTTAATTGACTAATTGTAGACTAACTGATAGAAACTGATTGCTGTGACTAGTCAGAAATTCCATTATCGTTGGATCATGTGACCACCAGGATGGTAGAAGGCAACTAGATAGACCTGGGTCTTTTTTTCAATTTAGCAATTCCAATCTTCCTAGTTTTTGTTTTATTCATTCACGGGATGTGGGCGTTGCTGGTAATACCAGCATTTACTGCCCATCCCTAATTGCCCTTAACTGAGTGGCTCGCTGGGCCATTTCAGAGGGCTGTTAAGAGTCAACCACATTGCTGTGGGTCTGGAGTCACATACAGGCCAGACCGGGTAAGGACGGCAGATTTCATTCCCTAAGGGACATTCATGAACCAGATGGGTTTTTATGACAATCCGGTAGTTTCATGGTCACCATGACTGATACTAGCTTTTTATTCCAGATTTATTTAATTAACTGAATTGAAATTCCCCCAGCTACCATGGTGGGATATCTGGTGGGTTGTCTTCATTTAATGCTCTACTGAGTAAGATTTACAGATTTTAACACACATTTTCTGCCGAGAGATCACGGCACTAATTTGCTAAACCTTTCCAGCTTTCAGAGCCCGTTTAAAGATTCTTGGGGCCCCAACAATAATCGTGGCCTCTTCCACCTAGAAGGACAAGGGCAGCAGGCGCATGGGAACACCACCACCTCCAGGTTCCCCTCCAAGTCACACACCATCCTGACTTGGAAATATATCGGCTGATCCTTCATCATCGCTGGGTCAAAATCCTGGAACTCCCTCCCTAACAGCACTGTGGGAGCACCTTCACCACACGGACTGCAGCGGTTCAATAAGGCGGCGGCTCACCACCACCTTCTCAAGGGCAACTAGGGATGGCCAATAAATGCTGGCCTTGCCAGCGACGCCCACATCCCATAAACAATTTTTTTTTAAATCCCCCAACAGAACGCCATCTGATCCAATCACAAACTGTCATAAAATGTGTGGAGAAATAGGCCCGTTTACACACTGCATTAATAACAAAGCAGATCATATCATAATACATCGAATGTACAGCACAGAAACAGGCCATTCGACCCAACTGGTCCGTGCCGGTGTTTATGCTCCACACGAGCCTCCTCCCACCCCTCTCCTATCTCACCCTATCAACATATCCTTCTATTCCCTTCTCCCTCATGTGTTTATCTAGCTTCCCCTTAAATGCACCATATTTGGCTGGAGCCTCTGGGCACATGCCGTGCCGTGAGGATCGGTGCGTTAATGCGTCCCTGCTAGCTCTGACAATTTAAAGAAAGATAATTAGCAACATCTGCAAAAGGGGGAGAAAGAACTTGCATTTCTATAGCGCCTTCACAGCCTCAGGACGCTCCAAAGCGCTTTACAGCCAATTTGATGGGTTGCCACTGTTGTAATGTTTGAAATACGGCAGCCAATTTGCAGCGTCCGTATCCCTTAATACCTTGCCTAACAAAAATCTATCAATCTCAGTTTTGAAATTTTCAATTGACCCCCCCCCAGCCTCAACAGCTTTTTGGGGGGGAGAGTTCCAGATTTCCACCACCCTTTGTGTGAAGAAGTGCTTCCTGACATCACCCCTGAACGGCCTGGCTCTAATTTTAAGGTTATGCCCCCTTGTTCTGGACTCCCCCCCCCACCAGAGGAAATAGTTTCTCTCTATCCCATTAAATTCTTTAATCACCTTAAACGCGGTTTAATTTGGTGCCGCGACTGACTCTGTGAGACTTGGCGTATCAGGAGGTGATGGTACCAGTAGGGGACTGGGGCAGGACAGGAACAACTACAGTGGACTGACTAGGGTCTGGGATCACGTCTCTTGCACGTGCTCTCAGCTAGTCGTGAGAAACAACTTGATGAGGAACGGGAAAAATAACATTACGAAAACAGCTCACCACATCCCACCAAAAAGAACAATTACTGTATTGGCTCGTGTATAGGCTGCAAAGCAGCAAAAATCGCTGGCTTAGAAGTTCGGACGCGCCTATTTTTTTGGCACGTGCGGGGTGGGGCGCATGGTGCGATCCTTGGGCCTGAATGGTGAGGACGCTGGACCTCATTTCCATGGAGCGGGCGAACGACAGAGAGTAAGAGGCCCCTCCCCCGGCGAAGCGTCGCTGAATATCGAGCCACTGCGATGTTAGCAGCTAAGTCGATGGGGAGCGGTGGTGGAAGATTGGGAGTCGGGCGGATTATTCACATATATAAAGGGGCTAATGTCTGTTGCAGGCGCGGCCACTGCACGCTGATTTTTTGGCCTTTACCAATATGGTGGGTGATGCACCTACCAGCTTGTAACGATTTTGCGGTTTCTACCCGCCATATTGGAGGCTGTTTAATGCCTGGAAAACAGACGCTGCGCGGCCGAATTTCTAGGCTATCAGTTTGATTTGGAGGGTGCAGCTTATATACGAGTTAATTTTTTTGAGTAAGGGATCAAATTTGGAGTGCAGCCTCTATATGCAGGGTGGCCTAGCGGCCCATCATGGTGCTAACAACACAAAGGTTTCTTTTCCCAGCTTAGGTTCCACGCAAACACTCGCATGACAGAAAACCGGTTACTTATATCGACGCCAAGCCGCAGAATTAAACGTTACCTGTAAAGATGTCATATCGTGAGCCGGCCTGGCCGTAACAGCTGGCTGGACGTCGAGGATGTTGTAATTCCGGAAGAGATTTCTTAGCTGTTCCTTATTTTCATCGATCATTTGTATTACCCTGCCAGCAGAAAAAATAAGGTGAGTTGTGGTGAAATCAATGCTCAACATTCCGAGTTTCCTTGGGTGGAGTTAATCAAGGGCACCATGTGATGCAGCACTCAACCATTCATACCGGAAAGGTCCCAGGTTTGATTCCCACTATGTCCTGGTCAGCAGATCTTAGCTAAGGCAAGGGTGGGACCGTCACAATTAGCTTCAGCATTCCTGGGAAATATTAGCCAAGGTCCCTGCTCCTGATCGCTATCCATTGACCTCCTGCTAGAAAGTACCTGTGTGCAGATGTCCAGCAAGGACAGTGTCGGACTCGCCCTCCATCCCGTGTAAAGAATGGAACGTGGGTGAGATACCAGAGGGAGAATGGGTGGGTTATATGGGAGGGGCCAGAACTGGTTAAAGGTCACAAGAACAGTCGCAGTCTCTCTTTTTCATAAAGACTTGCATTTCTATAGCGCCTTTCACGACCACTGGACGTCCCAAAGTGCTTTACAGCCAATGAAGTATTTTTGATGTGGGAAACGAGGCAGCCAATTTGCGCACAGCAAGGTCCCACAACGGGATCAGTCCTTAGAGAGGGTGCAGAAAAGATTTACAAGAATGATTCTAGGGATGAGGGACTTCAGTTACGTGGATAGACTAGAGAAGCTGGGGTTGTTCTCCTTGGAGCAGAGAAGGTTGAGAGGAGATTTGATAGAGGTGTTCAAAATTATGAGGGGTCTAGACAGAGTAGATAGAGAGAAACTGTTCCCATTGGCGGAAGGGTCGAGAACCAGAGGACACAGATTTAAGGTGATTGGCAGAAGAACCAAAGGTGACATGAGAAAAAACATTTTTACGCAGCGAGTGGTTAGGATCTGGAATGCACTGCCTGAAAGGGTGGTGGAGGCAGACTCAATCGTGGCTTTCAAAAGGGAATTGGATAAGTACCTGAAGGAAAACATTTTGCAGGGCTACGGGGAAATGGCAGGGCAGTGAGACTAGCTGAAGTGCTCTTGCAGAGAGCTGGCATGGGCTCAACAGGCCAAATGGCCTCCTTCTGTGCTGTAACCTATGATTATGGCCAGATAATCTGTTTTAGTGATGTTGGTTAAGGGATAAATATTGGCAAGGACACCGGGGAGAAATCCCCTACTTTTCTCTGAAATAGTGTCATGGGATCTTTTACATCCCCGAGAGGGTAGCCGGGGCCTCGGTTTAATATTGTATCTGAAAGACAGCACCTCCGACAGTGCAGCACTCCATTAGTACTGCACTGGGAGTGTCAGCCTTGATACTGTGCTCAAGTCTCTGGAGTGGGACTTGAAGCCACAAACCTTCTGACTCAGAGGGCGAGACTGCTGCCCACTGAGCCACGGCTGACACCAGGTAGATCCGCTCTCTGCATTAGATGCAGTCGTATCGTAAAGATGTTTATAAAGAACATATTTCTGATTCACTATGCTTCACACCACAGTCCTTCCCCTTTAGTGCAGATCACAGTGCACAAAACTACCCGGAATTCAACAGTAACTGGACGGTCAACAGCAACAATGGAAGTGGTCCATTGGGGTTGAGATTGAGGTCCATTACTGGGACAGAGTAGAGGAAGCTTCATCCTGCACGGAATCGGTGCTACATGTGGACTAGAAGTGTTCAGTTGAGAACAGCAGGTCCGTCATCTCCATGAACCCAATTTAAAGTCAGAAACCTGTCCCAGGTTCTGGTCGTAATTGAAGAATGCTTTGGCAATGTCTGAACATTCAAGGTCCAACACAGTGTATACAACAGACTATTTGCCCCTGCTGCTCAGTAAATGGTTCGTGTATGAGATTCATTTTGTTGGAATGACGGAGTCTCCCTGCCCAAGCTCACGTTTCACTGAGATAAAAGGCCAGGTTGGCCCATTCCCTTGGTCCCAGATTCACCTTCCTCCCGCATTATGTCTCTGTTAATTGAAATGAATCTATTCCCTTTCGCAGCGCCTCAGTGCAGTCAGTGCTGGCTGTAGTGGAGGGTCGTCTATTCCACGGTGAGTGAAGTGTAAACGAGACACTCCTCAATTAACTCGCGGTTTCCTTCGTTTGTTTAAAACCGTGCACCTGTTTCCCTTTTCCTTTTTAAAGTACCTCTCTAACCGTCACCCTATCAGATTCACGTTTTTAAACTGAGGCGCAGTGATCTCCTTAGTCTCCAATCAACTTTCTTCCAGAACCAGGAGAACAAATTGACCTCTTTTCAGTTCCAAGATTCAGACAATCCTCCTCGTTATCTCGTTGAATGATTTCTAAAAACTATTTTGCCTCTTGATAATGACAGTGGCTATAACCAGACAGGATGTTTCTTGCACCATCTCCCTACGCTGCCAGTATCACTTCCCTCGACATAAGCTCCACAAATCCATTTATAACACTTCCATTCGCCAGGACCTGGCAACCGTTGCTATGCCTGCTTTTGGCAACTTACCATGCAGAATTTTTTTTATTTTTTATTACTGATCCACTTAAATGAAACAACACAAACCATCACTGTGCTTCGCTGGCTGCAAAGCGCTTTGGGGACATCCTGAGGTCGTGAAAGGTGCTGTAGAAATGTGCCAGTCTTTCTTTTTCATAGAAAAAGCATACGGGATCTTGGGCTTCATAAATAGAGGTATTGAGTACAAAAGTAGAGAAGTTATGCTGAACCTTTATAAAGCGCTGGTTAGGCCACAACTGGAGTATTGCATCCAGTTCTGGTCACCACACTTTAGGAAGGATGAGAAGGCCCTTGAGAGGGTGCAGAGGAGATTTACCAGAATGGTTCTGGGGATGGGGGATCTCAGCTACAAGGACAGGTTGGAGAAGCTGGATTTGTTTTCATTAGAGCAAAGGAGGTTGAGGGGTGATTTGATAGAGGTGTACAAGATTATGACGGGTTTGGATAGGCTAGATGGGGAAAGGCTGTTCCCACTAGTTGACGGTACAAGGACTAGGGGACACAGATTTAAGGTTTTGGGCAAGAGATACAGGGGGGGATGTGAGGGAAAACTTTTTTACGCAGCGAGTGGTGAGGACCTGGAACTCGCTGCCGACGGAAGTGGTGGAAGCGGAGACACTCGATGTTTTCAAGGGGAGACTGAATAGGCACTTGAGGGAAATAAACTTGCAGGGCTACGGGGATAGAGCGGGGGATTGGGACTGACTGGATTGCTCTACAGAGAGCCGGCACGGACTCGATGGGCCGAATGGCCTCCTTCTGTGCCGTTATGACTCTATGGGGTAGAAATTAGGTCGCGCCCCATTTGGGGCGCAAATATCGTCCGCGCGCAAATATTAGCGCCTGGCGCTAATTATCGGCACTGACAGGAAACTTCACTTTTACCGCCCCGGGAGGTGAGTGGAGCGCTAAATTAGGCGCTGCACACCTCTCTTAAGGCGCAAAGGCCTAGGAGTGAGGCGCTAACTCAGCGCACGAGCGCAGCGCAGCTGCTGCCAGTTAGCGAGGGAGCACAGACACACTGGCGCCGGACACTTCTTAAAGCGGGGGGGGCCACTTGCTCCCCAGCCACACCCTGCTCATTGCAGCCTTGAATCTCAGCCTGGAGAGACCTGTAATCCATTTTGCTGCCAAGCATGGAGAGGGTGAGAGAACGCGCTCATCGCTTCACCGAGCGGGCCTTGGATGCTCTGGTTGACGCAGTGGAGCGCAGACGATGCATGCTGTTCCCAGAGAGTGGCAGGAGGCCTTTGCCACGCGAGTTCAGAAGAGTGTGGAGGGAGGTGGCTCAGAGCGTCTCCTCCAGGAGCATGGTGCCCAGGACCCATGTCCAGTGCCGCAAAAAGTTCAACGACCTCACTCGGGTCGTCAGGGTGAGTGGCTTTTTCTCAATACCTCTCCATCCCTCCATCTCAACCTCACTCTATGGCCAGAGGGTCTTAAAACCCCAATGCACAACACTCATCCAACACCTATGGCCCTTTCATCAAACACACACACACATTCCACACTTTGCATACAGTAAGGGCTATTCACCTATGGGAGGCACATCAGGCAAGACCATGGCTGCATACAGTAAGGGCTATTCACCTATGGGAGGCACATCAGGCAAGACCATGGCTGTATATTGACTCAGATGCTGTCCTTTTTCTTGCAGGCTAAGCTGGCTCATAATCGGAGACAGCAGCAACGGACGGGTGGAGGGCGGCTTCAGCTGCAACCCCTCAGCGATCTGGAGGAGCGCGTCCACAGGATTGTGGCAAGCCGGGTGATCGGTCCCGTCGCCACTGGAGACGCCGACCCCGTTGTGGACAGCAATGGTAAGGTCATCACCTTTTTGTCCTCTGTCCTTCCACTTGTCCCTCACAATACCAGCCTTTGACACTTTCAATCCAACTTGCTAACTCGCTGCACTTATTCCTCCCTTACCGCCACCCTGTCCTCACGCTAAAGCCACTCTTGTACCTCCCTGCTTTCAGATGGTGATTCACCAGCTGAGGAGATGGTCCCTGAAGCTGCCACTGGGAGTGATGCTGCAGCTGAGGAGGAAGAGGAAGCCGGAGCATCAGTGCCACACTCTCCCGAGGAAGCCCATGGCCACACTGGGAACACGCCTTCCCCGGAGGGGAGCAGGGGGGAAGGGGCTGATGATGGTGAAGTTCCAGGACCCAGCGGGCTGCAGCAACGCCATGGTGGGGGGAGGGAAGAACGGGAGCCTTCTCCCCAGAGGGAGAGTATGCCAGATACTCCTAATGCAATGGACGCAGAGGAGGAGCGGCTGATTGCAGAAATGAACAGCCAGGCGGTGGTCATGCACACTGAGCTCATGGGTGCAGTGGGAAGGGTGCCCCAATGCATTGAGGCACTGGCAAGGAGTGTGGAGCACTTCGCTGTAGCACAGGCGGATGCCACACTAAAGCTTACTGCTGCAATTCAGTCACTGGCTGCCAGGAACCCATCTGAGCCTGCTCTCATGCAGACTCAGATTGAGGCCACGCGAGCACTGACTGCTGCCATCCTCGATGGTTCGTGCACATGTCCCCGGGGCTGTCACCGCGCCGCAGCAGGCCAGCAATCTGTTCTCAGGCAAATTGCTCCGGATGCTGAAGTGCTGCCCCGTGGGAGTGCCAGTGTGTCGGGCGAGCAGGGAGTTGCTGTCCTCTCTCACGATGACAGCATTCCTGCTGCCAACACTGTCACTTCTCCACTGCACTTGCCACCGCCTGTAGGACAGACTGCTGCCGCCCATGCAGAGTTGGTGCAGTCTGCAGCCGGGCCCTCCAGGCCCAGAAGTGGTCGAGGCCGTCCTTCAGGGGCATCTGCAGTGTCAGGGTCTGACAAGCAGCAGCCTTCCACCAGCCTTGCTGCAGCCACTGAGGTCCCATTACGGAGGAGCAGTAGGGTTAGAAGGGGGGAAGTGCGCAAGGGAAGGAGATCACCCTCGAAGGGCAAAAAGTAGGAGGTGTGCCAAAATGCTGGTCATTTTTTTATTAAAGGCCGAGGTTCATGGCCCAACTTTTGTTTAGTGTTTTGGACATTATCTCCAGGTTGTGAGAACCAGTTATGTTATTGACTGTTTTTTTGTGTTTATTTCTATGAGTTTGTCATGAGGAATTGACACACACAGAGTTTGTACAATAAATAGGTTTCTGTATTCAAAATATACATGGCTGGTGGTTGGAATTATTGGTGCCTTGGCCGGTTTAGGGGTTGCGTGCTGGGTTGATTCGTGTTTGTAGCACTGGCAGGGGCCCTAGAAGCGGCTTGCTATTAGTCGTTGACGGACGGCCCTTGCAGTTTGACCATTGTGGGCCGCCCTCCTGCCTTGGTGCTGCTGCTGATCATCGTCCTCGGCCTGTTCCTCCTGTTCCTCCTCCTCCTCTTGTGGTGCTGCAAGGCCTGGTGGCATTGGCTGCGTCCTGAGGATTGCCATGTTGTGCAACATGCAGCACACCACTACGAATTTGGAAACTTGCTCAGGCGAGTACTGCAGGGCTCCTCCGGAATGGTCCAGACAGCGGAATCGTTGTTTGAGCACGCCGATTGTGCGCTCAATAATGTTCCTCGTTGCTTGTTGGCTTTCCTGGTACCGCAGCTCAGCAGGGGTGTTTGGCGCACGGAGCGGTGTCATCAGCCAGGTGCTCAATGCGTACCCCTTGTCCCCCAGAAGCCAACCGACTGGCTGATGCGGTGCCTCGAAAATTTCTGCCACAGTACTCTGGCGCAGGATGAAAGCATCGTGGCAGCTGCCCGGATAGTGGACATTGACAGCGAGAATCACCTGTCTGTGGTCACAGACCAACTGCACATTCAAGGAATGGAACCCCTTTCTGTTCCGGAACTCCTCTGCATTCTCTCGCGGAGCACGCAAAGCCACATGCGTGCAGTCAATGGCGCCCTGCACCATGGGGAAGCCCGCTACCCTCGCAAAGCCCATAGCACGGTCATGCTGCTTGTCTGGGGTCATAGGGAAGGAGATGAAGTCTCGTCTCCTTGTGAAGAGGGCATTGGTGACCTGCCGGATGCAGCGATGCACCGCAAACTGGGAGATATTGGCGAGGTCCCCAACAGCAGCTTGGAATGAGCCAGTGGCGTAGAAGTTCAAGGCCACTGTGACCTTCACTGCCACCGACAGAGACGTCCTGGACCTCAGCTGAGGCTGCAGATCTGGCTGCAGCAGGTGGCAGAGCTCAGTGACCACCTCCTTGCTGAATCGCAGCCTTCGCAAACACAGCTCCTCGGACATGTGGATGTAGGAGAGCTGTTCACGATATACCCTGGGAGGGTAAGCTCTCCTGTACATGCGCCTGATGGGCCTCCTCCGTCTGGCCATCATTGCCACTCTCTGTCTGCGTCTCACTCTGCTCCGATTGAGCTGGAGCAGGACGACGCCCCCAATCATTGCAGCCCCCATCTTCTCTTTGCCAGAAAAGTAATGAGGTACAGCAACGAAAGTAGCAGCAAAGTTAGGATGAACTAGGCAAAACTACCTCACAAAGCGTTGAGTCAATGTAGAAGTCTCTCTCTCTCTCTCTCCGAATCTCTCTCTCTCTCTCAGAACGAGTGGTGCATAAATGTCGACCACAGAAAAAGACAGGAAGAGGCCCCCTTTAAATAGCGCCCCCCCCAGCCCCAGACCGATTGATAACGTTCCAGTCTTCCGGTCCTTGGAAGCGCCAGGCGGTAAGGCAGGGGGCGCCACTCAATTTCCGCTCCGGGGCGCCCCAAGGGCGTTGCACCACGGACTGACGTCACAATCTGCGCGCGCAGGTGGTCGCAGCGGTAAGTTTTAGCGCCGCCGCACAATCTCAAGTTAAGTTCTCGAGCGGCGCAAACAGCGCTGCGCCCGGGCGTTAGCGCCTTAACGCCCCATTAGCGCCCATTTAAGGCGCTAACGGGAGGCGCAACCAACTGAATTTTTACCCCTATGGCTCTTCACAGCCACCTCAGGCAGCATCTCCTCCTCGACAGCAGCCATCAAACAACGGTTCGCCTATTGAACGGCTCCATCCTGCACTCAGCTTGGATTTCTTCCCCTTCACCTTTCCTGCTACTTCTTAATCTCCCTTTTTGTTGCAAGCACCTCGGGACGTTGTACTAGGTTAAAGGCGCTATATAGATGCACGTTGTTGCGGTTCTCAGCCTGGGAAAAGGCCGATGGTGGGTTGAGATGCTTTCTGAATTTTTGTCACCCTATCAGGGCACTTTCCCTTTAATTGTCTCCATTTTTTAAAATCTCACTTACACGCAATCTTCTGTGAATAATTGTGCCAACGCAGAACCCTTGAAAATTGGGTGCTTTTCGCGCCCTGATGGGATCAGCACCAGGTTCTTACCACAGCAGCAAGTCAGCCCACACCCTGCAATAACTCACCTCTCCACATCCAAGATCCGGTTCGTTTCCCTGTTCACCACGTGGATCAGGACATCCGTCTGGGCAAAGTTCACCCTGCCCTTTTGATCAACATGAAACTGTAAAGAAAGACACAAAACGTTAACTCCTTTCAGTGCTGACAGAGCATTGCTGCATCAGTCACAAACCTGGCCCTCGGCTGAGACTAAACACCAGGGGGGCGATTTTACCAATGGGGGCGCGTTGGAGGTGGGACTGCTGCTTGTCGGGTTTCAGTCCCGCCTCCATCACCTTCTGGCCAACCCACACTATTTTCCCTTGATTGACCTTGTTAAGCCTGCCCAGCGGGCTTAGCAGGCCAATTAAGGGAAAGCTGGTTGCAGAGCACGTCAACGTATGACGTTTCATCTGTCAAAATATTTTTGACAGATGAATTGTCATCGTTTGACAGCTCTGTGAAGCTGTCAAACAGTGACATTCTCTGCAGTTTGATGAGGTCTTAGACCTCATCAACCTTCTTTCTTTTACAGAAATGAGATGTTTGTTGCATCTGAGAATGCAACGGCCATCTGTCATCTGCAACGCGGAGGTGCGAGACTCTCCGCATACAAACCGACTGAAGCCTGCAGGAAGAAACAAAGGTAAGTACACTTTTAAAAACACTTTGCACTTACCTCAGATACTCACCTCTCCACACTTGCACCCATCACTTACCTTCACACCACACTTTTGCACCCCCCCCCCGACCCCCACAGACCCCCTACTCGCCTCACTGACCTGGTGGGTTTTGGAGCCTTCGGGAAGCCCGCACTTGTGAGCGCAAAAAGGGGATAATCCTATTTTCTGCCTGTTAACTACCTGTTTACAGGCAGTTAATAGGCTTTAATCCCTTCCCGCCTCCAAGGAGACGGGACCCGGCGCGGGACGGCTACCTGCCTCCTGGCAAGATGGCATGGAGGCGGGTTGGGCACCCGCCCCCAAATTCTGCCATTTTCCCGGCAGTCCCGCCTCCCCAGGGCTGGCAAAATCGCCCCCCAAGTGTCTCCTTATCCAGTAACTGATCCCAACTGTGCCGAGAACTCTCGTGTAATCCAGTCTCCGCCGTTCATTGGTTCCCATTCACGTGCTGATTTACCCGGCTCCAGCCCAGGGTCGCCAACTCTGGTTGGACGTATTCCTGGAGGTGCCATCACATGACCTCTTGGCCCGCCCCCACACTCCCGCCAATGGTCGCCCGACCTGTCCATCCTCGCGGCGCCCCACCTTCCAACGACCAATCGGAAAGCGAATAGACTCTTCCTTACCCGATTGGGTGATTGACTCTCAAACAGCCATTTCCCCCCCCATCTCCAATCCCCCCCCCCCATCTCCAATCTCCCCCCCAATCTCCAATCCCCCCCCCATCTCCAATCCCCCCCCCATCTCCAATCCCCCCCCCCCATCTCCAATCCCCCCCCCCATCTCCAATCCCCCCCCCATCTCCAATCCCCCCCCCATCTCCAATCCCCCCCCCATCTCCAATCCCCCCCCCCATCTCCAATCCCCCCCCCCATCTCCAATCCCCCCCCCCATCTCCAATCCCCCCCCCCATCTCCAATCCCCCCCCCCATCTCCAATCCCCCCCCCCATCTCCAATCCCCCCCCCCATCTCCAATCCCCCCCCCCATCTCCAATCCCCCCCCCCATCTCCAATCCCCCCCCCATCTCCAATCCCCCCCCCCCATCTCCAATCTCCCCCCCCCATCTCCAATCCCCCCCCCCCATCTCCAATCCCCCCCCATCTCCAATCCCCCCCCCATCTCCAATCCCCCCCCATCTCCAATCCCCCCCCCCATCTCCAATCCCCCCCCCCCATCTCCAATCCCCCCCCATCTCCAATCCCCCCCCCCATCTCCAATCTCCCCCCCCCATCTCCAATCCCCCCCCCCATCTCCAATCCCCCCCCCCATCTCCAATCCCCCCCCCCCATCTCCAATCCCCCCCCCCATCTCCAATCCCCCCCCCCCATCTCCAATCCCCCCCCATCTCCAATCCCCCCCCCCATCTCCAATCCCCCCCCCCATCTCCAATCCCCCCCCCCCATCTCCAATCCCCCTCCCCCATCTCCAATCCCCCTCCCCCATCTCCAATCCCCCCCCAATCTCCAATCCCCCCCCATCTCCAATCCCCCCCCCCATCTCCAATCCCCCCCCCATCTCCAATCCCCCCCGCCATCTCCAATCCCCCCCCCATCTCCAATCGCCCCCCCAATCTCCAATCCCCCCCCCAATCTCCAATCCCCCCCCCCCAATCTCCAATCCCCCCCGCCATCTCCAATCCCCCCCGCCATCTCCAATCTCCCCCCCCATCTCCAATCTCCCCCCCCCAATCTCCAATCCCCCCCCCATCTCCAATCCCCCCCCCCATCTCCAATCGCCCTCCCCCATCTCCAATCCCCCCCGCCATCTCCAATCCCCCCCGCCATCTCCAATCCCCCCCCCATCTCCAATCCCCCCCCCCCCATCTCCAATCCCCCCCCCCCATCTCCAATCCCCCCCCCCATCTCCAATCCCCCCCCCCATCTCCAATCCCCCCCGCCATCTCCAATCCCCCCCCGCCATCTCCAATCGCCCTCCCCCATCTCCAATCTCCCCCCCAATCTCCAATCCCCCCCCCCATCTCCAATCCCCCCCGCCATCTCCAATATTTTTTGTAACTCGTAAACAAAAGTGTTCAAAGAAAATTAAAAACATAGAAACATAGAATCTAGGAGCAGGAGTAGGCCATTCGGCCCGTCGAGCCTGCTCCACCATTCAATACGATCATGGCTGATCATCCAAATCCAGTACCCTGTCCCTGCTTTAATCCCCACAGTACACATATCCCACCCTACCCCGTAACCCCACATATTTAATCCCCCCCTAACACTAAGGGTCAATTTATCATAGCCAAATCAACCTAACCCGCACATTCTTGGACACAATTTTTTTTTTTATTGTCCCAATGATTTTTCTCCCGGGTTTGCTCGGAGCAGTGTCCTGGAGATTAGTCTTTAACTCCTGGAGACTCCAGGCCAATCCTGGAGGGTTGGCAAGTGGCAACCCTACTCAAGCCCTACACACCAGTGTGGTACCTGCTCTTCCTGCCCTCGCCTGTCTGGGGTTGGGGGCGGGGAGATCTGAACTCACATTCTCTGGATACTTAGTCTAGGTCTCTGGATTACTCATCCAGTAACATAGAGAGCTTGACAGGGTAGATGCTGAGAGGCTGTTTCCCCCTGGCTGGAGAGTCTAGAACTAGGGGGGGCATAGCCTCAGGATAAGGGGTCGGCCATTTAGGACTGAGATGAGGAGGAATTTCTGGACTCAAAGGGCTGTGAGTCTTTGGAATTCTCTACCCCAGAGGGCTGTGGATGCTCAGTCATTGAGTATATTCAAGACTGAGATCGATAGATTTTTGGACTCTAGGGGAATCAAGGGATATGGGGATCGGGCGGGAAGGTGGAGTTGAGGTCGAAGATCAGCCATGATCTTATTGAATGGCGGAGCAAGCTCTATGGGCCGTATGGTCTACTCCTGCTCCTATTTCTTTTTCTTATGTTCTTATAACCTCTACACTACCGTACAGAGAATGGTTGGCACATTAAAATATTATCTCATCGCAGGGTATCGGTGAGAAGCTGAAGGATGATACACCCATTGGCATGAATGTGCAGCCAAGGGTCAATTACCTGTACATCATCTGTGTTGACTATGGCTCCAGTGATGTTGGAAAGCAATTTAATGAACTGCTCTTCAAACTCTCGCACCCTCTCGGGGATCTCGTTGATGACAATCTTGACACGCTGGTCATCCCTCAGAATGTAAATCCCAATCACTGACGTATCGTTATGTCCAGCCAGGTCTGAAGCCATGATGTCCACCAGAAAGTACCCAGGGCTGTAGGCCGTGAAGAGGTCAAAGGTCCTCACAATGCCATCATGCTCCCCTGCAAATGTGGAATTAAAGGCAATACTTTGAAGTGCGGGATTCCCCTGTAATATCTCTTGCCACTAAAGTGAAAGTATATAATGCCAACTACGCACTTTTCTATTGCATTCCTGCAACGTCGCAATTTACAAGTTGACCCAGAACAGAATAGAGAAATGAAAAAAAAAGTTGGGGTGGGGGGGAAGGTCTGGTTTCTGTCTCTACTAAGTCTTCTCTTCAGTGAAAGTGGTTCGGTTCTGCAAATCGCTCCATATAACTTCCAATAGGGTGCCCATGCAACAGTCTGGCCTGTGGAGCCCAGATATCCCAGTTCTGTTTGTGCTTATGTTATCTGCTAATGTGTAACAACTTACATCAATATGGCGCCTTTAACATAGTAGAACACCCTTCCTAACAGCAACTCAGACAAAATTTGATGCCGAGCCAATAAGGAGTTATTAGGACAGGTGACCAAATGCTTGGTCAGAGAGGTAGGTTTTAAGCAACGCCTTAAAGGAGGAGAGAGAGGTGGAGAGGTGGAGAGAGAGGTGGAGGGTTAAAGAGGGAAATCCAGAGCTTAGGGCCCAGATGGTGGAAGGCACGGCCGCAAATGGTCCTTTCCTCTTTTAAGACCTTCCTTAAAACCCAGCTCTTTGACCAAGCCTCTGGTCACCCCTTCTAATATCTCCTTCTGGGTGTCTGGTTTTGTTTCATTGCGCCTCTGTGAAGCGGCTTGGGATGTTTTTCTACAGTCAAGTTATTGCTGTTGTTAAAATCGGAGACAAAGGAATTTCACACCAACTTGTCCAGTGCTAATGTTAGCACAGAATAATATCAAGGGCTTGGTGTCAAAGTTTCACAGCAGCAAGCTTGACTTGCAAGAGACACCATGGTGTATTGAAGCGCATGTCTCTTAAGATCCTACCAATTATGAAGACATTCCCAACATCTTCAGAATCGTTGAACTGCAGCTTAATGTAACGGATGTTAACAATTTGATAGAAGACCAGGCTATTGTTTCCGATATCAGCATCGTAAGCCTCCACTCTGATCAGCTCAGAGCCCACTTTAGCATCAGTAGCGACACCTACAGGCAGGAAGAAGACCCATCAGCAATAGAGGAATACGCACACGACGACAGTGCAGAGAAAGCAGCATCACACGGAATTTATAGCCTCGGAACAGGAAGAGGCCATTCGGCCCAAACAAGATCGATCCCACCAACAGAAATGTAGGTTAGCCTTTCAAAATAGTGACTTTGATCCAAGTACTAAAGTCAATATTAAAGACTGCCTCATTTAGATTAGTGTTATCCAGTAGGTTAGCCACTAGCCCCATGTGGCTAACTGGGAACCCAGAGCTGGCTAATTGCATTTCTGATTAATAAATAAAAGAGTAAGAGACTCTTGGTCTTGTGACCTCAATACTCATATTGGCACAGCGGATGCATGTGGGACTTTAACCTTCTGGTGCATTTGTTGGTAAAATGGTGAGATGAAAAGCAGAGAGTGCGAGTGTATTCTGATCACTTCACTTCCTTGGTTACTGAATGGTGGTGGATGCTCGTTAGGTAACTAAATACAAACGTGGGGGACCGAGAGTACATTTAACTGTATTGTGTGAGTGTACGCAAGGCGTTCTCCACTAAAATTATTCCAGGTGTTAATACGGGTAAATGTTCTTCACATATGCAGATTAAATTCACACCCGTGGCTAATCAGCAATTTGTATTGGGCAACATTGAGGGAGGAAGTGGATTTCTATAGCGCCTTTCACAACTTCAGGATGTCCCAGTGCGCTTTACAGCCAATGAAGTACTTTTTTTTTTGAAGTGTAGTCACTGTTGTAATGTAGGAAACACAGCAGCCAATTTGTGCACAGCAAGCTCCCACAAACAGCAATGTTATAATGACCAGATAATCTGTTTTAGTGATGTTAGTTGAGGGATAAATATTGGTCCCGGGACACCGGGGAGAACTCCCCTCTGCTCTTCTTCGAAATAGTGGCCGTGGGATCTTTTGCGTCCACCTGAGAGAGCAGACGGGGGCCTCGGTTTAACGTCTCATCCGAAAGACAGATTTAGATTCAGTTGCGGGAAAAATATTAATCAAGAAAATAGATGATCATTTCTGGCAGACACAAGATGATCAAAGGTTTTGTGAAACTGGTCATTGATTGATTGCAGTGTTTCTTAAATCAGCAAATCTCTTGCTTATGCATAATGAAGACATCCTCTTTCCAGTACAAGGCCATGGCCGGAGGGTTTATAGAATTAAGAGAGGACCTACCTTACTGCTATGAATGCTGGGAAAGCCTATTCTCCACAGCATTCTTTTACTCTCAATAGAAACTGGACTTAAGCAGTGGTAAAACATTCCTAACTTCCAACCCAATAAAGCGAGTTAAATGGCTGAAATTATCAAAACAGTCAGGAGATCGTGATCTGTGTGAGGCTCCTGCCCCAATCTGGGAGCGTTGATAGGCCTGTTTCAATGTGCTATCTCACCACATCATGGCAAGACTGGCTACACTTTCAATTATTTTATTGTGAATGAAAAACTATGAACTTTCCCTCTTGAATCTGTGCTTAGTCCGGAACTGGAGGAACCTCAGCTTAAGCATTTAATGAAGGAATTTAATGAAAAGAGACAATTGGGAAACAGAGTCTTGATCTTGTCTAAAGCTGACATCAAGTTACATAAAGGCTACAGCACAGAAACAGGCCATTCAGCCCAACTGGTCCGTGCCGGTGTTCATGTGCCGCACGAGGCTCCTCCCACCCCTCTTCATCTCACCCCATCAGCATATCCCTCTATTCTCTTCTCCCTCATGTATTTATCTAGACACCCCTTAAATGCATCTATACTATTCGCCTCAACCACTCCCTGTGGTGGTGAGTTCCACATTCTCACCACTCTCTGGGTAAAGAAGTTTCTCCTGAATTCCCAATTGGATTTATTAGTGACTGTCTTATATTTATAGCCCCTAGTTCTGGACTCCCCCTCAAGTGAAAACATTTTCTCTACGTCTATCCTATCGAACCCCTTCATTATCTTGAAGACCTCTATCAGGTCGCCCCTCAGCCTTCTCTTTACTAGAGAAAAGAGCCCCAGCCTGTTCAGACTTTCCTGTTAGGTATAACCTCTTAGTTCTGGTATCATTCTGGTAAATCTTGTTTACACCCTCTCCAGTGCCTCTATATCCTTTTTACAACACGGAGACCAGAACTGTGCACCGTACTCCAAGTGTGGTCTAACCAAGGTTCGATATAAGTTTAACATAACTTCTCTGCTTTTCAATTCTACCCCTCTAGAAATGAACCCCAGTGCTTGGTTTGATTTATTTTTTTGCCCTTATTAACCTGCGTTGCTACTTTTAGTGATTTGTGTATCTGTACCCCTAGATCCCTTTGCTCCTCTACCCCATTCAGACTCTTATTAGCCAAGCAGTAATGTGGCCTCCTTATTCATCCTACCAAAATTCACCACCTCACACTTATCAATATTGAAATCAGGAAACCTACCGGCAGTGTACTCGGACTTTATGAACCTGGGAGGCTGGTCGTTAATGTCGCCCAGGAAGATGCGGACCTCCTGTAGGCTGAGGTCGGTGCTGGGGTCAAAAACCCGGCTGTGCCTCCTGGGAGGTCTCCAGTTCCGGTTGCTGGAGGCCTTGACGATGATGGTGTAGAACGGGTTGGTTTCTCGGTCCAGGTCGTTCAGGACCCTAAGCAGCCCGCCCCGGTTCAGCTGGAAGTTATTATCCGGATCTCCAGCTACGTTGAGGAACAGTTTAATGAGTTACTTTTTTTGTGTGCAGTCACATGGTGAGTCTATTAAATTACGATGTTACATTATTACAGATTAAAAAGCTGGTACTGTGGGTTAAGCACTTTAGACTTTCACCTCGAGGGATAGGGGTCGCCAACTCTGGTTGGACGCATTCCAGGAAGTTTCATCACATGACCCTCCCCCACTCTCCCGCCATTGGTCGCCCAACACGCCCATCCTCGCGGAGCCCCGCCTTCCCACGGCCAATCGGAAAGCAAACAGACTCTTCACAACTCAATCGGATGTTTCTTGACTGTCGGTCAAACAGCCTTCCCCCCCCCCCAGTGTCCGATATTCTTTTTAGAACTAATAAACAGAAGTGTTCGAAGAAGTTTTTTTTTTCCAGACGACACAATTTTTTTATGGTCCCCTATGAGTTTTCTCCCGTGTTGCTCTCAGCCATGTCTTGGAGATTAGTCTTTATAATTCCTGGAGACTCCGGGGCAATCTGGGAGGGTTGGCGACCGTACTCTGGGACCAGAGCGCAAACCTAGCTGGCGTTAAAGGGATAAAAGTTATCCATGTTTATTGGCTGTAAGGATTATCGATTAAATTCAGCCAGGTAATCTCAATGCGGTTCCTAGATGCCTTGGGTCATTTGTAGAACACTTTCCCAATTGGGCACTAATGTTGGTGTGGAATGGGGACGGTGCAGTCAGGGTTGCTCTTCAGAGATTGCAGGTTGAAGTAGGAGATTGAGGGTTAAGGTAGGATAGTGGGGCAGACTGGCGTACCTTCCAATATAACAACAACTTGAACTTGTACAGCGCCTTTTGACGTAAGAAAACTACTAGGCACTTGGTCTGAGTATTAAACAAGGCTTTAATCAACTGTTTTACAACATGGAGGTCTAGTTGTCCTTCACTAGTTCCTGTTAAAGAATGTCCTGAGCAAGCTGGGCCCATGCCCGAGTATTTATACTCTCCCTGGACAGCGCCACCAGCAGGCCGCCCAGTATTATGTTATAAGTCATTTCCCATGAATGACAAGATTCATGTCACCTTCAATGTGAGCAATGTTCCCAGCACGTCAAAGATGGACCTTGGAAATGGACACTGTGGCAGGGAGAGAGAGTTTAGGAGATGCGATGGATAGTTTGGCTGAAGAGATGGGGTTTGAAATTCCAGAGAGTTTCGACCAAAGCTGCTGAAAGTTCTACCAACCATGGTTGGGGCACAGGGAGGGGTGATTGAACAGAAGGCCAGGATCAAGGGAGGCGTTATAGGGCTAGAGGAGCTTGCAGAAGTAGGGTGAGCAAGGCCGTGGAGCGCCATATAGATGTGGATGAGGATTTTAAATGTTGTGTGTTGGGAGACATTGGGAGTCAATGAAAGTCAGCTAGGATGGGCGGAGGTGATGGATGAATGGGACTTAGTGCGGGGCAGGTCACGACTGGCAGAGTTTCGGACAAGTTGGATTTTATGGAGGTGGGGGATGGGAGGCCGGCTGGGAGAGCGTTGGAATAGCCGAGCCTGGAAGTGTCAAAGGTACAACGGTTTCGGTGTCAGAGGGGCGGAGGTGGGAATAATTACTCTTGGTGGTGGATAGGATGTGGGGTTCAGGCAGGGAATGAGGCGCTGGTGAGGGTGTGGGGGGGGGGGAACACACCCACCTGCTATAAAGTAATAGACCACAGCATTGGACCCTTCATCCGCATCGATCGCTCCCGTTACATTCCCCACAGCTGTGGCAGGATCAGAGTGTTCGGCCACAAAGAGTAGCTGGTACTGCAAACTTCTCTAAGAAAACAGAGGGACAGCACCGGGTTAGCTACATACAATGCAGAGAGAGAGAGAGAGAGAAAAGGAGTGAGAACATTTAAAGTTGAAGCAACCCTTGACATCCTTAAGAACATAAGAGCATAAGAAATAGGAGCAGGAGTCGGCCATTCGGCCCTTCGAGCCTGCTCCGCCATTCAATGAGATCATGGTTGATCTTCTGCCTCAACTCCATTCACCAGCCCTATCGCCATATCCCTTGATGCCCTTACTAGTCAGAAATCTATCGACTTGTTTTGAATATACCCAATGACTGAGCCTCCACAGCCCTCTGGGATAGAGAATTCCAAAGATTCACCACCCTCTGTGTGAAGAAATTTCTTCTCATCTCAGTCCTGAATGGCCTACCCTTTATCTTGTGGCCCCTGGTTCTAGACTCCCCAGCTAAGGGAAACATTTTCACAGCATCCATCCTATTAAGCCCTGTAATAATTTTGTATGCTTCAATGAGATCCCCTCTCATTCTTCTGAATTCAAGAGAATACAGGCTGAGTTTACTCAATCTCTTCTCATACGACAGTCCCGCCATCCCAGGAATCAATCTTGTGTACCTTCGTTGCACTCCCTCTATGGCAAGTATATCCTTCCTTAGGTAAGGAGACCAAAATTGTACACAGTACTCCAGGTGTGGTCTCACCAAGGCCCTATATAATTGGAGTAAGACTTCTTTACTCCTGTACTCAAATCCTCTTGTAATGAAGGCCAGCATACCATTTGCTTTCCTAATGGCTTGCTGCACCTGCACATTCACTTTCAAAAACATAGAAAAAACATAGAAAATAGGTACAGGAGTAGACCATTCGGTCCTTCGAGCCTGCACCGCCATTCAATGCGTTCATGGCTGAACATGCTACCTCAGTACCCCATTCCTGCTTTCTCGCCATACCCCTTGATCCCCTTAGTTGTGAGTGTTATATCTAACTCCCTTTTGAATATATTTAGCGAACTGGCCTCAACAACCTTCTGTGGAAGAGAATTCCATAGATTCACCACTCTCTGGGTGAAGAAGTTCCTCCTCAGCTCAGTCCTAAATGGCTTCCCCTTAATCCTTAGACTGTGACCCCTGGTTCTAGTTTTCCCTACCATTGGGAACATTCTGCCCGCATCTAATTTGTCTAAACCAGTCAGGATTTTAAATGTCTCTATAAGATCCCCCCTCATTCTTCTGAACTCCAGAGGATACAAGTTCAGTTGACCCAATCTTTCTTGATATGTCAGTCCGGCCATCCCAGGAATCAATCTAGTGAACCTTCGCTGCACTCCCTCAATAGCAAGAATGTCCTTCCTTAAGTTAGGAGACCAAAACTGCGCACAATACTCCAGGTGTGGCCTCACCAAGGCCCTGTACAACTGTAGCATCACCTCCCTACTCCTGTACTCAAATCCCCTTGCTATGAAGGCCATCATTCCGTTTGCTTTCTTGACTGCCTGCTGCACTTGCATTCCCACCTTCAGTGACTGATGTACCATGACGCCCAGGTCTCGTTGCACATCCCCTTTCCCTAATCTGCCACCATTCAGGTAATAGTCCGCCTCTCTATTTTTAGCACCAAAGTGGATAACCTCACATTTATCCACATTGTACTTCATCTGCCATACATTTGCCCATTCACCCAACCTGTCCAAGTCACTCTGTAGCCTCCTAGCATCCTCCTCATTGTTCACACTGCCTCCCAATTTAGTGTCATCCGCAAATTTGGAGATATTACATTTAATCCCTTCGTCCAAATCATTAATATATAATGTAAACAGCTGGGGTCCCAGCACCGAACCCTGCGGTACCCCGCTGGTCACTGCCTGCCATTCTGAAAAGTACCCATTTACTCCTACTCTTTGTTTCCTGTGTGCCAACCAGTTCTCAATCCACGTCAACACATTACCCCCAATCCCATGTGCTTTAACTTTGCTCACCAATCTCTTGTGTGGGACCTTGTCGAAGGCCTTCTGAAAGTCCAAATACACCACATCTACTGGTTCCCCCCTGTCCACCCTATTGGAAACATCCTCAAAAAATTCCAGAAGATTTGTCAAGCATGATTTCCCTTTCACAAATCCATGCTGACTTGGACCTATCATGTCGCCACTTTCCAAATGGTCTGTTATGACATCTTTAATAATTGCTTCCATCATTTTACCCACGACCGATGTCAGGCTGACCGGTCTATAATTCCCTGCTTTCTCCCTCCCTCCTTTTTTAAAAAGAGGGGTTACATTGGCCACCCTCCACTCCTTCGGAACTGATCCAGAGTCTAAGGAATGTTGGAAAATGATCGTCAATGCATCCACTATTTCCAAGGCCACCTCCTTAAGTACTCTGGGATGCAGACCATCAGGCCCCGGGGATTTTTCAGCCTTCAGTCCCATCAATTTCCCCAATACCTTTTCCCGACTAATAAGGATTTCCCTCAGGTCCTCCCTCTTACCAGATCCTCTGACCCCTTTTATTTCCGGCAGGTTGTGTGTGTCCTCCACAGTAAACACCGAACCAAAGTACTTGTTCAATTGATCTGCCATTTCCTTGTTCCCCATTACGACTTCCCCTGTTTCCGACTGCAGGGGACCTACGTTTGTTTTTACTAACCTCTTTCTTTTTACATATTTATAGAAGCTTTTGCAGTCCATTTTAATGTTCTCTGCAAGCTTCCTTTCATATTTTATTTTCCCTGCCCTAATCAAACCCTTCGTCCTCCTCTGCTGAGTTTTGAAGTTCTCCCAGTCCCCGGGTTTGCTGCTACTTCTGGCCAATTTGTATGCAACTTCCTTGGTTTTAATACTATCCCTGATTTCCCTTGTTAGCCATGGTTGAGCCACCTTCCCTTTTTTATTTTTACGCCAGACCGGGATGTACAATTGTTGTAGTTCATCCATGCGATCTCTAAATGTCTGCCATTGCCCTTCCACTGATAGCCCCTTAAATATCGCTTGCCAATTTAACCTCGCCAATTTCAGTGACTCATGTATAAGGACACCCAGGTCCCTTTGGGCATCTGCATTCCCCAATCTTTCACCATTTAGAAAATACTCTGCCTTTCTGTTTTTTCTACCAAAGTGGATAACTTCACATTTATCCACATTATATTCCATCTGCCATATTCTCGCCCACTCACTGAGCCTGTCGAGATCCCCTTGAAGCCTCTCCACATCCTCTTAACACTTAAAACAAACATTCTTACAAAGTTGCCTTTACTCGCTGCCCAATACATGAGACCACACCTGGAGTACTGTGTACAATTTTGGTCTCCTTACCTAAGGAAGGATGTACTTGCCATAGAGGGAGTGCAACGAAGGTTCACCGGACTGATTCCTGGGATGGCGGGACTGTCGTATGAGAAGAGATTGAGTAAACTCGGCCTGTATTCTCTTGAATTCAGAAGAATGAGAGGGGATCTCATTGAAGCATACAAAATTATTACAGGGCTTGATAGGATGGATGCTCGGAGAATGTTTCCCTTAGCTGGGGAGTCTAGAATAGTTTTATTCGATGTGCACATTTGCTTCATAACTTCAGAGTATGTGAAGCGCTTTGAGATGTTTCTGGGAGGTGATAAGGTGCTAAATAAATAAATGGACATCTTTCTTTTTGAAGCAGGGAGATCCGTTTGATGCACTAATGCAATGTGTTGTGGCTGAGCTAAAAAGAAAAACTTTCAACCTGACAATCACTGCAATATTCCTGCGAGATGTGCGAAGAACATAGGAGCAGGAGTCGGCCATTCAACCCCTCGAGCCTGCTCCGCCATTCGATCTCAACTCCGCTTTCCCACCCAATCTCCATATCCCTTGATTCCCCTAGACTCCAAAATTCTATTGATCTCAGCCTTGAATATACTCAGAGTCAGCATCCACAGCCCTCTGGGGCAGAGAATTCCAAAGATTCACCACCCTCTGAGTGAAGAAATTCCTCCTCATCTCAGTCCTAAATGGCCGAACCCTTATCCTGAGATTATGCCCCCTAGTTCTAGACTCTCAGCATCTGCCCAATCCCCCTCAGAATCTTATATGTTTCAATGAGATCACCTCTCATTCTTCTAAACTCCATAGAATATAAGCCTCTTCTACACAGTAAGTAATAAGGTGCTACATAAACTGTTTATGTCTGGGAGTGGGGAGCAGGCTAGGGCACATCAGGGGGCATTACTTTGGTTAACCCTTAGGGGGAAAAATTTGATTGCTTTGCACCTCCCGTTAGCGCCCTCTTCGGGCGCAAAACAATTGCGCCCGGGCGCGGTGCCGCCAACACCTCCCGCAATGACGGCCCTGCTCGCGATCTTCAGTAGCGCCCCCTGATTTACCGCTGGACAGGGTCAGGGGGGTCTACCTGTGGCCGGGCCGACGCTAGTTAAAGGGGAGGTGGTGGGCGGCCATTTTTGTTGCTGGCATCCTGCCAGCACCTGCCCCCGTTGCTGTCCCCGGCCCCCGTGAAGCCCCCCCACGGGGTACTGGCTGCTTTCCGTGAGCCCGGCACTCCTCTTGAGTGCCGGGCTCGTTTGCTGGCACTCCCGATCCCTGGTGGCCCAGCTGGGCGCCGGGATGCGCTGCGCCAGGCCCCTCCCCTTTAATAAGGGGAGGAAGGCCTGCAGTACCGCGGCACGTAGCGCCGCGATACTGGCTCACAGCGCCCCAAGAGGGAGGCAGGGTGCTTCCAGTAGCGCCCCTCCTCCCCCTCGGGGCACTACCTGGGAAAATCGGCCGTGGGGGCGCTAACTTTTTCGGGGCTCGAAAGTGGCCGAACAAACCAACCAGTTGTCAAGAATTTATATAAGACCTCATTACGAAATGGAGGAGGAACTTTTTTTTTACTACAAGGATGGCAGGGACGTGGAACACATTCCCAGCACGGATGGTGGAACAAGAAACTGTAGTGAGTTTCAAGGGGGAACTAGGCAGGTTCCTGCCAACACAGGGAATTCAGGGCTAGTAGAAATGGGGACAGGCGGACCAGGTGGATCGAAGGGTTTCTCCTGCCCGAAACTATTACTCCCTAATTTATTGTGCTTCTCAGAAATGTCTCAGTGAATTACTGTGAAGTGTAGTGATTATGTAGGCAGCCATTCTGCACAGAGCAAGATCCCACAAACAATGACATGAATGATCTGCATTTGGGACTGATGGCCAGGAGAACTTCACCGGTTCTTCGAATAGCAACACAGGTGCTTTAACATCCACCTGAATCACTGAATTCGGCAGATGGGGGGGGGGGGTCTCAGTTTAATATTTCATCTGAAGGACAGCGCCTCAGACAATACAGCACTCTTTCAGTACTGCAGTGAGGTGTCAGCGCTGAAATCCCACCCGGACTGGGGCTTGAACCCACAACCTTCTTACTCGGAGGTGACAGCACTCCCGACTGAGCCACAGCTGACGCACGTCACAGACGTGTACTCTGGTGTATTCATCCTCAAGAATCGTGCTAAACAAGGGCCACACACGCCACGGTGCTGTGGTTTTACAACAAAACACTGATTCAGCAAAGTGATGACGTGGCCTGTGGCTTTGTGTCTGTCTCTGATCACATTTCGTGAACACAGAAACTCGCCTTAAAATCTCATTGAAACATACAAAATTCTTACCGGGCTTTGACAGGGTAGATGCAGGGAGGATGTTTCCCCCTGGCTGGAGAATCTAGAACCAGGGGTCACAGTCTCAGAATAAGGGGTCGGCCATTTAGGACTGAGATGAGGAGGAATTTCTTCACTCAGAGGGTGGTGAATCTTTGGAATTCTCTGCCCCAAAGGGCTGTGGAGGCTCAGTCGTTGAGTATATTCAAGGCTGAGATCGATAGATTTTTGAATATTAAGGGAATCAAGGGATATGGGGATAGTGCAGGAAAGTGGAGATGAGGTAAAAGATCAGCCATGATCTCATTGAATGGCCGAGCAGGCTTGAGGGGCCGAATGGCCGACTCCTGCTCCTATTTCTTATTGAGCTATAAAAGACAACAGTGAGATATTAAAATAATTGGAAGAGAGCCCCCCCCACCTTCCTTTAGCCAGTCAATCAGCTGCAGGTGACTGGCTGCAGAGAGGGCGAGCTGCTCGACCATGAGATGATGCACAAGTTTGGGGGTGGGGGGGGGCGCACAGGATTCAAAGGAACAGTTTTTCAGAAGAGTGAAGAAGCACCAACAAATATGGAAGAAAAATGAATTTGCAGCTTAAAAAAAAAAATCAGGGCCTGGAGTTTCCACTTTGGGCGCAACCGGCGATCTGGGCTCAAATTGCGCCAGTCTTGAGAAGCGTTTTTTTCCTTCAAGTTTCCGCTCAAACGCATCTGCATATCGCCGAATGCAAAATCTGTCACAAAACGGCGCAATCGGGCAGCGTTTTATAGTGTCATTTTAAAAAAAAACGATTGCATTAGAATTTATTCCTTGATATATTAAAGAGTGGTGACTCGGTGCAGTTTGCTAAACACGGCTGAAAATGGGTTTATCACCAAAAAATTAGTGTTTTTACTCAGAGTGTCCACCTGCCAGTAACCCGATTTAAAAAAACTGAAAATGCCTTTAAAAACCTATACAGAACCATTTGCTCGTGCTATTGGGGGCACAGTCGTCAGTTTCTTAGTAAATTAACAAAAATTGATATTCAAAAGCTTTTATAGAAGGTGTCGATTGGTGTCCTTGCGCCCAAAAGAACCAAGTTAATTTTAAAAGCCTCCTCGAAGGCCTGCACAATTAGTGGAAACTCGCCACGCTGATTAATTCGATCTACGGGCGTGGCCAGTTCTGTGGGTGGGGGCCGCTTCGAGCGCGATGTTTTTTAAACTGGCGTCAAAAAATGGTGGAAACTCGAGCTGCGCTGGATGTTAATTTGCGCTTGAAACTCTGCGATCCTGTGCATAGGTTATGCCAGATTTCGGCCGAATTGTACTGGGGAAAATAAAAACCAGCGCAACTCCAGGCCCAGCAGTTTATATCGCATCTTATTGCATCGCTCGGAAATATCTCACTGGCTGAGGTGAATTCACGCACACGCCCTTTGTAGCGGGTTCCCCACTCATTGAGATGCGCTGTTTGGCGCGGCGTGGCTTTATAACCGGTGAGGATCTGTGCTTGTGTTCCTTCGCTGCTCCACTGCCCTCAGCCACCATTTCCCTGCACCCTGAAACTCTCTGCCTGGTCACCCCACTCAGCGCCGTCGAACGCCCCTCAACGTTTACTTATCTGACCATGTTTCGGCCTCCTCTCCCAACATCTCTCCTGCTTCCTGCTCAGTATCCTGCTCTAAAGTCTCCTGGCACGTTTCATGTGAAAAATATAAATGTAAAACTTGATTCATTTCACACAAGCCCACATCACATCCTAGACTAAAATCATCAGAGCATCTCAAAGTGGCACTAGAGAAACCCCATCTCATTTTCACACACATTTTCCAGGCTCCCATTGCTACGAAGTTACATTTTCATACGACTCAGAGAAGTTGGGATTGTTCTCCTCAGAGCAGAGAAGGTTAAGGAGGAGATTTAATCGAGGTGCTCAAAATAATAAAGGGTTCTGATGAGAATAGACCTGGCAGAAGGGTCAGTAACCAGAGGACCCAGATTTAAGATATTTGCAAAAAAGCCGGGGGTGGGGTAGATGAGGAGAGTTTTTTTTAAGCAGCGAGTTATGATGATCTGGAATGCGCTGCCTGAAAGGGTGATGGCGGCAGATTCAATAGGGAATTCAGAGAATCATAAAAATTTACAGCACAGGAGGAGGCCATTCGGCCCATCTTGTCCGTGCCGGCCGACAAAGAGCTATCCACCCTAATCCCACTTTCCAGCACTTGGTCCGTAGCCCTGGAGGTTACGGCGCTTCAAGTGCATATCCAAGTACTTTTTAAATGTGATGAAGGTTTCTGCCTCTCCCACCCTTTCAGGCAGTGAGTTCCAGACCCCCACTAATTGGATATATACTTGAAAAGGAAAAATTTGCAGGGTTCTGGGGAAAGAGCGTGGGAGTGGGCCTAATTGGACAGTCCTTTCAGAGAGCCGGCACAGAGAGTCATGCTGGGCCGAATGGCCTCCTTCTGCACTGTAAGATTCTTCTATACAATACACAAGTCCCTATAGTTACCAGAACCCAGCTGTTACTCGGTATCTGACTGTATTCAGTACACTTGTTGAAATGCCCTTACAGGTGGTTTGAGGAAGAGTGGTTCATTGTCGTCAATATCATCCAGAGCCACCTGCAGAAGCTGGGTGGTCTCGTAGGGGACAGGTTGCCCAAGGTCATAAGCCAGGAGAATGAGCTAAAGAGAAAACAAAAAGAATCCATGAACAGAAGAATCACTGTCTGGTATCATTCCGCCCCTTCACTGCTATAACTAAAGGCTGCACATCGTGACACCACTATTCCCGGCCAGAATGGAGATGATTGGGTAATTCCCCATTCAATCAGGTCAGGAGTGATTGCGATTGATTTTACCTTGTCCAGAACTCGGGACCGAAACTACAGCAACGCCTCCCGATAAATGCAGGATTATTTCTCCAGCAAAATGAAGTGAGTGAAGGATAGTTACATAATGCATTTTGCTGGAGAAATAATCCTGCTTTTGTCGGGAGACGTTGCTGTAGTTTCGGTCATGAGTTCTGATTGCTGTAGTTCGTAGAGACAAAGGGGGTGATTTTATCAATGGGGATGTGTTGGAGGCAGGACTGCTGCTTGTCGGGTTTTAGTCCCGCTTCCATCGACGTCCGGCCAACCCACGCTATTTTCCCCTGATTGACCTTGTTAAGCCCGCCCTGCGGGTTTAGCCGGCCAATCAAGGGAAAGCCGGTGACAGAGAACGTCAGTGTATGATGTTTCATCTGTCAAAAATTTTTGACAGATGAATTGTCATCGTTTGACAGCTTTGAGAAGCTGTCAAAACACTGACAATCTCTGTTCTAAGGTGAGTCCTTGTACTGAAGACTCACCAAACCTCTTTCCTGAGCAGAAATCAGATGGCTGCTGCATCAGAGAATGCAGCAGCCACTCTGTCATCTCTGCCGGTGAGATGAGGCAGCTCCGCAGCCTAAAGGGATGAAGCCTGGAGGAAGCAGCAAAGGTAAGTAATCTTATTAAAACACTTTAGACTCATCTCACACACTTTCCTCTCCACACTTGCACTCGTCACTCAGCTGCACACCGGATATTTCGGCCCCTCCGACCCCCGGCTCGCCTCGCTGACCCCTGGCGAGGTTCGGAGCCGTCGGGAAACCCACACTTTAGGGCTCAAAATAGGGATTAGTCAAAAAACTGCCTGTTAACTATCTGTTAACGTGCAGTTAATTGGCACTAATCCCCTTCCCGCCTCGAGGAGACGGGACCCGGCGCGGGTCGGGGACCCGCCTTCTGGGAAGATGGCACGGCGGTGGGTTGGGGGCGGGTTGGGTACCCTCCCCCAGATTCTGCCATTTTCTCAGCAGTCCCGCCTCCATACCCGCCTCCCCAGGGCTGGCAAAATCGCCCCCTCTGTTTAAATAGACACTGTAGACTGTTTGCTGTAAAATAAGACACTGTTGCCGTGAGTCCTGCTGTAAGTCCCACCCCGTCCCCAACTCATTGGCTGACACAGTCTCACTTCGATAACAAAAGCAGAGAAACACGATTCCTCTTCTCCCAAATTATTGATTTGCCGCTGACGGTTTCTCCTCCAGAAGGTGACCACTGCCAGCAATCGTACGGCAGATCAACAAAATAACCGCGCACCCACGTTTGGAAATGATGCTTAAAGTTCATCAATGGCAGCAATGAGGCAAAGTACAAGGCAAGACCCACTTGTTCTTATCTTTCAGCAGTGAGGAGAGAGGACGTCAGTGCAACTGAGCCAAAAGCCCAGGAGGCCACCCATCCAAGCTCGCTTTGTGACTCTTAAGACTGCAGTTAAACTTGCAGTCATCATCCCGAGAGTGAAGCACAGCTGGTAAGACCTGGGCTATACTGCCGGCTGCATCTGGCACTGTCCGTCGGGAGAGAGCTTTGAACAAGTGCTCCGCTCACCGAGAGCATGGATGGGCGTGTCTGCTTGCCTTTGCAATTAAATAGGCTGCATTAAGATTATAAAGTTCCCAGAAGATGGAGTGGACTTGGCTGAGCACTCTTTTACACCTGGCATCACCATGAACCGCAGTTATACTCCACACAGCGAAAAACTCAAGCGCCGTGAGACGGGTTTCAGGAAGCGAGGGAGGAGGATTATCGCGCCTGGGTTTGGAAGTCAGATCAGGACCCGAGTTATACCATCAGTTCTGACGAAAGGTCATCGACCTGAAACGTTGACTCTCTTCCTCTCTCCACAGACGCTGCCTGACCTGCTGAGCGTCTCCAGCAGTTTACTCTTTCGTACCGGAGTTATACTGCTGTCAAAATACTTGTCCAAAACTGCTTTGTATTGTTACAGAGGTGGCACTATAACAGCGGTCGAGTGGGCCGGGGCTGTGACTACTTGGGACAAACAAACTTTGAACTGAACCTCACGGTCAGTTTGAGTCCAGCTCACCATTTGAAGGCCAGGCACTGAAAACTGGGAAGAAGTCCAAGCTTTCAATTTGGAGGGTGGTGGGGGTCTGGAACTCACTGCCTGAAAGGGTGGGAGAGGCAGAAACCCTCACCACATTTAAAAAGTACTTGGATATGCACCTGAAGTGCCGTAACCAGCAGGGCTACGGACCAAGAGCTGGAAAGTGGGATTAGGCTGGAGAGCTCTTTGTCGGCCGGCACAGACACGAGGGGCCGAATGGCCTCCTTCTGTGCCGTAAATTTCTATGTTTCTATGATTACAGTTTCTTTTCTCCTGTTTTACATAGAATGTACCGCACAGAAACAGGCCATTTGACCCAACCGGTCTATGCTCCACATGAGCCAACCCCCCACCACTCTTCATCAAACCCTATCAGCATAACCTCAAGAAACAACATCAATTTATCTCTGGGCAGCTTCCACTAAGACACAGAAAGATGTATTTCAGATAACATCCAAACGCTCCTTCCCACTATAAACAGGGATGTTGCAGGGATGTCTGTACAAGGATAAGGGATGCGAGGACACCCCAATCCTCACTCACATTATAAGCGGCCTGCTTCTCCCTGTCCAGCCTGACGGTCGTGTTGATGATCCCACTGAGAGGGTCGATGTTGAAATATTCCCAGTCCCTGTTGACGGCTGTTCTCAGAAAGCCGTACCGGACCGCTCCATTCAAACCTTCATCGTTGTCGGTGGCCAACACCTCGTAGACACTGAACCCTGCGTCTCTCTCCTAGGAGACAAGAACGAGTAACAACAAACGATTAAGGTATCTCAGTCTCAGGCCAAGCCAAGCCATGGGTCTGCTCACGTACTGCAGCATTTCAGGCGGGGCGGAGAGTGCCAGGAGACTCAAAAGGGAACCGAATTTTTTTTCTGGGCTGAAGAAGCAATTGAGCGGTAGAAGAGACGGAATGTATTGTGGGATTGCTTCCATTACTCTATGACTCTATGATTTTGGGATTGTTCTAGTGAATGGCAATGGCATTTTCCAGTTATCTATATTCCTATGACAAGATATACGCAACAGTGCCAATATACAGGAATTCCAGTGCCCATGAACCTGGACTCTGGATAGAATGGAATTGATGGACTGAATGGCCTTTTTGCATTCCAGACTTTTCTTATGTTCCCCAAACTCTTCCTGATAAGCTTTATAAGCCAATACATTGCCTGTCACACGAGATGTGCAAAAATAGAAACTACTGTCCATTTCTAATGTTGCATTTACAAGAGTTTAGAATTCTTCTTTATTCTTACAATATGTTGTTGTTTGACATCTCCCTGTTACTGGGAGTCTCACTGTCAGTGGACCAGAGGGCCAAGTGTATTACCTCCGTGATGTGCAGTATTGTCCCATTAGGAGGTCTGACAAACATAGGCCGATTGTCATTAACGTCAATCACGTCAATCTTCAGCAAAGTTGTCCCCCAAAGTGGCGGCCGGCCTTGATCAGTGGCGACCACTGTCAAATTAAACCTCTCATAGGATTCCAGGAGCCGGGTGGTGGTGAGCACGGCTGTGTTTTCATCAATCCTAAAAGCCTCTGAAAGGAATCGGACAATGGATGAGCCACATGTAAAATTTCCAGCGATCCTTGGGCCTCTCGGTTCTGGCACGCGCTTGTCGCACAGTGAAAGCAGGCTCAGGCGAATTTCTAGGGCGTAGTGTCCGAGTAAAGGGAAGAGAGGGGGAGGGGGAGCGAGAGAGCGAGAGAGAGAGCAAGAGCGAGAGTAAGAGAGACAGATAGTGTGAGGGGAACAAGAGAGACAGATAGTGTGTGAGGGGAGAGAGAGAGAGAGAGATAGTGTGTGAGGGGAGAGAGAGACAGATAGTGTGTGAGGGGAGAGAGAGAGCGAGACAGATAGTGTGTGAGGGGAGCGAGAGAGAGAGACAGATAGAGTGTGAGGAGAGAGAGAGCGAGACAGATAGTGTGTGAGGGGAGAGAGAGAGACAGATAGTGTGTGAGGGGAGAGAGAGAGAGAGAGAGACAGATAGTGTGTGAGGAGAGAGAGAGAGAGACAGATAGTGTGTGAGGGGGGAGAGAGAGAGAGATAGTGTGTGAGGGGAGAGAGAGAGAGAGAGAGACAGATAGTGTGTGAGGAGAGAGAGAGAGAGACAGATAGTGTGTGAGGGGGGAGAGAGAGAGAGATAGTGTGTGAGGGGAGAGAGAGAGAGAGAGACAGATAGTGTGTGAGGAGAGAGAGAGAGAGACAGATAGTGTGTGAGGGGGGAGAGAGAGAGAGATAGTGTGTGAGGGGAGAGAGAGAGAGAGAGAGACAGATAGTGTGTGAGGAGAGAGAGAGAGAGACAGATAGTGTGTGAGGGGGGAGAGAGAGAGAGAAAGAGACAGATAGTGTGTGAGGGGAGAGAGAGAGAGAGAGAGAGAAGAGAGAGAGAGATAGTGTGTGAGGGGAGAGAGAGAGAGAGAGAGACAGATAGTGTGTGAGGAGAGAGAGAGAGAGACAGATAGTGTGTGAGGGGGGAGAGAGAGAGAGAAAGAGACAGATAGTGTGTGAGGGGAGAGAGAGAGAGAGAGAGAGAGAGACAGATAGTGTGTGAGGGGAGAGAGAGAGAGAGACAGATAGTGTGTGAGGGGAGAGAGAGAGAGAGACAGATAGTGTGTGAGGGGAGAGAGAGACAGATAGTGTGTGAGGGGAGAGAGAGACAGATAGTGTGTGAGGGGAGCGAGAGAGAGAGACAGATAGAGTGTGAGGGGAGCGAGAGAGACAGATAGTGTATGAGGAGAGAGAGAGAGAGACAGATAGAGTTTGAGGGGAGAGAGACAGATAGGGGGAGAAATTCAGTATCGCACCATTTGGGGTGCAATTATCGGCCGGGCGCAAAGATTAGCGCCTGCAGCTAATTATCGCCACCGACTGCAAACTTGACTTTTATCGCCCCTGGAGGTGATTGGAGCGCTAAATCAGGCGCTTCACACCTGTCTTAAGGCGCAAAGGCCGAGGAGCGAGGCGCTACCTCAGAGCGCTGGCGAAGCTCATGTAATGTCAGTCAGCAATGGAACACACACACAATGGCACGGGCCAGTTCTTAAAGGGGATGGTTAATCTTGCTTTCCATCCACATCCTGCTCATTGCAGCCTTGAATCTCGGCCTGGAGAGACCTGCACATCAAATCTGCTGGAAAGAACAATGGAGAGTACCAGGCAAAGAGCTCAGAGTGCAGCCCCCACAGTCTCTTCTAAATCGATACAAGGAATGGCAAATCAAAATGAACCTGCAAAGTGCTGCTCAGTACCCAAAACTCCTTCACACAACGTTGAATCTCTCCAGAAGTCTCTCTCTCTCTCTCTCAGAATGCGTAGTTCAAAAATGGCACCAACAATAAAAGGCAGGAAGCGGTCACCTTTAAATAGCGCTCCCCCTTTCCCTTCATGACTGGAGAACGCTCCCCTCAACCTGTCGTTGCTAGCGTCAGGCGGTAAGGCAGGGGGCGCCACTCAATATCCGCTCTGGGGCGATACCGGGGCGTTGCGCACTCGACTGACGTCACGATCTGCCGGCGCAGGAGATCGTGGCGGTAGTGTTTAGCGCCGCCGCAAAATGTCTAGTTAATTTTGCGGGCGGCGCAAACTTCGCCGCGCCTGGGCGCTAGATGCTTTGCGCCCCATTAGCGCCCTCTTAAGGCGCTAACGGGAGGCGCAACCAACTGAATTTTTCCCCCATAGAGTGTGAGGGGAGTGAGAGAGACAGATAGTGTGTGAGGGGGGAGAGAGAGAGAGAGAGACAGATAGTGTGTGAGGGGAGAGAGAGAGAGAGAGAGAGACAGATAGTGTGTGAGGGGAGAGAGAGCGAGAGAGACAGATAGTGTGTGAGGGGAGAGAGAGAGAGAGACAGATAGTGTGTGAGGGGAGAGAGAGAGAGAGAGAGAGAGACAGATAGTGTGTGAGGGGAGAGAGAGAGAGAGAGAGAGAGAGTGTGTGAGGGGAGAGAGAGAGAGAGAGAGAGACAGATAGTGTGTGAGGGGAGAGAGAGAGAGAGAGAGAGACAGATAGTGTGTGAGGGGAGAGAGAGAGAGAGAGAGAGAGACAGATAGTGTGTGAGGGGAGAGAAGAGAGTGAGAGAGATAGTGTGTGAGGGGAGAGCGGGTCAGCGAGAGAGATGGCTCTACAGAGAGAAGAGGAACGAGAGGGTGCAAGGCAAACCGAGTCTCAGACATAAAATGAACAGGTTACAGCCTCCACAAAAACAGTTAGGAGGAAATTTATCCACAATTATTGACAACAGTAATTTCTAGCCGTTAGTGTCAATTAAAGGCAAATTATTATAATAGTGCATAATCTTTGTACTTAACATTCATAGTGAAGCGTTTTAAAAAATGTATTGGATTTTTGTTTGGCTATAATTGGTGTACTTGTACAGGGAGCTGGCTCACTGTTCCTCTGACGGTAATGTGAAATTGTGGATGTGATTCCCTCGTAGTTTAGAATTGTGATTGGATGGTCCAACACACTGTATGATACAGGATAGGTGCAAACACTGGGGGTAAAAGTGGGGGGTGTGTTTATCCCCTCCACACCCCCCCCCCCGCCAATTGTTTTGGGCGTAGGTTATCTCTCCCTTTCCCTGCCGTTGATGTCCACCATCTCTGCTCTTTTCACCTTCTTGTGCCAGTGGTTCCTGAAACAAGGTGAAGCCGTCCATTCACTCAGGCGGAGGTACTGAGTGGAGGCGAGGCACTACCCAGAGGAAGGGAGAAAGGAGCCCACCAAAGCAAGCTACCCCGTCCCCCAGCCCTCTCGCTAAGCTCTGAGCTGCTCTGGGGGAGGTTTGGGAACGGAGTAACAACATACTCTACTCATCCAGGAGCAGTGAGACACCTGGGGAGACATGTAAAGTAAGAGTTTCAAATATAAAGAAGGAGTAGAAAAATATTCAAGTAAAATGTACATTGATCCTTTAAAGGGATTAAATAACTGTTTATCTTACCTACTCCAGGCCCCTGAATACTGTACTGTAACACTGCATTTTCCCCCTCGTCCAGGTCTGATGCAGTCATGGTTACCACAGAGGCCCCTCCTGGCTCATTCTCGTACACACTGGTGCTAAACACACTCTTGGAGAACTGGGGACGATAGTCATTGACGTCCAGGACAGTCACCAGCACCTGTAGCAATAAATAACAACAGCATTGACCCACGAGTCTCAAGCTGCAGTTACACTGTCAGCTTTGAGTCAGGTTCTGGGCGGACCTCGATAGTGACTGCACAAGTCCACAGTCCGCGCCCCAATCTGACCAGAGCTAAGTGGTGTGGGACCCACTCTGCAACCCCTCTGGGCTCGGCACTCTGTGGTCTGCAGTGAAGCTGGGTTGAAGAAGTGCTCAGGCTGGAGCTCCTGGGCGAGAGGCGATTGAGGAGTTACCTGGAGTCGGAGGAACGGCCAGCTCCTGCGGAGAAGCCTGCAGCTTCACTCAAACCCACACCCATTCTACAGGTACAAGGGGGAGGGAGCGGGGGAGGGACCAGGGAGCGCGGGAGGGGGAGTGGGAAGAAGGGCGGAAGGGGATGGGCTGAGGGGAAGGGGGAGGCAGCCGGGAGGGGGAGGGGGAGTGGGAGTGGGTGGGGAGGGCGGCGGACGGGAGGGTGGGAGGGGGAGGGGAGGGAGCGGGAGTGGGAGTGGAAGGGGCTACAGTAGGAATCCCCTGAACCATGCAAAAGGTGGAGCACAAATACATGGAGCTAACTTGCTGTGCTCAGATTGGCGACCACGTTTCCTACATTACAACAGCGCGACACTTCAAAAAGTACTTCATTGGCTGTAAAGCACTTTGGGACGTCCTGAGGTCATGAAAGGCGCTATATAAATGCAAGTCTTTCTTTTTTTCCCCCCAGAGAGGTTTGGTGCGGATTGCCAAAGGTGAACCTTAGGGAACAAGGGGTGGGAAAATGTCATAAAACCACCCCTCCAACGTTATATAAAGTTAAATGAGTGAAAATGGAGTGCAGCAGCTTAGCAACAAGTGATTGGCATTCTCTGGTGTTGGCTCTGCCCATGGTTTGGGAGAGTACGTGAAGCCCAGCATCATTAGTGTACTAAAAGTTTGACACATTACAAAAGTTACCACATCCTCTTTCACTTCTCAGAAACGGGTGATGCAATCCTAGAACAATGAGTTTTTTTTGAAAAAGGGTGAAAGAGGCAGAACGACCTCTGTCTCAGTGTCCTTTAATATACTGGTTGGTTGTCTGTTGGAACAATAATGATATCTTGATCAGGAGGACAGGTGGGATTTCACCACTGATGAGCTTTGCCCGATCAAGTACCCGATTATTCAGATGAGACGTTAAACCGAGGCCCCGTCTGCTCTCTCAGGTGGACGTAAAAGATCCCGTGGCCACTATTTCGAAGAAGAGCAGGGGAGTTATCCCCGGTGCCCTGGCCAATATTTATCGCTCCATCAACATCACTGAAACAGATTATCTGGTCATTATCACATTGCTGTTTGTGGGAGCTTGCTGTGCACAAATTGGCTGCCGTGTTTCCTACATTACAACAGTGACTACACTTCAAAAAGTACTTCATTGGCTGTAAAGCGCTTTGGGACGTCCTGAGGTTGTGAAAGTCACTATATAAATGCAAATCTTTCTTTCTTTATTAGAGTGAGGCAGTTAACCGTAGGGACCTGACCATAGGGATTGACAGGGTAGATGCGGAGAGGCTGTTCCCCCTGGCTGGAGAGTCTAGAACCAGGGGTCACAGTCTCAGAATAAGGGGTCGGCCATTTAGGACTGAGATAAGGAGAAATTTCTTCACTCAGAGGGTTGTGAATCTTTGGAATTCTCTACCCCAAAGGGCTGTGGATGCTGAGTCTTTGAGTATATTCAAGGCTGAGATCGATAGATTTTTGGACTCCAGGGTAATCAAGGGATATGGGGATAGTGCTGGAAAGTGGAGTTGAGGTCGAAGATCAGCCATGATCTTATTGAATGGCGGAGCAGGCTCGAGGGGCCGTATGGCCGACTCCTGCTCCTAGTTCTTACGACCTCAATCTCTTGACTCCTTTGGCAGGTTCCAATAGGCAAAACAGGAAGACTGCAGCTGACAACCATCGACATCTTATGTCCCCGTGTTAGCAACTTTAGGAACATGAGTAGGTCAGTCAGCCCCTTGAGCCTGCTCCGCCATTCAATTAGATCATGGCTGATCTGTATCTCGACTCCATTTATCTGCCTTTGCTCCATATCCCTTGATACGCTTACCTATCTCAGTCTTGAAAGCTCCAATTGACGGAGCAGCCACAACCTTTTGGGAGAAGAGTTCCAGATGGGTGGCAAAATAACAGAGAGGGGGAATTTCAGACACGCTCCCGTGCGCTCTTATCCCACAGCCTTGACCTCAGGGCAAACTGGAGCAACTGATGCACTCGTGAATCTTATGCTTGGCGTCGAAAGAGAGCAGAGGGTAAATTTCCCGGGATTCCGATCCCGACAGGTAGTCTCTCGCTCGGTGAGACCCGAGACCGGAGAATCGGACGTAGAGCTCAGTGCTCCTGATTTCCCTGGTTGTGAAAATGAAAATCAATGACTGGAAACATCGGCAGCACTGAGAGTTGGATGGGTTTGACCTGGAGCCCAAGGTTCTGATCAATGCTGCTGGGCGGGAGTCTGCAATTATCTCGGGTAATTTACACCCCATCACAAAAAGCTCAATATATCAGGTGAATTTCACGATTGACAAGATATCAACAGATAAATGCAAAGTATCTTTTTACCCAGCAACCTTTTATCGATATTTAAGCCTCCCACTGACATCATTCGGACATTCTGTCCTTTCCTGCGCGACGGACCAATCAGTAGACTGCAGATCGGCGCGGGAAGAATGTGCTCGAACAGGAAAGAGCCTTTGAATAGAGCCAGGACTCTGCTGAAAGAGGACCCACCTGCATCCTGTTCCCTTAAATTTATGTTGAAACATTTTTAAAATATTATTTGAATGGATTGAGCATGGGTTCTTGGCTCACTGTCAGTGGAAAACAGCTGAAGTAAGGCTATTGGTGAGCATGAAGAGGTAGATGAGATTTTGAAGAGGGAGTGCCAAAATCTGGTGATTAATCCTTGATCTTCATTTCACCTTTGGCCATTCTTACTGCTTCGATGAGCAATACTGTCATTTTGTGCTAAATGTGCTCGCTGACCGACATTGGCTCCCGGTTTCGGCAACGCCTCGATTTTAAAATTCCCATCATTGTTCCCAAATCCCTCCATGGCCTCGCCCCTCTCTAACTCTGTGACCTCCTCCAGCCCTACAACTCTCCGAGATTTCTGCGCAGCCTCAATTATAATCGCTCCACCATTGGTGGCCGTGCCTTCAGCTGCCTGGGCCCTAAGCTCTGGAATTCCCTCCCTAAACCTCTCCGCCTCGCTACCTCTCCTCCTTTAAGATGCTCCTTAAAACTACCTCTTTGACCAAGTTTTTGGTCACCTGTCCTAACGTCCTCCTTATGTGGCTCGGTGTCAAATTTTGTTTTGATAACGCTACTGTGAAGCGCCTTGGGACGTTTTACTACGTTAAAAGCGCTATATAAATGCACGTTGTTATTGCTGTAAATTAGGAATGGCTGTATATTCCCAAACTCACTGGAATCTTGCTTGGGATTGTCCCTTTCATTTTACCCAAGATCAGTACAGCTTCAAGTCAGAGTAGATTTTCATGCCATCAGTCTGAGTTAGATCGGATCCAGGTCAAAGGTTAAAGGTTGAAGCACTGTGCCGTCCACCACATACCTCCTCATTTTAACACATCCTTTTTAGGGTGCCCGTTTTTTGTTGAGGTAATTAGTAATAACATGAATGCGTGACTCTTACGGTTGTGGTTTGCAGGTTGACGTAGAGCTTAGCGTACATGTGTGGCGTGTTGGCGTGACTCAGTTGGCTGTGTTCTTGACTCTGAGCCAGGAGACTGTGAGTTCTTAGCCCCACCTCACGTGTGAGCTCACAATCTGAGCTGCCGCTCAGGTGCAGTACTGAGGGAGTGACGTACAGTTGGATAAGATGCTAGACCGAGGTCCCATCTGCCTGTCCCAGTGGTTCAGGTGGACTATGGCATTATTCGAAGGAGGTCAAAGATTGAATGGCTTGCATCTTTACTTAAGCTCCAAGAGCGGATTGCGATCTTAAATTCACTGAGAAGTATTGAGTAATGTAGTGAAAGGCACGGCAACAATAGATAGAATTTAATATATCTTATTATTAAGTGACCTTTTCTGGTATTTATGTCTCGCAGTGACATTTGAACATTTGGTCCCTTCCTGTGGTAAGTGTCAATCACCACTGTTCATAGATGGAAGGCTGATGTAGACAGAAGGTTCTGGAACCTTAGAGAGGAGCCAGGACTATTTTGAAAGTGCTCCGTGCTGTGCAAGGTTTTCTTCAATTTACTTTGAATCATTTTGAAATACTGAGTAAGTCGATGACTTGGCTTCCTGGTTGGTTCCACAACGTATTGTTCTAAGAAACCATCCCACATACACTCTAAGAACTCTTCCTCAAGTCAACTTTTGCCAATTTGCTTTGTCCAATCAATATGAAGATTAAAATCTCTCATGATTATAGCCGTACCTTTCTTACAAGCCTCTATTATTTCTTGATTTATACTCTGTCCTACAGTGTGGCTACTGTTTGGGGGCCTGTAGACTACTCCCACCAGTGACTTCTTACCCTTATTATTTCTTATCTCCACTCAAACTGATTCTACGTCTTGATCTTCTAAGCCAATATCATTTCTCACTACTGCACTGATCTCATCCTTTATTAACAGAGCTACACCACCTCCTTTTCCTTTCTGCCTATCCTTACGAAATGGCAAATACCCCTGAATATTCAGTTCCCAGCCTTGTTTACCTTGCAACCACGACTCTGTAATGGCTATCAGACCATACCCATTTATTTCTATTTGTGCTGTCAACTCATCTATCTTGTTACGAATGCTGCGTGCGTTCAGATATAGAGCTTTTAATTTTGTCTTTTTACCATTTTTCCCTACTCTGACCCCTCTTTCTGATGCACTCTTATGTGTATACGCTCTGTCCCTTCCTGTCACACTCTGGTTATCATTACCCCTATTGCTACCCTGCACTTTTGCCTTCTCATTTTTCTTTGACTTTTTAAATTTCCGCTCAGCAGATCCCTCCCCCCCACTATTTAGTTTAAAGACCCATTGCTGTGGGTCTGGAGTCGCATATAGGCCAGACCGGGTAAGGACGACAGATTTCCTTCCCTAAAGGACATTAGTGAACCAGGTGGGTTTTTACAACAATCTGATAGTTTCATGGTCCCCATTACAGACACTAGCTTTTTATTCCAGATTTATTTAATGAACTGAATTTAAATTCCCCAGCTGCCGTGGATGGGATTGTGAACTCATGTCCCCAGATCATTAGTCCAGTAACATAGCCACTACGCTACCATACTGATCAATGGCTGGAGGGATGGCTGATAGCTTGGCTGAAAAGACGGGGGTTGAGAAGGTCTTTAAAGGCGGAGAGAGAAGTGGCGAGATGGAGGGGTTTCGGGAGGGAGTTCCAGAGAGTGGGCCGAGGTGGCTGAAAGGGTCGGTGACTAATGGTGGGATGAAGGGAGGAGGGGGTGCACAAAACACCACAGGTCAGGAGGACAAAAGGGTGTGGGAGGAGATACGAGGCTGGAGGAGACTGCATGAATGGGGTAGGCTGAGGCCCTGGAGGGTGTTGAGGACAAAGACGACGAACTTAGGAACAGGAGGAGGCCATTCAGTCCCTCGAGCCTGTTCCGCCATTCAATTAGATCATGGCTGATCTGTAACTCAACTCCATCTACCCGCCTTGGTTCCGTATCTCTTAATACCCTTGCCTAACAAAAATCTATCAATCTCAGTTTTGAAAGCTTCAATTGACCCCCCAGCCTCAACAGCTTTTTGGGGGAGAGAGTTCCAGATTTCCACCACCCTTTGTGTGAAGAAGTGCTTCCTGACATCACCCCTGAACGGCCTGGCTCTAATTTTAAGTTTATGCCCCCTTGTTCTGGACTCCCCCCACCCAGAGGAAATAGTTTCTCTCTCTCTACCCTATCAACTCCTTCAATCATCTTCAAGACCTCAATTAGATCACCCCTTAATCTTCTATACTCGAGGGAATACAAGCCCAGTCTGTGCAACCTGTCCTCATAATTTAACCCTTTTAGCCCCGGTATCATTCTGGCTCCACCCGCTCCAAGGCCGATATACCCTTCCTGAAGGGCTGGTGCCCAGGATTTTACATTTAATGTATTGGGGTCCGGGATCACAGAGGATTCAGAGTTAGAGGATCAATACTGGAACGCACTCTTGGACAAACCCCAAGAGCTGGAACCAATCAGAAACACCCATCAGCAAGTACGGCACTTACCTGGACAGCGTTCTCTCTGCGATTACTCGGATTATCACCTGGGTTGTCCTTGGCAACAGCCGTTAGTGTGTAGTGATCTTTTCTCTCCCGATCAAGTGCAGCCAGAATGTAAATATCCCCCTTTATGTAAAAAGGAGCCCATTTGATTATCGTTGCAACTTCTACTCACATTCAATAATCTTAACACTTCAAACATATCTCTCAAATCCCATTAATAGAATAAGAACATAAGAAGTAGGAGCAGGAGTCGGCCATATGACCCTCGGGCCTGCTCCGCCATTCAATAGAATCATGGCTGATCCGAACCTAGACTCACGTCCACTTCCCTGCCCGCTCCCCATAACCCTTAATTCCCTTATCAGCTAGGAAACTGTCTATCTCCGTTTTAAATTTATTTAATGTCGCAGCTTCCACAGCTCTCTGAGGTAGCAAATTCCATAGATTTACTACCCTCTGAGTGAAGAAGTTTCTCCTCATCTCAGTTTTGAAACGGCAACCCCTTATTCTAAGATCATGCCCCCTAGTTCTAGTCTCACCCATCAGTGGAAACATCCTCCCCGCATCCACCCGATCAAGCCCTCTCACAATCTTATATGTTTCGATAAGATCGCCTCTCATTCTTCTGTATTCCAATGAGTAGAGGCCCAACCTACTCAACCTTTTCTCATAAGTCAACCCCCTCATCTCCGGAATCAACCGAGTGAACCTTCTCTGAACTGCCTCTAGAGCAAGTATATCTTTTCTTAAATATGGAAACCAAAACTGTACGCAGTATTCCAGGTGTGGCCTCACCAGTACCCTGTATAGCTGAAGCAAGACTTCCCTGCTTTTATACTCCATCCCCCTTGCAATAAAAGCCAAGATTCCATTGGCCTTCCTGATCACCTGCTGTACCTGCATACTAACCTTCTGTGTTTCATGCACCAGGACCCCCAGATCCCTTTGTACTGTAGCACTTTGCAGTTTCTTTCCATTTAGATAATAACTTGCTCTTTGATTTTTTCTGCCAAAGTGCATAACCTCATACTTTCCAACATTATATTCCATCTGCCAAATTTCCGCCCACTCACTTAGCCTGTCTATGTCGTTTTGCAGGTTTTTTATGTCCTCCTCACTCACTGCTTTCCCTCCCATCTTTGTATCGTCTGCAAACTTGGAATCGTTAATATAGAGGAGTATGTAATTCTTCAGTGTATCACCTTCATAGTTTACTATTCAGAAACATGCAATTGTATAATTGAAAAGTACTTCATAAAATGAATAATATCTCATTTAAATACTAGTATAGCTCCTTTCATCATTAAATATGTGGGATTAAAACATCTTCAGTTATGTGGAGAGACTGGAGAAGCCGGGGTTGTTCACCTTGGAGCAGAGAAGGTTAAGGGGAGATTTGATAGAGGTGTTCAAAATCATGAAGGGTTTTGATAAAGTAAATAAGGAGAAACTGTTTCCAGTAGCTGAAGGTCCAGAGGACACAGATTTAAGGTGATTGGCAAAAGAGCCAGAGGGGGAGATGAGGAGAATTTATTTTACGCAGCGAGTTGTTGTGATCTGGAATGCGCTGCCTGAAAGGGCGGTGGAAGCAGATTCAATAGTAACTTTCAAAAGGGAATTGGATAAATACTTGAAAAGGAAGAATTTACAGGGCTTTGGGGAAAGGGCAGTGGAGTGGGACTAATTGGAGAGCTCTTTCAAAGAGCCGGCACAGGCACGATGGGCCGAATGGCCTCCTTCTGTGCTGTATAATTCTATGATTTAGATACAGATATAACAAATATGAACCCTAAGGTTAAAATTTGACAATACCTTGTTGAAGAAATTATGAGTGACTTTTTAAAAATTTGTTTTCGGGATGTACGTGACATTGGCAAATCCACATTTATTGCCCATCCCTAGTTGCCCTGAGAAGGTGGTGGTGGGCCTTCTCCTTCATAGGGATTGATGGCAACAAAGTGGACCGCTTGAGAGGACACCCCATTGTGTGGGGCCGGAGTCGTGTGTAGGCCAGACCAGGTACGGGTGGCATGTTCTGTTCTCTGAAGGACATTAGTCAACTGGTAGGGGTTTTATGACGATCAAATTTAAAATAAAATATTTTTATACGCTTTATAAAAAGTATCTTACCGTTGTGGGGTTGATTCCGAACCTGCCCTCTCCATCCACAAGGCTGTATTCAATCTGTGAGAACCTGCCATTATCTGCGTCCACGGCACTAACTTGGAGAATCACCGTGCCCAAGGAGACATCTTCGAACACCGGCTTCTGTATCGGCATTCAAAGCACCCGGTCAAAGGAAGAGAAATTACTCAGTGCCAATATCCGCCGTGACAGCAGCATGCGATTGCGAGGCAACGATCGGAAGCTACAAAGACCAGGAATGGACCAACTTACTCTGCCGGGAGCACCGTGTGTGGTGGTCATTACCGGTTATGTGTGGACGTTTCAAGTGTGGGGTGCAGGAAACATCGAGAGTACACGGCGAGGAGCCACAGAGTGGGATTCCCATCCGTTCTGACTTCAATGGAAATCAAAGTCGGGAGAGATGTTGGCTGCCGATTTGCTATCGCTCGTTTTACACTATGGCAAAAAAGTCAAGATCTACCCCACTGGGTGCACTGTGGATAAGAGATATCTTTATACTTCTGATGGACATGGCTGAGATTGGGAGCTCAGTGTGTCGGTATTCATTTGTTCAAATCTATATCTATATCTGAATCTGAATTCCATAAATGTGAGAAGTCGCACAACACCAGGTTATAGTCCAACAGCTTTATTTGAAATCACAAGCTTTCGGAGCGCTGCTCCTTCATCAGGTGAAGTGAAGGAGCAGCGCTCCGAAAGCTTGTGATTTCAAATAAAGCTGTTGGACTATAACCTGGTGTTGTCCGACTTCTCACATTTGTCCACCCCAGTCCAACACCGGCATCTCCGCATCATGAATTCCATAAGACATTGGTGTTAAGTCAACTCTTGCCATCAGCCAACAACAAGGCATTGTGTGACGTGTGACAAATGAGTCCGGAGTTACATGCTTAGTACCCGCACCAGACGCACTCTCTGCCCATTACGGGCTGCACTGACGGCACGGTTACCTGGTAGGAAGACTGCACAAAGACAGGGTTGTTATCATTGACGTCCTGGATCTGTAAATAAACAGGAACCTCGACGGATCGAGGTGGCGAACCGTGATCCACCGCTCTGACTGTGAAATTCAGCCACTGAACCTCTTCATAATCCACTGTCCTGCTTGCAACTATTTTCCCTGTGGGGAGAAGTGGGAGTGGGATGGGAGGGGGGGTGGTATGGGAGAGAGTGTTTATTAAAGGTAATTGCTCAGATAACATCAGCTCTGCAATGCATCAATCCCCATCTGGTGCTTAAGCCAGACGTTATCAAACTATTTCTGTGGTGGATCCCTGTAACTATTGACACAGCCACCGGGACCTCGCAGATATCGATGCGCTCATATATTCAAGTTTGCTGACGACACCAAGTTAGGTGGCAAGGTAAACAGTGTAGATGGGAGCAGAAAGTTGCAGAGGGACATCGATGGATTCAGTGAGTGGGCAAAACTGCGGCAGATGGAGTTCAATGTGGGGAAGTGTGAGGTCGTCCGCTCTGGACCCAAGAAAGATAAATCAGAGTGTTTTCTAAATGGCGAGAGGCGCGGAACGGTGGAGGAGCCGAGATTGAGGGGTCCAAGTACAGAAATCACTGAAAGCTAGTGGACAGGAGCAAAAAATAATTAGAAAGGCTGATGGAATGTTGGCCTTTATCTCAAGGGGGCTGGAAAAGAAAGGGGTGAACGTTATGTTAGTTATTTAGAGTCACTGCGTTCAGTTCTGGGCACCGCACCTCAGGAAGGATATATTGGCCTTGGATTTGATGGGGTCGATAGAGAGAAACTATTTCCTCTGATGTGGGGAGTCCAGAACCAGGGGGCATAATCTTAAAATTAGAGCCAGAGGCCGTTCAGGGGCTGATGTCAGGAAGCACTTCTTCACACAAAGGGTTAGTGGAAATCTGGAACTCTCTCCCCCGAAAAGCTGTTGGGGCTGGGGGGGTGGTGGGGGGGGAGTCAATTGAAAATTTCAAAACTGAGATTTTTGTTAGGTAACTGTATTAAAGATTATGGAACCAAGGTGGGTAGATGGAGTTAAGATACACAACAGCCGTGATCTAATTGAATGGCGGAACAGGCTTGAGGGGCTGAATGACCTCCTCCTGTCCCTATGTTCATTCCGAGAGTACTAGATGGAGAACTCATCCGCTTGAAGTGAATTTTAAAAACCCTGAGGGAAGAATGGCTCTGCTCGATGTGCAGAGCAACATCATAAATTCATTCGCGGAGATTTCCCCTCTCTGATATATCTACGAAATTGTCTCCTCAAAACCTCATCTCTAAGTCCGTGCAATGCTCACCTGCCGCAGGATCCTCCAGTTTGATGTAGTCCCCGGGAGGAGGGTTCAGGAGCTCGTAGATGATCTGTCCGTTGGGTCCTTTATCAGGATCTACGGCCGATACAGAGAGGAGCGTTGTACCTGCTGTTGCTCCTTCCAGAATCCTTTCAGTGAAAATATTCACCCCGAATGGTCTGAACCGAGGAGGATTGTCGTTCACATCCAGGACATTCACCGTCAGCTTCGCTGAAATAGGCCAAAGAAATATGTATGTTTCAATGAGATAAGCAATTCTCTCTTAAGGGAATCACGGGATATGGTGATGGGGTGGGAAAATGGAGTTGAGGTCGAAGATCAGCCATGATCTTATTGAATGGCAGAGCAGGCTCGAGGGGCCGTATGATATACTCCTGCTCCTATTTCTTAAGTTCTTCCCATTCCCCTGATCTCACCGTACCCCTCTATCACCTGTAGTTGAGCTTTATGTGATGAACTTCCTGACATCAGTCCTAAATTTGTCTTACACCCCTATACTGTACAGAACTAACTTACAGTCCCCTCCAACACACCCAACCACTCCTTAAATAATCACAGGGTTATCCTCTCTGCAACCCTCCTTTGTGAAGGAATAAGCCATATAAACTATTCAGAAAAATACACTATCTTATGAAAGAATTCTGGCCTTATTAAAACATGACAAACTGGGTTTGGAAATTTAGAAACCTAACTATGAAATAGCTATGAAAGCATTCTGGCTATTGCGATAAGATAGTTGTTGACCCTGAATAAATAACCTTATTGAAACAGAAGGTGAAGGGCTCCGACAGGCTGACCTTTTGGGAACAAAACAATGGTTCGCCTTGGATAAGGTGTTCTAATTTAAACTTCGTAAAGATGGCACATAAGATAAGGAACATCTGCCCTCGTAAAGATGACGTAAAATAAGGAACACCTGCCTTTCACACCGTTCTAAATGGTGACCCTAGAACACTTGGAGATGAGACAAGATTCTGGCTAATGTGGCAGTAAGAGTTGCAGAGGTCGACAGAAAGATGAATAGAGATAATTGACTTGCATCAGCAGAAAACCTTAAAGGAAATACCACTGGAAAAGGGTATAAATATTGAAGTTTCAAATGGGATATCAGACTCGCTTTAATCGGGCAAAGCGATTCTCGGCTTCAGAGGCGGCTCTGTAGTCTCCAACTCTTTGTACCTTGGGGATCAAAGGTATTTGATATTGATGGATATCCTGTATAAGAAACCTTTAAGAACTGCAATACTGTAGCGAAGTTAAGATTTAAAAGTAAGATTCTCTGTTAAAAAGATAGTTTTTTTTTCTTTTTAGAACTGTTAATGTTGCGATTGACTGATTCACCAACTGTAAATTGCATGTCGGTTCTTTTAATAAATCTCTATATATTTTTAGAATTATCTCACATAAGTCTTCTGTATCAAAAACTCGCGAACTCAATCTCTGTACACTCTTTGGTGAAGAGTTGCAGATTTCTGAGGGAGTTTTCCGGACCCTCATAATATCCGGGATGTTATAGTCTAGCTAAACTGATTAAAAGCGCTATCTGGAGGACGGTAACATTCTCGGGTTGTTCCTTTCCTTTAGGGAGAGATAGCCCGGACCTTTAGACCCAATTAAGTGTTTTTAGGATTCGGCTACCTCAAACTTTAGTTGAAAGTGAACGTCTGAGAAATACACCTGATCCGGGGTAGCCCTAAAGGGGCTAGGACTAGTAATTATCCCTTCACCTTGGAAGTCCATTTTAAATATTGATCGCTCTTTATGTGATGAACTTCCTGACTTCAGTCCTAATTGTGTCTTCCACCAGCTGGAGTCTGAGATGGTGTGATGGTAACGCTCCAATCTACCGACTATCTTATGTACCTTATAAAGTCACCTCCTTTCAAAATGGAAAAGCTCAAGTTCTTCCTCTTAATTCAGTTACTCGGATGCTAGGGATCAGTCCCGAGACTGTTCTTTGCACCATCTCCAGGACTTGAATGTCTTGGTGACAGTAAGTTATTTATATCAGATCCAGTTCTGTGATAGTCAGAGACTAGAGGGAGCATTGTGCCAAAGTATATATAGAATTATAGAAATTTACAGCACAGGAGGCCATTCGGCCCATCGTGTCCATGCCAGCCGATAAAGAGCTATCCAGCCTAATCCCACCTTCCAGCTCTTGGTCCGTAGCCCTGTAGGTTACGGCACTTCAAGTGCAGATCCAAGTACTTTTTAAATGTGATGAGGGTTTCTGCCTCTCCCACCCTTTCAGACAGTGAGTTCCAGACCCCCACCACACGGTGGCATAGTGGTTAGCACTGGTGCCTCACAGCGCCAGAGACCCGGGTTCGAATCTGACCTCGGGTGACTGTCTGTGTGGAGTTTGCACATTCTCCCCGTGTCTGCGTGGGTTTCCTCCGGGTGCTCCGGTTTCCTCCCACAGTCCAAAAATGTGTCACCCTCTGGGTGAAAAAAGTTCTCCTCAACTCCCCTCTAAACCTCCGACCAATTACTTTAGATCACTGTATTAAAGAAACTACAACACAACATAAAGAAGTTAAAATGCAATGGTTATAATTGAACAGTGTTGGAATACAGCCTGACTAGCAGCACAAGGCTCTGAGGTGATCAACCTCGGAGGGCCTTGCCTTGAGCGTGTCCAATTTCACTCAGAGAATACGCTAACATCTAACCTCCAAGGCCTGGCTTACATACATTACAACACACCCTTGTAAAGGGCTTCCCATCCATAATGTTCTTCGTCTCTTGCCTCGAAGCCATCTGTTCTACTCCCATCTCCGAGATAATACACAGCGTACCTAACCTCCCTAAAACCATCCCACAAAACATCAGATAACAAGAATGCTTGGGCGCCTCCTCAATGCTTGACTAGACAAGGTTTCAGTCATTAGTTGTCTGATTAACCTACAATGTTAATATAGAAAGCCTTTTTCTAACAGGGAAGCTTTATTTTTTTTTTAATACATTCATGGGATGTGGGCGTCGCTGGCAAGGCCAGCATTTATTGCCCTTGAGAAGGTGGTGGTGAGCCGCCTTCTTGAACCGCTGCAGTCCGTGCGGTGAAGGTGCTCCCACAGTGCTGTTAGGGAGGGAGTTCCAGGATTTTGACCCAGCGACGATGAAGGAACGGCCGATATATTTCCAAGTCAGGATGGTGTGTGTCTTGGAGGGGAACTTGGAGGTGGCGGTGTTCCCATGCGCCTGCTGCCCTTGTCCTTCTAGGTGGAAGAGGCCGCGGGTTTGGGAGGTGCTGCCGAAGAAGCCTTGGCGAGTTGCTGCAGTGCATCTGGTAGATGGTAAACTAGAAGCTTTATTCTAAAATCGAAGCTTTCTTCATCTATGGAAGCTTCCAAAGCACTTCGCTTACATATGAAAACTGGACACAGTACTGACCAGGAATTGAGGGTCATCACATCCTACCTGAACTGTGCTGTTCTGGAGTGTCTACTTTTAGAGTGAGTGAGAAAATCTTACCATTGGGAACACTGACAGATTGACTGATCACATCACTGGCATTGTCGTGTACTGATATCGTAAGCTCATAGGTAGCTACCAGCTCCCGATTCAAAGGGGTTACTACAAATACAGCACCTAGACAAAAAAAAGCAAGCATGTTAGCGGGAAAAATGTTCCGTGCGCTTAGCGTGAAGTTTACAATCACTGAATGGTGTGCACGGTAACAGTGTTTATTCTCTCCTTTTTTGGGAGGGGGGGCTCATCATTGTGATGGACGAGCTGGACGTCGGATCAAAACCCTCTTTGCATTCAACGATAAGAACATAAGAAGTAGGAGCAGGAGTGGGCCATATGGCCCCTCGGGCCTGCTCCGCCATTCAATAGGATCATGGCTGATCCGAACCTAGACTCACGTCCACTTCCCTGCCCGCTCCCCATAACCCTTAATTCCCTCATCAGCTAGGAAACTGTCTATCTCTGTTTTAAATTTATTTAATGTCGCAGCTTCCACAGCTCTCTGAGGTAGCAAATTCCATAGATTTACTACCCTCTGAGTGAAGAAGTTTCTCCTCATCTCAGTTTTGAAACGGCAGCCCCTTATTCGAAGATTATGCCCCCTAGTTCTAGTCTCACCCATCAGTGGAAACATCCTCCCCGCATCCACCCGATCAAGCCCCCTCACAATCTTATATGTTTCGATAAGATCGCCTCTCATTCTTCTGTATTCCAATGAGTAGAGGCCCAACCTACTCAACCTTTCCTCATAAGTCAACCCCCTCATCTCCGGAATCAACCGAGTGAACCTTCTCTGAACTGCCTCTAGAGCAAGTATATCTTTTCTTAAATATGGAAACCAAAACTGTACGCAGTATTCCAGGTGTGGCCTCAGATAGAACCAGGTACTGATGGAATCCGAAGCCACCCTCTCTCTCTGGGCCGCTCTGATTATTTTTTTAACTGGTTTGCTTGGGTTACCTATCACGGGATTATTTATTTTTAAACCTCAGATATGCAGAGAACAGATTGCTTGGAAAATACTGATTGGACATTAGGCACAGCGCAGAGAGAGTTCCGCAAAGTTAACCGTTCTACGGGGTCAACGGGTGGATAGTCAACCAACACGCAGGAAAACTTACGTTCGTGCACAAAATAGAAATTGCACCCATTAATCGCCACAGTAACCCCTTCTTCTTCTTCTTCAGAGCTCTGGTTGGATAACGCTCCCTCTGTACTACCTCAAATCCCTCTCTCAAGGAGAACCCATTGCTGCTTCCGTGTGTCACTATTCATTGTTTGAGAAGCATACACCCTCTTGGCTTTCCTAATGGCCCATAATTTGCTGGAGTGAGACATCTCGTGGCGCGCTCCGTTAGTTAGACTTTCTCCCTCACCAACTGAGAATGATGGGTTTGTAGCACATGGGGCCAGGGATTGATTTTAGCCTCAATAGTGGAAAGGGGGGGGGGGGGGGGGGGCGGGAGAAGGGGTTTCCGATGGACACAATTACCTTTAGATGGGGTGGGGGGCTGATGAAACACAATCAGGTGTATTGGGACTGACGTACGTTTTCCGCCTTAGTGGGAGGGGGTGGGTGTTCCTCAGTGGGGGAGGGGTTGCCATTGTAAGAGCTGTCTTCTTATTGGTGGTGTTGTCCAGTGGCCTGTTTCGCCATCCAGCGGAGGTTTCCGCCCACATCCTGTTCTGAACTCGCTTGTGCTGTGTGACATTTTGAGGGGCAAACCATGGACCAGATATATATCACCATGAAAGTTCCTCTCCCGCCTTCCGCACTCTGCTACCAAGGATCTGCCAAATAGCCACCCACAATAAAGAAGGGAAGAACTTGCATATATAAGGCTTTTCAGGACCTCACCAAAGGGCTTTACATAAGAACGTAAGAAATAGGAGCAGGAGTCGGCCATTCGGCCCCTCGAGCCTGCTCCGCCATTCAATAAGATCACAGCTGATCATCGACCTCAACTCCACTTTCCCACCCGATCTCCATATCCCTTGATTCCCCGAGAGTCCAAAAATCTATTGATCTCTGTCTTGAATATACTCAACGGCTGAACATCCACAGCCCTCTGGGATTCCAAAGATTCACAACCCTTTGAGTGAAAACATTTCTCCTCATCTCAGTCCTAAATGGCCGACCCCAGGGGAAGTTACATTTCCCCTGAAATCTGACACTGTTTCTGATCCTCTGATTAATTAGGGGAAATGATGTGGGTGAAAGTTGCGCGTTGGCAGGTAGTCTCGGCCCCCAATTGATGCAGGGCCTGTGGTTCTCTCTAGTCCTGTTGACTGAGGGGCTCTTACTGTGTTAATGGAACAGGTAGTTTAATTGCTTCAGTTCCTTGTGCATCACTGACGATAAATTCTTGCGCCAATCAGCGAGTAGGGTACCAGCATGAGCATCGAATCACACCCCCTTCCCTTCCCCACCCGCAAGACCCCAGATCTTGGGTGGTGAAGTCAGCCCAAGACATAGAGTCTAGAACTAGGGGGGTCACAGTCTCAGGATAAGGGGTCGGCCATTTAGGACTGAGATGAGGAGAAATTTCTTCACTCAGAGGGTTGTGAATCTTTGGAATTCTCTACCCCAGAGGGCTGTGGAGGCTCAGTCGTTGAGTATATTCAAGGCTGAGATCGAGAGATTTTTTGGACACTATGGGAATCAAGGGATATGGGGATCGGGCGGGAAAGTGGAGATGAGGTCGAAGATCAGCCATGATCTTATTGAATGGCAGAGCAGGCTCGAGGGGCCGTATGGTCTACTCCTGCTCATACTTCTTATGTTTTTATGAACATCTTTGACGAAATAGAAACTCTTGAAACAAACAACATTCCCATGAAATTAGAGAAGGGGAAGTTGAACCAAGAGCTAGCGCTCCAGAAGCTTGGCAGAAGCGAGCTATAATCAAAAGGAACCAGAGCTCCTCTGGGCTGTTTGCTCATCCTAGTTGACTAACTCCGGGGGACTAAGACCAGACAGCAGCACAACCACGACCATCCCACCTAGCGCCAATGATGACAGTCTCCTCTTCAGTACCAGTCTGACACACTGACACTCAGAAGCAAAAGAAAAGCTTGACGAGTTCTTACAATTTGTGTGTGTGGTTTTTTTTTGTTTGTAAGCCTGTGCTTGAAGTTTTACCTGTTTGAAAATTGATGTCAAAGGCCCTTTGCTGTTCCTGCACCTCTTCGTCAGTGTCATCCTTCGCAACGAGCTCGATGATGTAATACTCCAGTCGGGGTCGGAGGTCCCGATCAGCGGCTGTAATGTTTGCTATGGTGGCACCAACCGTCACTGACTCACTGATGCTAACAGTCTGGACAGGGTTAATAAACGCGGGTCGGCAATCGTTGATGTCATCAATGACAATATTCACAGTGGCACTTGCCGACAATGGTGGGGTCCCACGGTCCATTGCTACCACAATGAGGGTGTAGGAGCCCCTTTCCTCACGGTCTACAGTTACTCCATTGGCCACTTTGATGTCTCCACTGAGGGGGTCAATGACAAACTTATCCTGGGCGCCTCCCTCTATTCGGTAGCTCAGTTGCTGGTTCACACCAATATCTGCATCTGTGGCCGTTACCCGGCCGATACTAAAACCTACAACACAAAAATACAGCAATGCATCTATCTTCTCAGACCAAGGAAAATATTAAGATTCTCTCTGAATCTTCGCAACAAATAGGTTTCTCGTTTTCGGATTTTTAATAGAAAATGCAATTCTTTTAATTGTTTTTTTTTCAGCAATAAGATTATCTGAATGAAACCCCTTTTTTTTCCAGTTTACACAAGGATAATTGTTCGATGGAGGGGTTTGGATGCAGGATTCCCGATGCACCCGCGTCACACTGAGATAGAATGTGGGCTTGCCCCATTGAAGCCCCACATGCTGATTACTGCTTCTAATGAGGGGGTTCTGAGCAAAGGCTCCCCACTCGCGCCCAGCGATAGAGAGCAAATTAGACAGAGCCACTGGGGCCCCACTTTCCTATCTCTCATCGGCTGCTCTCAAAGTGACGTTGAAGGCTTGGAGTCACACACTATATCTACGCACCCTCTAAACCAAAGGTGGTGGCTGCCACAGGGAAACTGAAGAAAGATTGGGGGGGAATTCGATCCAATTTTGGATCTTGGGCAGCCCATAGTCTTCTGTGAGTCACTGTTCTCAGATGTTTGCCTAGGCAGTGAATGCAGGAAGGCCACTTGATAGAGATGGGCATCGATGCTGTGCCCAATCTGTCCTCACCCAATGTGCGCGCGCGCATTTTCCAACAAGGGTTGCTCCAGGAATCAGGAATGGGAATCCTGGTCAAACCTTCCTGTCAGCCCAGGGACACTGAAAGCCGATTGTAGCTTTGCTAATACCACCCGAGAGGTTTCAGGAGACTCAGGAACTAAACCTGGGACCTTCACGGTCTGTCTCACTCAGTGGCTGTATCCTGCAGGGTACTTGGCCACTGAAACAGCTAGTGGAGTCAAAGATAATATTATTATTTCTTTTTGTTGTGTGTGGTTTGCATGAGTAAGACTGTTTTGCAACACTTAGCACCAGAAATCGGACAGGACTTCCGCTTTTGAGATGTCGAATGACCGCAGATTCACATATTTTCAAAAGATTCAGAGGAAACAACACTGAACTCAAACCAAGACAAAAGATGAAGATTCTGCAGATAATGTTCTATCCCCTGAGCCTGGCGTCAATGAACATGGATTCTGCTTCTTTCTTCCCCTTTTTCTTGTGCTCCACATGAGCAATGCTAGAAAAGAAAATGGAATACTTTCCCACTTTTGACAGCCAGTACAAGCGTCAAGTGCTCCCCAGGTCACAACTAGCATGGTCAAATGCTAACCAAACCGCCCTCTGCACTGCATTACACCAATTTGACATGTCCCGTGCCCTCTATTTATGTGACCTCTAGACTCCCAATTTTGTGCTGAGGTAGTCTTAGAACGAGTGTCACGGGGAAACATGTTGAGAACTTCCAAATTAATTTCATTTGCGATCCATTTTTAAATTTGTTTTGTGGGATCTGGGCGTCGCTGGCAAGGTCAGCTCAGCATTTATTGCCCATCCCTAATTGCCCTCGAGAAGGTGGTGGTGAGCCGCTTTCTTGAACCGCTGCAGTCCGTGCGGTGAAGGTGCTCCCACAGTGCTGTTAGGGAGGGAGTTCCAGGATTTTGACCCAGCGACGATGAAGGATCGGCCGATATATTTCCAAGTCAGCAAGTTGTGTGACTTGGAGGGGAACTTGGCGGTGGTGCTGTTCCCATGTGCCTGCTGCCCTTGTCCTTCTAGGTGGTAGAGGTCGCGGGTTTGGGAGGTGCTGCCGAAGAAGCCTTGGCGAGTTGCTGCAGTGCATCTTGTAGATGGTACACACTGCAGCCACGGTGCACCGGTGGTGGAGGGAGTGAATGTTTAAGGTGGTGGATGGGGTGCCAATCAAGCGGGCTGCTTTGTCCTGTATGGTGTTGAGCTTCTTGAGTGTTGTTGGAGCTGCACTCATCCAGGCAAGTGGAGATATTCCATCACGCTCCTTACTTGTGCCTTGTTGATGGTAGAAAGGCTTTGGGGAGTCAGGAGAGGTGAACATGTCATCCCATCAGTCTGGATGGACTTAGATCATGGGCCCATTAGCCACCCAAACCATGTCTTCAGCAAAGAATACTGCGCTGTCTTATGTTCCAAGGAGGTGGGATGGACCATTTGAGAGCTTCTACCATGAGCGTTGCAGTCACAATATATATTAATGATTTAGACGAGGGAACTAGATGTAATATCTCCAAGTTTGCAGACGACACAAAGCTGGGTGGGCGTGTGTGCTGTGAGGAGGATGCAGAGAAACTCCAGTATGATTTGGACAGGTTGGGTGAGTGGGCAAATGCATGGCAGATGCAGTATAATGTGGATAAATGCGAGGTTATCCACTTTGGTGGCAAAAACAGGAAGGCAGATTATTATCTGAACGGCAATAGATTGGGAAAAGGGGAGGTGCAACGAGACCTGGGTGTCCTTGTGCACCAGTCGCTGAAGGTAAGCATGCAGGTGCAGCAGGCGGTTAAGAAGGTAAATGGTATGTTGGCCTTCATAGCGAGAGGATTCAAGTACAGGAGCAGGGATGTCTTGCTGCAGTTGTACAGGGCCTTGGTGAGACCACACCTTAAGTACTGTGTGTAGTTTTGGTCGCCTTATCTGAGGAAGGATGTTCTTGCCATGGAGGGAGTGCAGCGAAGATTCACCAGATTGATACCTGGGATGGCAGGGATGACGTATGAAGAGAGATTGGGTCGATCAGGCTTATACTCGCTAGAGTTTAGAAGAATGAGAGGGGATCTCATTGAAACTTATAAAATTCTAACAGGACTAGATAGACTAGATGCAGGAAGGGTGTTCCTGATGGCGGGTGAGTCCAGAACCAGGGGTCACAGTCTAAGGATAAGGGGTAAGCCATTTAGGACAGAGATGAGGAGGAATTTCTTCACCCAGAGAGTGGTGAACCTGTGGAATTCTCTACCACAGAAGGTAGTTGAGGCCAAATCATTAAATATATTCAAGAAAGAGTTAGATATAGTTCTTAAGGCTAAAGGGATCAAGGGATATGGGGAGAAAGCAGGGACAGGGTACTGAATTTGGATGATCAGCCATGATCTCATTGAATGGCGGAGCAGGCTTGAAGGGCCGAATGGCCTACTCCTGCTCCTATCTTCTATGTTTCTAGTCTGCCAGATGTGAGTGTTTGATAGCTCAGTCCATGATTGCAAGCGTCACTGTTCATAACAGGGAGCAACATCAAATACACCAAGTTGGAGAACAATACAGAGGGCATGGGGTGCAAGAATAGATATATGGTAGGAGGTGGGATGGAGAAAGGGAGGGAAGAGGACGGCACAGCACCCATGTTGGGGAAACTATTCTCTCTTATCTATAGCCTTGTAATCTTCTACAGCACCAAGGAATCACTTAGAGTGCTCAAACCCAAGGAAATTTGTGAGGCGTTCTTCCTTGTTCCATTCAATGTTCTTCCCAACTTAGTACACACTGAATGTGGGGAACTTCCAGATTTCCAAATTACTGCTTCCAAGCTATCTGACATTTGCCAACCAGCCAGTTTAGCAACAGCAGTTAACAGTTCATTGACACTTATGACCCTGTAATAACCCTACGTAAACTTGAGGTCATCCAAAACTCGGCTGCCCGTACCTAACCGCACCAAGTCCCGTTCGCCCATCACCCCCTGTACTCGCTGACCTACATTGGCTCCCGGTTAAGCAGCGCCTCGATTTCAAAATTCTCATCCTTGTTTTCAAATCCCTCCCTGGCCTCGCCCCTCCCTATCTCTGTAATCTCTTCCAGCCCCACAACCCCCCGAGATATCTGCGCTCCTCTAATTCTGCCCTCTTGAGCATCCCTGATTATAATCGCTCAACCTTTGGCGGCCGTGCCTTCAGCTGCCTGGGCCCCAAGCTCTGGAATTTCCTCCCTAAACCTCTCCGCCTCACTACCTCTCTTTCCTCCTTTAAGATACTCCTTAAAACCTACCTCTTTGACCAAGCTTTTGGTCACCTGCCCTAATTTATCCTTATATGGCTCGGTGTCAAATTTGTTGTCTTAAAATACTCCTGTGCCGTGCCTTGGCACATTTTACTACGTTAAAGGCGCTATATAAATACAAGTTGTTGTTGTTGTTTCACCTGAGGGGCTGTTTTCCCGAACGCGGACTGTCAGTGAAGGAGGGGTGAAGGCTGGTGTGTTATCATTTTGATCCAAGACGGTTACTCTAAGCCTAGCCACACTCTTCAGCAGGCCAACGTCTTCTGCTACCAAGGTGAACTCCAGGCTTGCGTTGGGTAGTGTCTCCCGATCAATGATTTTTCCTGGTGTCACAGAAACAATCCCTGCAAAATGTTTAAAGGACAAAAGTAATCAAACGCATTAATTAAAATTATCACACTAATTTGAGATAGATAAGATAGTCACAGAATATCGGAGAGAAGCCTGGAGGCAAAAAAAAAAGAAATTTTACTTCCAAAATGTAATATATTTTCATGAATATTCTGATGTAATTTGAAAAATGTTGTGCCAACTTAATTGTTTCTTCACAAAGGTAAGTAGAGAAGCGCCAGTCCATTCAGCCCATCTACTCAATGCTTCTCTAGAAATCTACAATCCCACCTCTTGAATGGCTCCAGATTTTTGGCCTCCGTCCCATGCTACCTCAGCGCCTCCCGTTAGCGCCAGCAGAAGGCACTAACGGGGCACTAGAGCATTATCACCGGGGCGAGGCGAATCAAACGCTGCACGCCAAATCCTGCCCCGCCTCCGTTAAGAGTTATCGCCGGGAGCCTCAACATCAGGTGGATCGTGACGTCAGTGAGTGTGCAACGCTCACTGACCGCCCGATCTGCGAAATTGATCGTCGCCACCTACCTTAGTGCCTGGAGGAAACAGCGACAGGGAGAGCTGCGTGAAGCAACAGGAAGCCGGCTACAAGAACGTTATTTTGAGGAATCATCAGTAATGAGTCGCAGCTGTAGCTTAGTGGAGTTTCAGTGCTTTTCTTGTCAGTCTCACATAGTGCAGCAGTCTCATTCCGTTATTTCGTACCAGGAGTGTTGTGGCAACTATAAATTAGTTACATTTATTCTTAAAAAAATCAAACTGCTACACTTGGTTACATTAACGGGCGTTGTACTGGCAGCCGACCTCACCCTCCAGGATCTATGGTGGAGGGAGCTGAGGCAGCGAGAAAGACTAGAACACGTGCCCAGATGGAGGAGGAGGGCCATCTGGGCTCTAAACAGGAGGCCTTACCCTCCGAGGGTATTCCGAGAGCACTTCTCCTATCTCCAATTAAGTGAGGAGCAGTGTATTAGAAGGCTCTGCTTCACCAAGGAAGTGGTCACAGAACTCTGCCAACTCCTGCAACCAGACCTCCAGCCTCAGATCAGGGTGACCACGGCTCTCTCAGTGACAGTCAAGGTCAACGCCGCCCTCATTTTCTTCGCCGGCGGTTCCTTCCAGTCTGCAACAGGAGACATAGCGAACATCTCGCAGTTCACCATCCATCGCTTCATCCGGGAGGTGACAGAGGCTCTCTACAGTAGGAGGAGGGACTACATTTCCTTCCCCATTACCAGAGAGAAGCAGGACGAGCGTGCATGTGGCTTTGCCAGGATAGCGGGCTTCCCCATGGTGCAGGGCGCCATTGAGTGCACCCACGTGGCTTTGCGGGCACCGCATATCAATCCTGAGATCTTCTGTAACCGCAAAGGATACCACTCACTTTATGTGTAGTTGGTGTGCGACCACAGACAGCGAATCCTCACCGTCAATGCCTGCTATCCTGGCAGCAGCCACGACGCCTTCATTCTGCGCCAGACCGGTGTGCCAACGCTCTTCCAGCCACCACGTCAAGCTCGCGGCTGCCCGAGACGTGCTGCGCTACGTCCCTCCACATGGTGCGGAAGACTTGCGGCGAGGGCCTCCTGCCACTTGCCGGGTAGAGCACCGCCCTCCGTCTCTCCACAGCGAACACCAACGCCTCCAATGCTTGATCGCAGAATCTGCGGGCTCTCTCTCTGGGACATGGATCTGCCATGAGCACACCTGCTTCAGTCCTCTGGCTCCTTCTCCTTGTTGTGCTTCTCCTTGCTGAGGCAGCTGCACAGCCAGCAATGCTGAAAATGTGGTTCTGCAGCATCAATGAACCTCCCCTTTAAGAACTGGAAAAAGCCTGTGGCAATCATGACTTGCGATTAGACTGCACCTGATATTGGTCCACTCTTTGATTGTAAAGTTTGGGCTTAAAGACTTGAATTAGGACTCCAATCATTTCTTTGAGCACGAATTTTGCGTACAGTCTAAAGCATTAGCACTAATGCTAATTCTCCAACTTTTCTAATTTTGCCGCGCATTCCTGGGCTATAATGAATTTCTCCCCCAAACTATTTCTCACTCTGTGTGGAAAAGGTACTTCCTGACATCAGTTCTCAACTTGTTATTTACTATGGGCCAGAAATTCGGCTCTTGTCGGGTGTGTACACGCTGTGTACTCACCCGTAAGGCCACCTGAAGTGCCGGTTTCCTGCATGCACTGCACATGCGCGGGAAAACTGAACTTCCGTTCCCCTGAAGGAAGGGGTTCAGAAGTCGAACGCGTGCGCGGGAGAGGCTGCGCGCACGCAGCGAACTTCAGGTTTCTCCGGGAGGGTAAGTATGGAGAAGCTGCACTTTTAAAAAGGAGGCGCAAGGCCCATTTTTAACAAGGTAAGTGGTTAATTAATTACAGGTTTATCTTTTTTTCGATACTTTAAAGAAAGGTAAGTTTATTTTTAGCACCATTAAAAAGAATAATTAATTTTTTCAAAAATATAAATTTTTGTTTAAAGTAGTTAATTTATGTAATTTATAGTTATTTAAAAAATGTGATGTTTTAAAAATTTTTTATTTGAAGTTTAAGTGTGGTTTTGGGGCCGATCTCTATTCATAGATTTGACAGGTCTTCCTGTCAAATCTATCAATGAAAATGCCCTGCTAGGATTGGCTCTCCATGGCCCACGTGATCCCAGGGGACGCTTCGAACTAACTGCGCCCCTGGGATACGCAAGCACTGCGCGGCGGCAGCTGGAGGAGGCCCAGGAGCTGAAGTCCTCGTGGGCCCAAAGCACAACGGCAGGCGCGGTAGGCAAGTACGCGCGCAATGCTTGCACCCGCAGGAAGCCGGAAAGCCGAATTTCTGGCCCTATGTTGTAGCTGTGCCCCTTTGTCCAGCAGACGACAGCTCCAGATTTACCTTTTCTAATTTGTTTAGTATCTTATAAGCCTCATATAAATGTCAGCCGTGGCTCAGTGGGTAGCACTCTCGCCTCCGAGTCAGAAGGTTGTGGGTTCAAATCCCACTCCAGAGACTTGAGCACAAAAATCCAGGCTGACACTCCAGTGCAGTGCTGAGGGAGTGCCGCACTGTCGGAGGTGCCGTCTTTCAAGTGAGGCGTTAAACTCAAGGCCCCGTCTGCCCTCTCAGGTGGACGTAAAAGATCCCATGGCACTATTTCGAAGAAGAGCAGGGGAGTTCGCCCTGGGCCAATATTTATCCCTCAATCAACATCACTAAAACAGATTATCTGGTCATTATCACATTGCTGTTTGTGGGAGCTTGCTGTGTGACTACACTTCAAAAAGTACTTCGTGAGGTCGCTATATAAATGCAAGTCTTTCTTTTTTTCTCAATAAAGTCTCCTCTCATTGGCCTCTTTTCAAGGCTGAAGATCCTGAGGTTTTTTAATACTTTCCGTATAACTCAACCCTCTGACATGGGGATTTCCCTTCACTGCACAGTCTCCTCTGCTCAGACATTTTACTGTTGGAAAAAGAATCTAATTTAACTATTTTCTTCTGTTGCAATATTTTTGTTGCATTACACATGGGAGAGCAGAGCCAGAGGACCCAACGGTTAGGGTCCTGAACTCAACATCCAACGGACATGTGCTCACCGGGGTTCAAGCCCCTGGCTTTGAGTGATTGACGACCATGCTGGAGATGGGGATTCAATTCCCTGATGGGTCCAAACATGTGGCACAGAATGCCATTGAAGGTGTTATGAATCACAGAGTAGAGAATGGTAATTTTCAAACATTGGGTCTGGCCAGATGGACCAGAATGGGCTCCTCCAGACCTGCATCTCCCTTTGATCCGAACTGGACTTGGGTGCGTTATGTGACTAGACGTCAGGAAATGGAGTTTCCATCATAAACCACGAGAGTGAAACTCAAGGTGGGCGAGCAACGCTCCCGTTAAGCTGTGTGTCTGCGCGGTGGTCTGGAGGTTCCACGCAGGCCGCTTGCCGGCTTTACACTGGGGAAAAACTGCGCACGTGCGGAAATCTGAATGGGCCGCGCACCCAAAAAAAAAGATTAAAGGGAACATTGGTGGGTAGATCGCGGCTTGGTGCGATAGTGTAAAACGAGCCATAGTGAGTCGGCAGCCCGCTTTCCATCTCTCCCCGATTTTTGTATTTCCATTGACCTGAACTGTTGGGAGATGCCGTCATTTGCGCGAGACGTTAAACCGCGGATCAAAGTGCCTGGTCCTCCCCTCAGCCAATACCGCCAGAAAGAGATTATCCAGTCATTCGTCTCATCGCTCAGGCCAACATCCCCAGCATCGAAGCTTTGACCACGCTCGATCAGCTCCGATGGACGGGCCACATCGTCCGCATGCCCGATACGAGACTCCCAAAACAAGCGCTCTACTCGGAGCTCCGACACGGCAAGAGAGCCCCAGGTGGGCAGAGGAAACGCTTCAAGGACACATCCTCAAAGCCTCCTTGAAAAGGTGCAACATCCCCACCGACACCTGGGAATCCCTGGCCCAAGATCGCACAAAGTGGAGGAGAAGCATCCGGGAAGGCGCCGAACACCTCGAGTCTCTTCGCCGGGAGCAAGCGGAAGCCAAGTGCAAACAGCGGAAGGAGCGCACATCAACCCAAGCACCCCACCCACCCGCCCCTTCAACCACCGTCTGCCCCACCTGTGACAGAGACTGTAGGTCCCGCATTGGACTCATCAGTCACCTGAGAACTCATTTTTAATGTGGAAGCAAGTCATCCTCGGTTCCGAGGGACTGCCTAAGAAGAAGAAGAAGAAGAAGAAGAGGTTTGCAAGCAAAATGGCGCCACAGCTGCCGACTGAACGGTCAGCGGGCTTCAGGATGTGAAGTGCTCGGGGACAGTTCTGCACGGTGCCTTAAGCACTATTTAAACACAAGTCTTTCTTTCCCACTCTGTGCAACAGATAACTCACCGGTGTTCCTGTCCACAGTGAAGATCTCAGTCCTGTCACCCTGTAATCGGTAAGCGACCACAGCGTTTGGTCCTTCATCCTTGTCGACAGCTAAAATGGGCCCATTCATCACGGTGATTTGTGCACCTGCAAATGAAACAATGGGGTAAGATGCTCTGGTTTTGGTCAAATACCTTTCTTCAGCGATGTATTAACTTTTAAACAGCTACTGTATTAGTGACATCTGTGAAACCAGTTCTTAGGATCACAGCTTGGGCAAGTAGGATGGAGCTTCAAGTCCTGGGCTTCCCTTTGCTTGAATCTGTCTGCTCCCCTTCAGTTTCCTTCACAAGGTAGACAACTATTCTGACCCCATGTCCAGTTGTGGCTCAGTGGATAGCACTTTCGCCTCTAAGTCAATAGGTTGTGGGTTCAAGCCCCATTCCAGAGACTGGAGCACAAAAATCTAGGCTGACACTCGCAGTGCTGAGGGAGTGCCGCACTGTCGGAGGTGTCATCTTTTGGATGAGACGTTAAACCAAGGCCATGTCTGCTCTCTCAGGTGGATGGAAGAGATCCCATGGCACTATTTTAAAGGTCGCACAACACCAGGTTATAGTCCAACAGTTTTATTTGAAATCACAAGCTTTCGGAGCTATCGATTGCTCCTTCCTCAGGTGAAGTGATGAAGGAAGGAGCAATCGATAGCTCCGAAAGCTTGTGATTTCAAATAAAACTGTTGGACTATAACCTGGTGTTGTGCGACCTCACTATTTTAAAGAGCAGGGGAGTTCTCCACGGTATCCTGGCCAATATTTATCTCTCAACCAACACCACTGAAACAGATTATCAGATTCCTCTGATAATTTTCTCTCTCCCACATGGCAGCTGTCTTTCATTCTGCTATCGCCATTTACACTTCATCTAGAGCCATCTTTTTTTTTTTAACTCGTCCCATTACCATCTCCTTTTGCCTTGCACCATCTCTTAATCTCTCCTGCCTTCCATCCTATCACAGACCTTCCCTTTTGTTCTTTCCTCCCCTCCCCCCTCTCCCTGCCCCTACACTTGCTTAAAAATCTGTTCCATCTCCAACTTTTTCCAGTTCTGACGAAGGGTCATCGACCTGAAACGTTAACTCTGTTTCTCTCTCCACAGATGCTGCCTGATCTGCCGAGTATTCCAGCATTTTCTGTTTTTATATCAGATTCCTGTATGTGGGATCTTGCTGTGCGCAAATTGGCTGCCGCGTTTCCCACATTACAACAGTGACTACACTTCAAAAGTACGTCCTGAGGATGTGAAAGGTGCTATATAAATGCAGGTCTTTCAGAAAAAAAGTAATTCTCTGGTACAAGTGAAACGTCGGCTGGTTGCTGCTTGGGAGTTAGGACCACAGGAGCAGGAGGAGGCCATTCAGCCCCTCGAGCCTGTTACACAGGAGCAGGAGGAGGCCATTCAGCCCCCTCGAGCCTGTTACACAGGAGCAGGAGGAGGCCATTCAGCCCCTCGAGCCTGTTCCGCCATTCAATTAGATCATGGGCTGATCTGTATCCTAACTCCATCCACTCACCTTGGCTCCATATCCCTTAATACGCTGGGCTAGCAAAAATCTATCGATCTCAGATTTAACATTATTAATTGAGCTGGCATCTACTGCTTTTTGTGGGAGAGAGTTCCAAACTTCGACCACCCTTTGTGTGAAGAAGTGTTTCCTAACTTCTCTCCTGAATGGCCTGGCTCTGATTTTAAGGTCATGTCCCCTTGTCCTAGACTCCCCCCACCAGCGGAAAAAGTTTCTCTCTATCTACCCCATCAATTCCTTCCAAATTCCTGAAAACCGCAATCCCACATTACAACAGTGACTACACTTCAAAGGTACTTCATTGGCTGTAAAGCACGTTGGCACGTCCTAAGGTTGTGAAAGGCGCTATAGAAATGTGAGTCTTTCTTTTCTCAATCAGACCTACCTGCTTCGGGATTCTCGAGAATTTCAGCTCGATAGGTCCTCTGAGTAAACACGGGCCTGTTATCATTTTCATCTGAGATGGAGATAGTCAGTAAATCAGAGTCCTAGTAAGACAGAGACAACATTCTGAACCCACATACATGAACATGAAGAGACCAATCGCTAAAGACCTTGCTGAGAGGAAGGTTTTATATCTGATTCACTCGATCACTATTCTTTTCCAATTTATTTGATGTGCATCATTTTTCCCGTCAGCCCACACTTTTGAAGTGCAGTCACTGCTGTAATGTAAGAAATGCAGTAGCCAAATTGCGCACAGCAAGCTCCCACAAACAGGAATCTGATAATGACCAGATTATCAGTTTCAGTGATGTTGGTTGAGGGATAAATATTGGCCAGGAGAACTCCCCTGCTATTTAAACTATGCCATGGGATCTCTTCCATCCACCTGAAAGGGCAGGCAGGGTTTTAGTTTAACATCTCATCCAAAAGACGGCACCTGCGACAGTGCAGCACTCCCTCAGCACTGCACTGGGAGTGTCAGCCTAGATTATGTGCTCATGTTCCCACACCCTAGAATTTCCTTCCTAAAGTCTTTCTGCCTCACCACATCTCTCCCCACATTTCAGCCGTGGCTCAGTGGGTAGCACTCTCTCTCCTCTCTCTCTCTCTCTCACACCTACCTCTGAGTCAGAAGGTTGTGGGTTCAAGTCCCACTCCAGAGACCTGAGCACATAAAGCTAGGCTAAACTCCAGTGCAGTGCTGAGGGAGTGCTGCACTGTCGGAGGTGCCGTCTTTCAGAGGAGACGTTAAACCGAGGCCCCGTCTGCTCTCTCAGAAGTAAAAGATCCCGCGGCCACTATTTCGAAGAAGAGCAGGGGAGTTCTCCCCGGAGCCCTGGTCAATATTTATCCCTCAATCAGCATCACTAAAAACAGATTATCTGGTCATTATCACATTGCGTTTTGTGGGAGCTTGCTGTGCGCAATTTGGCTGCCGCGTTTCCTACATTACAACAGTGACTACACTTCAAAAAGTACTTCATTGGCTGTAAAGCGCTTTGGGTCGACTGGAGGTTGTGAAAGGCGCTGTAAAAATGCAAGTCTTTCTTTGTTTTCCTTTAGTCACACATAAGAAACAGCTGAGAATAGGAACTAGTCTGTAAATAGATTTGAAGCTATGATTCAAGAGGGTGCGGGGGAGGAATTGGACACACGCTCCGATTTTTTAAAGGGGCAGAACAGGGTCAAAAAGCACCAATGTCACGGCGCTGTCTCCCGCACCTCAAGGGCAACACGGTGGCATAGTGGTTAGCACTGTTGCCTCACAGCGCCAGGGACCCGGGTTCGAATCCGGCTTCGGGTGACTGTCTGTGTGGAGTTTGCACATTCTCCCCGTGTCTGCGTGGGTTTCCTCCCACAGTCCAAAGATGTGTGGGTTAGGTTGATTTGGCTATGATAAATTGACCCTTAGTGTTAGGGGGATTAAATACGTGGGGTTACGGGGATAGGGTGGGATATGTGTCGGTGCAGGCTCAATGGGCAGAAATGGCCTCTATCTGCACTGTGGGGATTCTGTGTGATTCTGTGAAATACATCCGACCCTAAATTGGATCAGCCAATTTTTCAGGCACCCCCGGCGGCTGCCTAAAGTAGAATCAAAGGTCCCTCATGGGGCCTAATTCCTGTTTTAGGACCCCGCTCCTAGATTGGACGCCGCTGAGTGGAGCAGGTGCCGGGGGAGCTGGGGCGAAGCAACGCCTGCCAACAGGAATGTAAGCAGAACTTTGATTTTGAAGTTTGTTGTGGAGCCTGGAGGAGCGGGAGTGCTCCTCCCTGCTCTGCAGCACTCCTGGGGGTCGCTGCCGACCCGCGATTGGTCCCCCCTCCCTTCCCCGTGGCCCTTCCCCTGGGCCATTAACGGTTAAGCAACTCCTCGATTTTAAAATTCTCATCCTTGTTTTCAAATGCCTCCCTATCTCTGTAACCTCCTCCAGCATAACAACCCCCCGAGATCTCTGCGCCCCTCCCTATCTCTGTAACCTCTTCCAGCCCTACAACCCCCCGAGATCTCTGCGCCCCTCCCTATCTCTGTAACCTCTTCCAGCCCTACAACCCCCCGAGATCTCTGCGCCCCTCCCTATCTCTGTAACCTCTTCCAGCCCTACAACCCCCCGAGATCTCTGCGCCCCTCCCTATCTCTGTAACCTCCTCCAGCCCTACAACCCTCTGAGATCTCTGCGCCCCTCCCTATCTCTGTAACCTCTTCCAGCCCTACAACCCTCTGAGATCTCTGCGCCCCTCCCTATCTCTGTAACCTCTTCCAGCCCTACAACCCTCTGAGATCTCTGCGCTCCTCCAATTCTGGCCTCTTGCGCATCCCCCGATTTTAATCGCTCCACCATTGGTGGCTGTGCCTTCAGCTGCCTGGGGCCCTAAGCTCTGGAATTCCCTCCCCAAACCTCTCCGCCTCTCTCTCCTCCTTTAAGACGCTCCTTAAAACCCACCTCTTTGACCAAGCTGCCCTGATATCTCCTTATGTGGCTCGGTGTCAAAGTTTGTTTGGTAATCGTTCCTGCGACGCGCCTTGGGACGTTTTACTACGTCAAAGGCGCTATATAAATGTAAGTTGTTGTTGTTTGATCCGCTTGCAATGTGCGAGCTGCGTCTCAAGGCGCGACAGGCACCTGTAGCTCCCACGAAGTATTGTAATGAGGCCGAGGCCCAGTTTCGGGCGAAGTCCCAGGCCTCGCGGTCTGGGCGCGCGTTACCTGCGCACGGTCAGTTCTGCGCCCAGAAGCGAGCCATAACCAATTTCTACTCCCAAGTGTTTGCCGATTGCTCTGCACAGAAAGGCGGTCAATGTCCAGCTGAACACAGACCCACCGTGGAAATTCTCACTAATTCACTGAAAAGTACTGGTCAATAATCTAACCGTACTGATATCACCATCACGTGTGTGTCTTTGGCACGCACACTGGCAGCCCGATCCTGCAATGGGCTCGGCTGCAAGCTTAGAAACCACTTGAAATGAACTGAAACATAGCAAATGTCCTGGAATAAGTCCAAGGCAGTAATCCAATCTCGGGATTCACATGTCTGGTTGAAACAAATTAAGTTTTGATCTCGTGGTTTGTAAGGTCAGCTGAATTCCTTGATACTGAATCGTGGAAAATTCAGTGGGCGCATCGTAACTGTGCCAGCTCCACATGAGATCCATCTACCCGAATATCATTATCCTGCTCTTTGATATCTTCCTTCATGTGCTTCCTTTTTCAGTATTGTGATTAACTGGACGTCAATGGATTTTATATCCTAGGTCAACAGGAACAGGAGGAGGCCATTCGGCCCCTCGATCATGTTCTGCCATTCAGTTAGACCATGGCTGATCTGTCTCTTAATTCAAGCTACTCACCTTAGTTCCGTAACCCTTAATACCCTTGCCTAACAAAAATCTATCAATTCTCATAACCCTTTGAGTCAAAAAATTCCTTCTACCCTCCCCCCCACTTTTAAACGACTAGCATCAATCCTGAGTTTATTCTCCTTTGTTACCGATTCAATGAAGAGTGGAAATAATCTTTCGCTATTTACCCTTTCAAAACTTTGAAATGAATCTATTAGATTCCACCTTAACCTTCGCTGCTCCAGTGAATGCAGCCCTAGTTTTTCCAGATCTCTCCTCATAATTACATCCTCGAATCCCTGGTGCTATCCCAGTGAACCTCTGTTGTATGTGATGTTTAAGGTCATTGGTAAAAGAACCAGAGGTGAGATGAGGAGACTTTTTTTTTGTCACGCAGCAAGTTATGATGATCTGGAACGCGCTGCCTGAAAGGGTGGAAGGAACAGATTCAATAATAACTTTCAAAAGGGAATTGGATAAATACTTGAAGGGGAAAAATGTGCAGGGCTACGGGGAAAGAGCAGGAGAGTGGGACTAATTGGAGAGCTCTTTCAAAACTCCTTCTGTGCTGTATCATTCTATGATTCCATATCGATATCATTAATAAATATACGCAGCGCAGTGAAATTTGACCAAACACTTTGCTGGTCTTCAATGCATCTCTGAATGCCAAGAGGATGATGTGGCTATTTGTGGCAACAATGCGTTCAATAGTGTTTAAAATAATTACTCTTCGAGCGTGTCTTGGGTTTTCTGGGTTGTCTTTCACTGTGATAGTGAGCCGATATTCAGCGGTCTGCTCCCTATCCAATGGTCTGTTGACATAGATGACACCAATCTGTAACATAAATCACGGGAGACATTAACATGAGCAAGGAGCCACAAGTAACCAATTCAGATACCCGTGCAAAAAGCATTTCTAATGGCACATCAGGGAAGATTACGCGTTCAAATCCTGGGATGCCGACAACGTTTTGACTCCGGGGGAGAATGCTATAGAGTGAGCCATGCTGATGAGTCTTTTGATACTTGAGATGGAACCTTTCTTTACACAATTAACACCAAAAATACTTCAGCAACAACTTGCATTTATATAGCGCCTTTAACATAGTAAAACACCCCCAAGATGCTTCGCAAGAGCGTAATGAGAAAAAAATTGATATCGAGCCGAGAAGGAGACATTAGGATAGGTGAGGTCTGTTTTAACGAGCATCTTAAAGGTGGAATGAGAGGCGGAGCGGTTGAGGGAGGGAAATTCCAGAGCTTAGGACCTAGATGGTTGAAGGCATGGCCGTTAAAGGAACGCAGAGATTTCGGAGGGTTGCAGGGCTGGAGGAGGTTACAGAGATAGGGAGGGGCGCAGAGATCTCGGAGGGTTGCAGGGCTGGAGGAGGTTACAGAGATAGGGAGGGGTGCAGAGATCTCGGAGGGTTGCAGGGCTGGAGGAGGTTACAGAGATAGGGAGGGTTGTTGGGCTGGAGGAGGTTACAGAGATAGGGAGGGTTGCAGGGCTGGAGGAGGTTACAGAGATAGGGAGGGGCGAGGCCAGGGAGGGATTTGAACAGGAGGTTGAGAATTTTGGCTGCTGGACTGGGAGCCACTGCAGGTCAGCGAGTGCAGGGGGGTGATGGGTGACTGAGACATCATGCTTCATGTCCGCTTTACAATTAATATTAATCGTGCAACATCCATGCAATTAAGCCGATAAATGACTTAACTGTTTCATTGATAAAAAAGGCATTTTCGGTGTTTCCTGCTGTGATGCTGAAGGTGAGGAGAGCATTGCGGCCGCTGTCAATATCAGTGGCCAGAACTCTGGCAACGGTTGTGGACGCGGCTGTGTTTTCACTGATGGTGCAGTTCAGCGGCATGTTCTGAAGCACGGGATCATTATCATTGACATCCAGGACACGCACTCCAACCAGTACCTGCTCAGAATAGAATCAAACAATAGAATCATACAGCACAAAAGGAGCCCATCGTGCCGGTGATGGCTCTTTGAAAGAGCTCTCCAATTATTCCCACTCTCCTGTTCTCTCCCCATGGCTCAATTTTCTTCCCTTCAAGCATTTATCCAATTCCCTTTTGAAAGTTACTATTAAATCTGCTTCCACCGCCATTTCAGGCAGCGCATTCCAGGTCATCATAAGTCGCTGCGTCAAAAAAATTCTCCTCATCTCCCCTCTGGCTCTTTGTCAATTACTTTAAATCTGTGTCCTCTGGTTACCGACCCTTCTGCCACTGGAAATAGTTTCTCCTTATTTACTCCATCAGAACACTTCCTGATTTTGAAATCCTCTATTAAATCTCCCCTTAACCTTCTCTGCTCTGAGGAGAACAACCCCAGCTTCTCCAGTCTCTCCACATAACTGAAGTCTCTCATCCCTGGAATCATTCTAGTAAATCTCCTCTGTACCCTCTCTAAGGCCTTGACATCCTTCCTAAAGTGTGGTGCCCAGAATTGGACACAGTACTCCAGCTGAGTATTCAGTCACAGAAATAAGAGCGACAGTAGTATCAGCAGAATAAACGCTACTTGGCCTCACCATCAGGTTTTGATCAATCTTATCCATATTAATATATATCTTTAAAATCTTATGTCTGCAGGCAGTTCCTCTCAACTTTTCCCATTATAAAACAGGGCTTAAGAGGCTAGGCTAGGTATTCTGTGGCGAGTGTCTCACCTCCTGACTCCCCAAAGCCTTTCCACCATCTACAAGGCATAAGTAAGGAGTGTGATGGAATACTCTCCACTTGCATGGATGAGTGCAGCTCCAACAACACTCAAGAAGCTCGACACCATCCAGGACAAAGCAGCCCGCTTGATTGGCACTCCATCCAGCACCTTAAACATTCACTCCCTCCACCACCGGCGCACCGTGGCTGCAGTGTGCACCATCTACAAGATGCACTGCAGCAACTCGCCAAGGCTCCTTCGGCAGCACCTCCCAAACTCGCGACCTCTTCCACCTAGAAGGACAAGGGCAGCAGGCGCATGGAAACACCACCACCTCCAAGTTCCCCTCCAAGTTACACACCATCCTGACTTGGAAATATATCGACCGTTCCTTCATCGTCGCTGGGTCAAAATCCTGGAACTCCCTCCCTAACAGCACTGTGGAGCACCTTCACCACACGGACTGCAGTGGTTCAAGGCGGCGGTTCACCACCACCTTCTCAAGGGGCAATTAGGGATGGGCAATAAATGCTGGCCTTGCCAGTGACGCCCACATCCCATGAAGGAATAAAAAAAAAAGATAGAACATGGCTAGGAGTTTAAAGAATTCTTGAATGAAAGTTTGTATCTGACCATAAAGACTGACATGTAATTGGGTTACAGTGTTTTGTAGGTGATCTGAGGAGGCATTCGAGTCTGTAACATTAAAGTAGACATCCCATTGTTTTGCTTTAAGTCTGTAGGGGTGTTTCAGGATCTTCAATTCAATTGCTTAGTGAATCAGCAGGTAGGGAACACAAATTCAGTTTTATGCCTAAACAGACTCAAATGATCCTGGCAGATGATTTTTTGGCGGTGGGTGAAAGGGGAATAACATTGACAGAAAGCTTCTTCCAGCCATGGACCTCCTCGGGGTGTCAGTGGGCAGAGGGCCCCTGCTGCTGTCCGACCATGGGCCACAATTCCTGAAAATTCCTAAAGACTGAAATAGTGGCCTGTGCCCGTACTGTGCAAGGATTGCCAAAGAAAAGGAAAAGAGAAGGAAAGAAAGACAGAAGGAAAGAGCGAGGGAAAAAGAGAAGGAAAGAAAGAACAAAGGAAGGAAAGAAAGGCAGAAAGAAAGTAAGAAAAAAATTAAGAGAAAGAAGGAAAGAGAGAGAGAAGGTGAGAGAGAGAGAGAGAGAGAAAGGGAGAGGGAGAACAAGAGAATGAAAGAAATAAGAAAGAAAGCAGGCAGATATCTTTAATATCTTCAGAAAATGCTGGAAATACTCAGCAGGTCAGGCAGCATCTGTGGAGAGAGAAACATCGACCTGAAACGTTAACTCTGTTTCTCTCTCCACAGATGCTGCCTGACCCACTGAGTATTTCCAGCATTTTCTGTTTTTATTTCAGATTTCCAGCATCTGCAGTATTTTGCTTTTGTATCTTTAATATCTTGTTTGAAGAGCTGAGGACAAAGGCCAGTGCACGGAGAGACATACACGGAGTCACCTGCTTATCCTTACTCACAGTACAGGCTATTGCCTGATAGCAACTACTGGCCAAATACTTGTGTGGTTTACCATAAGTGAAAGTCGGTGACAGGAATATATCAAAACAAGTAGTTGGGAGTACGAAGAGGCTAAGGACTGACCGTACTGCTCAGTGCTGGTGTTCCTCTGTCTTTGCCCATAATGGTTATGTTATAAAATGCAACACTCTCCCGATCTAACTCAGCATCTCTTCTCACACGAAGCTCCCCTTCCACTGGAGAAATAACAAACTCATCTGTCGAGGTAAAAAAGGAATGTTAGTTGGCAAAACTGCCTCTGTTGCTCAGGCAGTAACTGCAGAACACGTGAAAACCAGTGTGTGTAAAATTCCACTGGGATTGCACACAGAGTGACGCTGATAGAAGGCGCTGTGCTCGTCATAATCTTCTGTTTCTACTGCGGTGACCTCTCCCTACTTCTTTCCTCTGCTTTCTACCATTTTGCAAAATGATATAACCCTCATGTGCTGAGCCAGTTGCCAACCTGCCCACCCCTAGATCTCTCACAATCGCACTGCGTATGTGACATGCACAGTACGGCAATGAACGGTAGAAATTAGGAAATAAATGACCTTCGAAGGAACGCTTTTTATATGAACAAAATGTTCTCAATGCTTCTTAAAGGGGAATTGTTCTTTTATAAATTGCCACATATGGCTCTTTGAATATTAATGATTCTGTTCATCACGGACAACTCGAAGGGCCTATCTCCTGCTCCTATTTCTTAACTCCTCCTTCCTCTAATGGGCACAGAGTTCTCTGCTACTGATCGACTTCGGTCAGCAATCTTGGGTAACTCCTGGAGACCAAGATGTGGCTTAGACATTTGCAAAAACTGTGACTGAACTGGATGAACGCATTCTGCCTGCACAACTCGGCCGCACTTGAGTCCCTCCTCACTTGTGGAAGTCATCTACTCGTGATCTGTTTAAACTTAAAAAAGATTAGGGATCTGCGAAGTTTCAGAATCCCTGAATCACGGTTTCTTGCATGTTCTTACGAAATTCCTTTGCCCCACCCTGTCTTACTGGAGATACTGGTCTGTTCAGTACTTCATCTCGTCCTATCAGCATATCCTTCTGTGTCAGCCGTGGCTCAGTGGGCGGCGCCCTCGCCTCTGAATCATGAACGTTGAGAGTTCAAATCCCACTCCAGAGACTTGAGTTCAAAAAATCTAGGCTGATATTCCAGTGGAGTGCTGAGGGAGTGCTGCACTGTCGGAGGTGCCGTCTTTCGATGAGACGTTAAACCGAGGCCCCGTCTGCTCTCTCAGGTGGACACAAAAGATCCCACGGCCACTATTTCGAAGAAGAGCAGGGGAGTTCTCCCTGGTGTCCTGGGCCAATATTTATCCCTCAATCAACATCACTAACACAGATTATCTGGTCATTATCACATTGCTGTTTGTGGGAGCTTGCGGTGTGCAAATTGGCTGCCGCGTTTCCTACATTACAACAGTGACTCCACTTCAAAAAGTATTTCATTGGCTGTAAAGCGCTTTGGGACGTCCTGAGGTGGTGAAAGGCGCGATAGAAATGCAAGCCTTTCTTTTCTTTTTTTCTTCTACTCCTTTCTCCCTCATGTGCTTATCTAGCTTCCCCTTAAATACAACCATGCTATTCGCTTCAACTACTCCAGAAACTAAACCCACAAATTTTAATTATTTTATATTGAGCCCATTACGTTAATATTTCTTGTAGAGGGTGCAGATCATTGATTAGCCCATTATTTTGCTGGAACTTACTAAGGGGATCTCCTGCTATGATGCTATATTCTACTTGGCCATTCGGGCCCGAGTCTTCATCTTCTGCAAGGAATGTCCATACTCTTGGACCTGGTTGACCCTCAGTGATGTCAAATGGACCCTCGTAAGGATGAAGAAACCTTGGCGTCACATCATTGATATCATTCACATTGACAATTACCTGCAACAGGAGGAAAAACAGATTTACTATTTAAATTCTAGCGATTTAAACATGTATGTTTTAAGAGGGAACTCACAGTTTCGATCTCAGTCTTGAACATTGGGTTTTGACTAAATTCTGCACCAATCGGAGAGATGATATCAAATGCTACAGTGCAGAGGGACCTGGGGGTCCTTGTGCATGAAACACAAAAAGTTAGCATGCAGGTACAGCAAGTAATCAAAAAGGCAAATGGAATGTTGGCTTTTATTTCAAAGGGGTTAGAGTATAAAAGCAGGGAAGTCCTGCTACAACTGTACAGGGTATTGGTGAGACCACACCTTGAGTACTGCGTACAGTTTTGTTCTCCTTATTTAAGGAAGGATATACTTGCATTGGAGGCAGTTCAGAGACGATTTACTAGGTTAATTCCAGAGATGAGGGGGTTGACTTATGAGGAAAAGTTGAGCAGGCTGGGCCTATACTCATTGGAATTTAGAAGAATGAGAGGTGATCTTATTGAAACCTATAAGATACTGAGGGGGCTCGACAAGGTAGATGCAGAGAGGATGTTTCCCCTCGTGGGGAAATGTAGAACTCGGGGGCATAGTTTCAGAAGGGTCGCCCTTTTAGAACTGAGATGAGGAGGAATTTCTTCTCTCTGAGGGTCGTAAATCTGTGGAATTCTCTGCCCCAGAGAGCCGTGGAGGCTGGGTCATTAAATACATTTAAGGTGGAGATAGACAGATTTTTGCAAGATAAGGGAGTGAAGGGTTATGGGGAGCGGGCAGGGAAGTGGCTTTGAGCCCAAGATCAGCCATGATCTTACTGAATGGCAGAGCAGGCTCGAGGGGCCAAGTGGCCTACTCCTGCTCCTAGTTCTTATGTTCTTTCTGTCCGATAACCCAAGGGTGTCTCTGTGTCTCATATATCCTGTGTTGTGCACTCGAAGTGGAAGTTTACGAGATTCGACAAGCTCAATCATTGGCTGACCCCAATGGTCAAAGAAGACCTGAAACAAAGCCACGTTTCCACTTTGCCATTGGCTGGAGGTGAAGAGAGAAAGGTCAGTGGCCAAGATTTGATAGGAGGCTCATCCAGAGGCTGCTGTGACACTAAACAATCAATAATTCGGATCGGTTAGTCACCGCAGCTTGAGATATATGGGAATCAATGGGAGTTAAGCTGTGTGTGTGGTCCACGAGTCTCCACAGTGAGCTCAGTGACCCAAGAATCCAAAGAAAACCTTGGGACACTTCTGGTCTAGTGCAGTGGCGTACCAACTTTCTGCGCCAGTAGTGGACAAGTGGGACACAGGATTGCAGCAGCGGTTTAACACATGGCAAGTTCCTGACTTCAACCATGCGACATCAAATCGAGGTGAGCGAGTCTGCGTCATCTTTGAACATCTCGTCAACATCCTGCCTCAGAGTGCTAACAGGTGAACCAAATGGAGGGGAAAATCAGCCGGGGTGTAAAACTGTCAGCTGACCCAAACCTATTAGCTACTAGCCAGGTGGGTTCGTTTAAAATCGGGGCTATGGTGCTGCTCGAGATTGGGGCGGAGGGGTTCTTATTTACAATTTATTCCTCGAAATAATAGAGTTCACAGCATTAAATGCTAGATGTTCACAGATCTATTAAGCATACAGTAATGATAAATATTAACAATAACTAAGCATACACTTAACAACAGCACTTAACGGCAAAACCTCGAGGGGTTTCAGCCCGGTGAATCCAGACAAGCTTCAGCTCCGAGCTCGGGTTGATCAGACCTTAAATCGAATTCTCAAGTATCTGTCCCAGCGCCTACTTTTTATACCCTTTTGTCACAACTCGTACGCGACAATCCGCGTGTTCCACAGCGTCACCTGATGCACCTCCCCAACTTTGTTGTGTTATTGATGGTTTCACTCTGGTTACATCTGTCAATCAAATAATTAGGCTGAAAGACAGTTCGAGAACACAACCAAAAAAACGAGTGAATGAATGAACGAAGGCCATCTATCAGGCGGCAGGGAGTGTTATCACTTCTTCACATTCCGTTTGCAGATGTGGCCTTGTAAGAACTCACGGTCCCTGGATATATTTTCATCTTACGACTGGACGTTAGGTTTCAGCAACTAATTGGAACTATAACTTCTTGAACTGATGCTTAGAAACCTGTAGCTTTGCCCATCAACGATATAGCAGAATGATGTCCAGGTACCCCTCTAATATGTCTTCCTGTCTTCATCACCCTGGAATGACACTCAGCCATCATGGGTTCATGTCACGCTACATGTAACCCCACCTGACGTAGAGTCATCCAGACTCGAGTCGTCGTTGGCTTGTTCTCTCTACACAGATGCGGCCGGACCTGCTGTGATTTCCAGCAAAAAAAGTTTTTTGTTTTCCATACAGACCCCCAGCATCTGCCACATTGTCTTTGATGTAATGTTTTCCTGACTGACCTGTTTGGACACCATCCACACCTTTGATTGCCGTGATTATCTCTCTGCCGAGGTGTGATAAAGGGCAGTTGGAAAGATTAACTGTAATCATCTGGCAGTGTTCTCTGACTATATATGCTGTGCCTATATGCATCTCTTTACTTCACCTGACGAAGGAGCAGTGCTCTGAAAGCTCGTGATTTCAAATAAAGCTGTTGGACTATAACCTGGTGTTGTGCGACTTCTCACATTTGTCCACCCCAGTCCAACACCGGCATCGCCACATCATCATAAAGATGTCGTAGCTAAGGGCTGGTATAGGATAGGGGGCTGCCATATTATCTCACTCAGGCAGGCCCTTAGCCGCAAGGCCTGAATGAACAAAGGGAGCTTCCCTGTCTGTAATGTATTTTAATTAGGTTGATTGCCTAAACTGACCATTACTTTTCACTGTGTCTATATTAAACATGCATGTATATAAAATAAAGCAAGCCCGTCTTATGATTACACTTCCATTGTTCCAACAGAGACTCGGTGAACAGGCAAAAGATGATGTTAAAGGGAAACCAATAGCAGTATGATATTAACAGACTCCATGACAGTCTGATTAACCCTTTCCTTAAAGTGCCGATTTGCTTCAGTTGTTAGCACGCCAAGGCAGAGGGTTGTGAATTCAAGCACCATTCTGGGACTTGTGATCTCGGCAGAATTCCAGTGCAGTACTCACCTCCAGTGACTCCCCTCCTGACTCCCCAAAGCCATTCCACCATCTACAAGGCACAAGTCAGGAGTGTGATGGAATACTCTCCACTTGCCTGGATGAGTGCAGCTCCAACAACACTCAAGAAGCTCGACACCATCCAGGACAAAGCAGCCCATTTGATTGGCACCCCATCCACCACCTTAAACATTCACTCCCTCCACCACCAGCGTACCGTGGCTGCAGTGTGTACCATCTACAAGATGCACTGCAGCAACTCGCCAAGGCTTCTTCGGCAGCACATCCCAAACCCGCGACCTCTACCACCTAGAAGGACAAGGGCAGCAGGCGCATGGGAACACCACCACCTCCAAGTTCCCTAAGTCACACACCATCCCGACTTAGAAATATATTGGCCGTTCCTTCATCGTCGCTGGGTCAAAATCCTGGAACTCCCTCCCTAACAGCACTGTGGGAGCACCTTCACCACACGGACTGCAGCGGTTCAAGAAGGCGGCTCACCACCACCTTCTCAAGGGCAGTTAGGGATGGGCAATAAATGCTGGCCTTGCCAGTGATGCCCACATTCAGTGAATTAATTAAAAAATAGGACTGCTGGAGATGCCGATGAGGCCTCATCAAGGCCCCACAAACAGCAATGAGATGAATGGCCAGTAAATCTATTTTTGGTGGCGTTGATTGAGAGAGGTGTGCATCTCCTTCCAATATTGCCATAGGGTCATTTACATCCACCTGAAGAGGCAGAAAGGGCCTTAGGTAAATGTTTCATCCAAAGTACCGTGCCTCCGATAATGAAGCCTCCCCACAGCAGTGCACTGGAATGTCAGCCTAAATGATCTGCTCAAGTCTTGGGACAGGGGAGCTTGGACCCACAACCATCTGCCTCCAAGGCGAGTGTGCTACCAACTGAGCCACACTGGCATTCTACCACTGCTCTCAGAGATCCATGCAGTATGGCACCGAGTTGGGTGTTAGCTTTGCCAGAAATGTTTTGTCAGCGACACACACCTCATCGATTCGCATCAGAAATACGACATTTCCAGAGAAACCAAAGCATTTAGAATAAGCTTTAGATTAGAGGAGTGGGTGGTGCACTGGTTTACTGTACTTTCTTGTCATCGGTGAAATCTGGGTTTGAATCCAAATGGGATGGAAGATACCCCTCTGACATCGGCAAGAGTCTTGGTAAAGTCTTCACCCGAGGGCCGATTCTGCACTCCTGCGATTCCAGTGGGGAGAGCGGCACTTGAAGGGAGCGCATGGTAAGAAATCCTGGGCCTGCAGCTCGTGATTTTCCATATATTATCATGGACTGCACCCCCATGATGTCCCGCCATGTTCTCCCTGTGATTATGCTGCCCACTGAGACACGGCATCGGTCCTCTAATTTCTCGTGTCCCAACTTTAAAAAAATCGCCTAAAAAGTTGGTATGAAATTGGCACACACTCACTCAGAGAGGTCACAGAAAAGGAGAATCAGTAAGAAAAAGAAGGAATGTTCATAGTGGTATGGACTGAAATAAATTGCGGGGACTGTGCGGATGGTTTTGAACAGCGTTGTGTTGCTAGTCTTTTACTTTTAGCCTCAATGAACAGTTGGGTCTTGTCTCAAAGCATTTCCCTGGCTATGAATTGTTTACAAGTCATTTCGTTATCCGGAAGCACTTACTGTGGCAGTGGAGGTCAGGCGCCGGGCTGGATTTGGACACTGGTCAGTGGCTGTGACGATGAGCGTGTAGCGGCCGTGGCATATCTCGTAGTCCAATTCCTTTACTGCCTTGATCCGACCCTAGAACAAGGAAGCAATACAACTGCATCTATTCTCTGTCCATATAGTCCTTTGGACATCCTAGGAACTTTGTATGCAATCCTCTTAATGCGGCAAGAGAATGGACACTTCCGCCTGCTCTCCTAATGTTAAACATGACCAGCCCATGGAGCAGAGTTCGGTACACGCTTCCAATGCGTAGAATAGAGCTTGCAGTATAACTGCAGTCTGAAAAGATTATCCATATATGAAGGACCTTTTAGGTCAGACCAGGGCCCCGATTATAACCCCGTCCCCCAGCCCATCCAGCGGGAATGGTCCGAGGAAGGGGTTAAAATTTTAAACTTATACCTGCGGCTTCCAACCCGCTGTCTTGCCGGCTGTTTAAGTTTTTATCTCCCAAATCAGGCCATCGACAAGGCTCCCACAAAAGGCAGGTGGGGGCCTAGTTAACGTTCAAAAGTCGCGGCCCGATGACATCGGGGGAGTCCCGCGCTGTCGGCTGTCCGGCAACTGATCCAAAGGTGGAGGCGCCGACTGGCCAAGGTAAGTAGAACATAAGAATTAGGAGCAGGAGTAGGCCATACGGCCCCTCGAGCCTGCTCCGCCATTCAATAAGATCATGGCTGATCATCAACCTCAACTCCACTTTCCCGGCCCGATCCCCATATCCCTTGATTGCCCTAGAGTCCAAAAGTCTATCTATCTCAGCCTTGAATATACTCAACAAGTATTAAAGATCTGCTCCATTTAGAACTCCTTGTGGGCCAGGAGGCTCCCTCCCCAGGTCCCTCAAGGAGTCACTGGGCCATACGTCCACCTGAGAGAGCAGACGGGGCCTCGGTTTAACATCTCATTCGAAAGACGGCCCCTCTGACAGTGCAGCACTCCCACAGCACTGGCACTGGAGTGTCAGCGTAAGAACAGCCACTGCACTTCAGAGTAAATCATTGTATGTGAAGCACTTTGTGATAAGTCACTATATAAATGCAAGTCTTCCTTTCTGATAGAACATGTTTACAAATTGGATAAAGATGCTGAACAGAGGCATTCTTCATGACTACATTCATTATTTGACCACACATGGTGACCCATGCTGATTCCCGCACCCGCCTCTCTCTCCCACATGACAATGTCTCCAATTCTTCCAATTGTAACCTTTAATACTCACGGTGATACTGTCGATAGTGAACGTGTCATCGATATTCCCTTCCACAATGGCGTATGTAATGGTTCCATTGAGGCCTTCATCCTGATCTGTTGCATTCACCATCATGTTGAACGAATTCAAGGTTGATGGCCCTTCATCCAAGGTGACGTCATATTGTTGTTGCCGAAATGCAGGATAATTGTCATTTTCATCCAAAATACTTACAAGCACTGTAGTTGTCGCCTGCAATAAACAGAACACAGGCTTAGTCATAGAATCAGACAGCACAGAAGGAGGCCATTCAGCCCATCGTGCCTGTGCCGGCTCTTTGAGAGATCTATCCAATTAGTTCCACTCCCCTGCTCTTTCCCCATAGCCCTGCAAATTTTTTCCTTTTCAAGTATTTATCCAATTCCTTTTGGAAAGTCACGATTGAATCTGCTTCCACCGCCCTTTCAGGCAGCGCATTCCAGATCACAACAACTCGCTGCGTAAAAAAAATTCTCCTCATCTACTCTCTGGTTCTTTTGTCAATTACCTTCAATCTGTGTCCTCTGGTCACCGACCCTCCTGCCACTGGAAACAGTTTCTCCCCATTTACTATCAAAACCATTCATGATTTTGGACACTTCGGCGGCACCTCCCAAACCCGCGACCTCTTCCACCCAGAAGGACAAGGGCAGCAGGCACATTGGGAACACCACCACCTCCAAGTTCCCCTCCAAGTCACACACCCTCCTGACTTGGAAATATATCGGCCGTTCCTTCACAGTCGCTGGGTCAAAATCCTGGAACTCCCTCCCTAACAGCACTGTGGGAGCACCTTCATCACACGGACTGCAGCGGTTCAAGGCGGCGGCTCACCACCACCTTCTCAAGGGCAATTAGGGATGGGCAATAAATGCCGGCCTTGCCAGTGACGCCCACATCCCAGGAATGAATAAAAAAAAACAATTTGCTCTTTGGACTAAATTAGCTATTTTGCGTGAAGATGCAAAAAAACACCCGTCATATCAACAAACACACTTAGGGGGTAGATTTTGACATTGTGCGATAGTGAGTCGGCAGCCCCATTGACATCTCTCCCCGTTTTTATTTCCATTGACTTCAATGGGAGAGATGTTGCACAAAGCCAAATTACTCCCCACAGTCTGTAACCTGGCTTGACAGGTCTTGCATTGCGACAGTATTGGTTTTGTACTAATGCTATTGGCACTAAAAAAAAATTAGTCTAATCCAGTAATTAAGGAATGAAGTAACAGTGGAAGAAATTAAGGATTGAAGTAATGAAGGAAGTATTAGTGAAGGAAGAAGGACTACCTGCTTTTATACAGTGCTTTATCACACCATTGAAACAAAACCCTGGTTAGACCACACCTGGAGCACTGTGAGCAGTTCTGGGCACCACACCTTAGGAAGGATATATTGGCCTTGGAGGGAGTGCAGCGTAGGTGTACCAGAATGATGCCCGGACTTCAAGGGTTAAGTTACAAGGAGAGATTACACAAACTAGGGTTGCATTCCATGGAATTTAGAAGGTTAAGGGGTGGTTTGATTTAAGTTTTCAAGATATGAAGGGCAACGGATAGGATAGATCAAGAGAAACTATTTCCGCTGGTTGGGGATTCTGGGACTAGGGGGCAGAGTCTAAAAATTAGAGCCAGGCCTTTCAGGAGTGAAATTAGGAAACACTTCTACACACAAAGGGTGGTAGAAGTTTGGAACTCTCTTCCGTAAACAGCAAGTGATGCTAGATCAATTGTTAATTTTAAATAGGAGATTCATAGCTTCTTGTTAACCAAAGGTATTAAGGGATATGGGGCAAAGGCGGCTATATGGAGTTAGATCGCAGATTGGCCATGATCACATTGAATGGCGGAACAGGTTCGAGGATCTAAATGGCCTCCTCCTGCTCCTATGTCCCTATCTCAAACTTGCTTAACACAATAAATTACCTCTGGAGCAACGTTACATATACGATGCTATGCAAGAATGGACTGCTTCTACGAGAGGAATGATCTCCATGGATAAAGCCCCGTTGATATCCATTCATGGTCATGGTCATATTATTGAGTAGCAAATTCAGAGCAATGATGGTGGAGGGAAGACTTACTTCTGATGTTTAAAATAAAATTCTGTCAACAACAACAACAACTTGTATTTATATAGCGCCTTTAACGTAGTAAAACGTCCCAAGGCGCTTCACAGGAGTATTATAAGACAACAAATTTGACACCGAGCCACATAAGGATGAATTAGGGCAGGTGACCAAAAGCTTGGTCAGAGAGGTAGGTTTTAAAGAGCGTCTTAAAGGAGGAGAGAGAGGTAGCGAGGCGGAGAGGTTTAGGCAGGGAATTCCAGAGCTTAGGGCCCAGGCAACAGAAGGCATGGCCACCAAAGGTTGAGCGATTATAATCAGGGATCCTCAAGAGGGTAGAATTAGAGGAGCGCAGATATCTCGGGCGGAGGGTGGGTGGTTGTGGGGCTGTAGGAGATTACAGAGATAGGAAGGGGCGAGGCCATGGAGGGATTTGAAAACAAGGATGAGAATTTTGAAACTGAGGCGTTGCTTAACCGGGAGCCAATATAGGTCAGCGAGCACAGGGGTGATGGGCGAACGGGACTTGGTGCGAGTTAGGACACGGGCAGCCGAGTTTTGGATGACCTCAAATTTACGTAGGGTAGAATGTGGGAGGCCAGCCAGGAGTGCGTTGGAATAGTCAAGACTAGAGGTAACAACGGCATGGATGAGGGTTTCAGCAGCGGATGAGCTGAGACAAGGGCGGAGATGGGCAATGTTACGGAGGTGGAAATAGGTGGTCTTTGTTATGCTGCGGATATGTGGTCGGAAGCTCATTTCATGGCCAAATATGACACCAAGGTTGTGAACAGTCTGGTTGAGCCTCAGACAGATGTTAGGGAGAGGGATGGAGTCGGTGGCTAGGGAATGGAATATGTGGCGGGGACCAAAAACAATGGCTTTGGTCTTCCCAATATTTAATTGGAGAAAATTTCTGCTCATCCAGAACTGGATGTCGGACAAGCAGTCTGACAATTTAGAGACCGTGGAGGGGTCGAGAGAAGAGGTAGTGAGGTAGAGTTGGGTGTCGTCAGCGTACATGTGGAAACTGACGCTGTGTTTTCGGATGATGTCGCCAAGGGGCAGCATGTAGATGAGAAATAGGAGGGGGCCAAGGATAGATCCTTGGGGGACACCAGAGGTAACGATGCGGGAGCGGGAAGAGAAGCCATTGCAGGTGATTCTCTGGCTACGATTAGATAGATAAGAATGGAACCAGGCGAGTGCAGTCCCACCCAGCTGGACGACGGTGGAGAGGCGTTGGAGAAGGATGGAGTGGTCAACCCTGTCAAAGGATGCAGACAAGTCAAGAAGGACGAGGAGGGATAGTTTACCTTTGTCACAGTCACAAAGGATGTCATTTGTGACTTTGATGAGAGCTATTTTGGTACTATGGCAAGGGCGGAAACCTGATTGGAGGGATTCAAACATGGAGTTGCGGGAAAGATGCACACGGATTTGGGAGGCGACAACACGTTCAAGGACTTCGGAGAGGAAAGGGAGGTTGGAGATGGGGCGGTAGTTTGCAAGGACGGGAGGGGTCAAGGGCTGTTTTTTTGTCCTCTAATATACCAAAGGATTTATTCGCTCATCTTCCTTCCAAACGTAGCAAATGGGCAATATCAATGCCACGCCATAAAGACTTCAATTCTTCATCTGGCAGATGACACAGTCAAGAACGACACTGCACGCAAACTGAAGCCGTACAGAGGGCATCCTCTGGTAGTGAATAACACAAGGTCACAGCAGTCAAAGCAACTGACCTTCGGGATTTATTATTCCTCTTGAGCAGAATTGAGCAACTGTTGCACCAAGTTCACGATTTTCTGAAAATCCGTCAATTGCAGGAGCGAATTTTTCTCCTCATAAATAGACTCAATGAATCATTTGACTGGACTGTCAGCTTCTGTGGCAAATATCAGAGGAGTATGACAAAGGTTCAGTTATAGCTGCAGGCCATGAGCACCAGATCCAATTTGCAGTAAAAGTCAAAATAGTGGTATTTTTTTTTTCCCAGTGATGTTGGTTGACGGCCAAATATTGGCCAAGACATTGGGGGAGAACTCCCCTGCTCTTCTTTGTTTAGTGCCGTGGGGATCTTTTACATCCACCTGAGAGGGCAGACGGGGCCTGTGTTCAACGCCTCACCAGAAAGCACGTATTCTGGGTGTGTGCCTTAGTGAATCCGGCAAGTTTGCTTTGGGTTCTCACCGGTGGCACGGGACATGTGTAGAGCCAGCACGCTTTCAGTCAAATCATTTAAAAGCTTGTTGCCCATGTCATAGCTTTATTTGGAATATCTGAGCTAGCTGATCAAGGAAACAAAAAAATCGTTTTCATAGTCGAAAAGACGCAGGGGAAATTTCCTTTGCGGGCTTTGAGTGAACCCATTATTTTTAAATTAGTTTACACACAAGAGGAAACCTTCCCCCACATTTAGAGATACAAATTAATCCTGTAGGGGTAAGCACTTTCTGCCAGGCAGCAATGGAACTTAGCAAGGGGGGTTAAACCTCAAATGAAAAGCAACAGACAGGAAATTTCTCAAAAGGAACAGAAAATAAAAATTGACGTTTGTTCTCAAGCGATTTCATATTAGTTCCATTCGCAAAAATACAACTGTAACACGTGCACTTCCTCTCTCTTTTAGTGGTTTTCAGTCTGTATGGGGACCCCCTGCAGATACCAACAAACTCCCACAGGCCTGTTTGCAAACACTGACGCACGCCAGGGCGAGAGAAGAACATCAAACCCATCCACGCCTGTCCCATCCATGAGACCAATTTCAAGAAAAACTCAGAGAAATTCCTCCCAAAATCCACACGGTTAAAATTGGTCTCACCCCCGCCCCCCCCGACTCTTGCAATCACAGCTGTGCGCACATCCAACCCGTTTCTGATCATTTTCATTGATCCTCTTCCTATCTAACCCACCACACAAAAACAAGAAGGCAACAGTGAAGGAAAGAAAGAGAGAAAACAGAGAAAGATTGAGAGAAAGAGATAAAGGGAAAGCGAGAGGGAGAGAAAGAAAGAAAGAAAGAAGCTCGAGTTTATCCCTGGATCGATCCAGCAACCCCCACCATAACCCCCTTACGTTCCTTGACCCTAGGAGAGAAGTTGGGTCCTAAAGAACAGCATGGTGGTGCACATCTCCCCCCGCAAGCATATCTTATCATTTGCACCCTTGCATGGGGACAGATATAGGTACAGGAGGAGGCCATTCAGCCCCTCCAGCCTGTTCCACCATTCAGTTAGATCATGGCTGATCTGTATCTTAACTCCATCTACCTGCCTTGGTTCCATCACCCTTAGTATCCTTGCCTAACAAAAGTCTATCAATCTGAGTTTTGGAATTTCCTTCCTTTGTAGTCTGTGCTTCCATTAATAAAGCCAAGGATCCCATATGCTTTTTTATCAGCCTTCTTAACTTGTCCTGCCCCCACCAAAGATTTCTGTACGTAAACCTCCAGGACTCTCTGCTCCTGCAGCCCCTTAAAAATTGGATCATTAAGTTTCTATTGCCTCTCCTCTCCAAAATGCATCACTTCAAGAGCTCCTTGGCTATTAAAGATAATTTTATGCTGCTGTCACACCCAGAGCTTCTACGGGAGAAATGTGCGTTTCTGGCAAAGCTAAGCTGCAATACGCTGCCGACACTGTGACAGAATCAACATTAACAGTCAAAAGAGCAGCAAGGTTTCGGGCTAGGTTATTTGCGAAAAGTCGTGGATCGCAGGGGGGAAAGCGGTGGTGGGGAGTCTGGCCAGCTTCCAGGGGTGAGGGACTTCAGTTATGTGGATAGACTGGAGAAGTTGGGGTTGTTCTCCTTAGAGCAGAGAAGGTTGAGAGGAGATTTGATCGAGGTGTTCAAAATCATGAGGGGTCTAGACAGAGTAGATAGAGAGAAACTGTTCCCATTGGCAGAAGGGTCGAGAACCAGAGGACACAGATTTAAGGTGAGTGGCAGAAGATCCAAAGGCGACATGAGGAAAAACTTTTTTTAGGCAGCGAGTGGTGAGGATCTGGAATGCACTGCCTGAAAGGGTGGTGGAGGCAGACTCAATCGCGGCTTTCAAAAGGGAATTGGATAAGTACCTGAAGGAAAAACATTTGCAGGGCTACGGGGAAAGGGCGGGGGAGTGGGACTAGCTGAGGTGCTCTGGCAGAGAGCTGGCATGGGCTCGACGGGCCGAATGGCCTCCTTCTGTGCTGTAACCATTCTATGATTCTATGTCTGTGCGTGACCAGGCGATGCACACCCGAACGCGACTAAATCCCCGCGGTCCGCACCTAATGACCTATTCAGTGAATTCCCCGGCCCACTTTGGGGCTTGGCTATCGGGGGAACAGCATGTCAGCACGTCTTGGCTTGCTGCTCCAACAGCTAAAGAAACGCGGTGGCTTAACGGTGAGTGGCTGCATGCATGGAGGCTAAGGTTGATGGGGCAAACAATAAATAAACGTGGCAGCCAAAAACCCAGTGGCTGCCAAAATAAACACGCAGGCAGGAAACGCAAGTGATAAAGTGACAAGTGATAAAGCAGCATAACTTGTTTGATCTCTGGGGTGAGTGCAAGGAGCCCTGCACTGCTTGCTACTCCAGGGTACTCCACTCCCAACAACAACAACAACTTGCATTTATATCGCACCTCGAACATAGTAAAACGTCCCAAGGCGCTTCACAGGAGCGATTATCAAACAAAATTTGGCACCGAACCCCAGAAGGAGAAATTAGGACAGCGGACCAAAAGATCGGAGATAAGATGTGTGTCCACAATTGCTCACGTGACTCGCTTCTATTATTAGCCAAGCTGTTAGAAGCTTGTGGGGACAGGACGCAGCTTAGCCCCGATAACCACTGCTGCACTGCTGTCCCCTGGGAACTAGGCTCAGCTGCCGAGGCCCTAAGCTCTGGAGTTCCCTCATTAAAACCTACCTCTTTGATCAAGCTTTTGGTCACCTGCCCTAATATCTCCTTATATGGCTCGGAGTCAAATTTTGTTTGATAATCGCCTCGGGACGTTTTACTACGTTAAAGGCGCTATATAAATGCAAGTTGTTATTGAGATGTTTAAAATGATGAAGGGACAGAGTGGATAGAGACTGTTTCCAATGGTTGAAAGGGAGGTGGGGGGGGGGGGGGGGGGGGAGGTCTAGAACAAGGGGACATGAAGATTAAATGCAAGGGGGGGCAAAATTCGGTTGCTTTGCGCCTCCTGTTAGCGCAGCCCCCCGCTCACGCCCCAAACTTCGGTGGCACCCCCTGACTTACCGCCGGACGCTATGTCCGACAGGGTCAGGGGGTCGTACGTGCGGCCAGGGTGGCGATAATTAAAGGGGAGGTGCCGGGCGAACATTTTTTTTTGCTGGTCGCCTGCCAGCACCTGCCCCCTCTGACGTCCCCCCACGGGGTGCCGGCCGCGGTCCCCTCCCGGGCTCGTTTGCCGGCACTCCCGATCCCTGGTGGCCCAGCTGGGCACCGGGACGCGCTGCGCCAGGCCCCTCCCCTTTAATAAGGGGAGGAAGGCCTGCAGTACCGTGTCGCTGCAGCACGTAGCGCCGCAATATTGCCTCGCAGCGCCCCAAGAGGGACGCGGGGCGCTTCCAGTAGCGCCCCTCCTCCCTCTCGGGGCACTACTTGGGAAAATCGGCCGCCCCGGCGAAGGTAGCGCCCCAAAGGGGGGCGCGACTCCATTTCTCCCCCTCAAGCTTCTGAATTCGAATGGTAGCAACAACTCCTAACTTCAAGTTCAAAGTAAATTGTATAGAAATTGGTAAATCTAAAAACACTACTTCAAGCTAGACTCTGACAGATGGACAAGGGCTTCAAGCTAGAAGTAATGCAAATTTAGGACCATTATCAGACTCCAGACTTTTAGTTAGATAGTTGGGTGTCACTGTGGTATGTGAGGTGAACAAAGAGTGTTCGACAAGTGGAATAGACTTCCTGGTGGAACACTGGGGGGAAGGTCCCCACTTAGTCATTTAAGCAACAGTTATATATCTACTGTGATGCGAGATGGGTCTGTAGGATCTTTCTGAAAGGAAAGAAAGACTCGCATTTCTATAGCGCCTTTCACCACCTCAGGACGTCCCAAAGCGCTTCACAGCCAATGAAGTACTTCTTGAAGTGTAGTCACTGTTGTAATGTAGGAAACACAGCAGCCAATTTGCACACAGCAAGCTCCCACAAACAGCAATGTGATAATGACCAGACAATCTGTTTTACTGATGTTGATTGAGGGATAAATATTGGCCCCAGGACACCGGGGAGAACTCCCCCCTGCTCTTCTTCGAAATAGTGCCCTGGGATCTTTTACGTCCACCTGAGAGAGCAGACGGGGCCTCGGTTTAACGACTCGTCTGAAAGACGGCACCTCCGATGGATGAGCTGAAATGGACCACATGTCCTTCCTCATCTGTACCAATTGTCTCATCTGGTGACAGCAATTTTTGACACTTATCTAGATGGGAGTAACCTGGATCGAAAATAATGCCTCTACATCCTCTGAAATGTCTGACTAATGACTATAGGCCTGAAACCACTGGATTTAGTCTTAATTAAAATGTATTAAAGGTTTTTATTTGTAAGTAAGGTAACAGATCCCTCCCCATGTAGTCTACTGTCCCTGCAATTCACAACTCATTTGTTATTGGGCTGGTCAAACATGGATGTCCCTGTACAACGCCCTTTATTCCAGATATGGATGAATATTGTGGATTCCAATGAAAAGGATAAGGTCCAACTAGTCTCCTCCAGACAGCTGTTTTAATACTATTCCTGTCATGTTTTGAAGTCAATGCCTATCCTGTAACCATGTTAATTACCCGAAAATAGTTTGCCACACTGCACAAAGGGACAGATTTCGCAAATCTCATTACGAAACTGTTTCACTTCCACTTCCTCCTGCCACTATGAAATGTCCCTTTTCAAGCGAGGCTAGGAGCGTGTTGCATCTGAACATTCACATTCGATCGGTTTTGGTGACGTAAAAGCACAAAAATGAAAACTGAGCGATTTACGAAGGTCAGCTGGGTCCTTGGACGTACTCCTACATTCTGACTGTATCAATGCCGTTTCCTGCTCTTGCCCCGAACTGAAAATTTCATCTACTTTGCTTCCAATTTCCCTTACCTTCACATGGTCCATCTCCGACTCTTCCCTTCCCTTCCTCGACTTCTCTGTCTCCATTTCTGAGGATAGGCTATCAACAAACATCCACTATAAGCCCACTGACTCCCACAGCTACCTGGACTACACTTCCTCCCACCCCGCTTCCTGTAAGGACTCTATTCCATTCTCCCAGGTTCTCCGTTTCCGTCTGTTCTGACGATGCCACCTTCCATATCAGTGCTTCCGACATGTCTTCCTTTTTCCTCAACCAAGGATTCCCCTCTACCGTGGTTGACATTGCCCTCGACCATGTCCGTTCCATTTCCCGCACTTCTGCTCTCACCCCTTCCCCTCCCTCCCAGAACCACGATAGGGTTCCCCTTGTCCTCACCTTCCACCCCACCAGCCTCCACATTCAACAGATCATCCTCCGCCATTTCCGCCACCTCCAGCGTGATCCCACCACCAAACACAACTCCCCCTCCCCTCCCCTTCCAGCATTCCGAAGGGACAGTTCCCTCCGTGACGCCCTGGTCCACTCCTCAATCACCCCAGATCCCCTCCCCTTCACTGAACGGCAGCACAGGCTCGAGGGGCTGAATGGCCTCTTCCTGTTTCTATGTTCCTAACTTGTTCCAGTTCTGACGAAAGGCCATCGACCTGAAACGTTAACTCTATTTCTCTCTCCACAGATGCTGCCTGACCTAAGAACATAAGAACAAAAGAAATAGGAGCAGGAGTCGGCCATTCGGCCCTTCGAGCCTGCTCCGCCATTCAATGAGATCATGGCTGATCTTCTACCTCATCTCCACTTTCCTGCACTATCCCCATATCCCTTGATTCCCTTAATATTCAAAAATCTATCGATCTCTATCTTGAATATACTCAACGACTGAGCCTCCACAGCTCTCTGGGGCAGAGAATTCCAAAGATTCACCACCCTCAGAGTGAAGACATTTCTCCTCATCTCAGTCCTAAATGGCCGACCCCTTATTCTGAGACTGTGACCCCTGGTTCTAGACTTCCCAGCCAGGGGAAACATCCTCCCTGCATCTACCCTGTCAAGCCCTGTAAGAATTTTGTATATTTCAATGAGATCACCTCTCATTCTTCTAAACTTCGGAGAACATAGGCCTAGTCTACTCAATTCCCCCATCCCAGGAACCAGTCTGGTGAACCTTCGCTGCACTCCCTCTATGGCAGGTATATCCTTCCTTAGGTAAGGAGACCAAAACTGTACACAGTACACAGTACTCCAGGTGTAGTCTCACCAGTGCCCTATATAATTGCAGTAAGACGTCTTTACTCTTATACTCAAATCCTCTTGTAATAAAGGTCAACATACCATTTGCTTTCCCGCTGAGTGTTTCCTGCATTTTCTGTTTTTATCCCGGAATGCACTGCCATTTTGAACACAACACACTGATTCTTTTTTCTTTTCCTTACAAGTTACACAACTTTCCCACTGGGAGTTCTACTGGAAATCAGATTGTCCTTTACTGACGTTAACCTGCGGAGGATTCCTTTCAATACAATGACAACAGACCAGAGGTATAACTGCCAGAACAGATGCACTTTGTTTTTATAAGGTTATGACCCTCTTGCGTACATTATATAATGATACACATTGTGTGTATCGAGCATTCTGTCCAGCACACGCTCAGTGTCACACTTTACGGTGTTTTTCATCTGCCAAATTGTTCCATCAAACTTGTCTGGTTGGCTCACATTTTTATTAAACAGCGACAAATCACAACTGAAAGGTAGCCAACGTACCAATCAAATGCTGCAAAAAGTGGGTAGATAACCCTCCAATGAGAACCTACCGAGGGCTTACCAAGAGTACCAGTCCAGCCGGCTAAAGTGACGAACAAAAATAGGAATCGAATGAACGAAATTTCTCAAAATATTTTTTTGAAGGGGGAAGGGAGCCTGAAGTAGCTAAGCAACAGAGCAGAGCAGGGGTGGGGGAGGCGGTGTGGAAGGCAGCCAGGGAACTTACACACCAACTCCGGGCAACTTCCCCATAACCCAGTGTCCCACCGTTCTTTACAATAGCTTCTGCCTCTGAAGGAGCAGGGAAGACTCCTGGGGGGAAAAATTCAGCTGCTTGCGCCTCCCGTTAGCGCCTTAAGAGGGCGCTAATGGGGCGTAAAGCAGCTAACGCCCGGGCGCAGCGCCGCCCACGCCTCCCGAAAAATTTAGTGGGAGGTTAGCGGCGGCGGCAGCCGGTAGCGCCCTGTGGCGCTGCGCCGCCGGCGATGACGTCATCGCCGTGCGCAGCACCCCGCTCGCGCCCCGGCCGTGATCTTCAGTCGCGCCCCCTGATTTACCGCCAGACGCTATGTCCGACGGGTTCAGGGAGGCGTACGTGCGGCCGGGGCGGCGATATTTAAAGGGGAGGTGGCAGGCGGCCATTTTTGTTGCTGGCCGCCTGCCAGCACCTGCCCCCGTTGCTGTCCCCGGCCCCCGTGAAGCCCCCCCACCGTGAAGTGCCGGCTGCGCTCCAAGAGCCCGGCACTTCTCTTGAGTGCCGGGCTCTTTTGCCGGCACTCCCGATCCCTGGGGGCCCAGCTGGGCCCCGGTTCGCGCTGCGCAGGGTCCCTCCCCTTTAAGAAGGGGAGGAAGGCCTGAAATACCGCGGCGCGACGTGCCGCAGCGCCACGTAGCGCCAGGATATTCACTCGCAGCGCCCCAAGAGGGATGCGGGGTGCTTCCAGTGGCGCCCCGCTTCCCTGTTGGGGCGCAACCACTGAAGTTCCGGCGCGGGGCCGCTAATTTTTTCGGGGCGCTAAAAGTCGCGCCCCGGCGAGGTTAGCGCCCCAAATGGGGCGCGACTCAATTTTCACCCCCTGGAATCCATTTAAGACTGCAAGAGAGAACTGATCTGAAGAGGTCTCATTCACTCAGAGCGATCGCTCAACGACAGACAGTAATGGCTGAACGCTTAATGTAGGCCGCCCACCCTGTCCGGTATTTAAACAAAGCCTTAACCAGTCTGTCCACCATTGTTGCCAACGGCAATTTCGAGGCCTATTTTCTTTAAGGCTCAGCTGGTCGACCAGTGTCAGCACGAGTTAAAGGACAGGTTAACAGTTGACTCTTAATGCCCCCAGGGTAACTCGGGACGGGCAATGGATACAATCCCCACCGCCTGCTCTTCGCGCGATGTAATCGCTGGTCAGTAAAACCAAAAATCAAAGTAACCAACCTATTATTTTTTTTTAAAAAGGCAATCTCCATTTGGCAACGGTCGCTCCTACTTGTTAGCAACTGCAGCCAGAATCTCCTCACTACAGTAAAGATGCAAACTGCTGACTGAACAACAACTTGCATTTATATAGCGCCTTTAATGTAGTAAAACGTCCCAAGGCACTGCACAGGAGCGATTATCAAACAAAATTTGACACCGAGCCACATAAGGAGATATTAGGGCAGGTGACCAAAAGCTTGGTCAAAGAGGTAGGTTTTAAGGAGCGTCTTAAAGGAGGAGAGAGAGGCGGAGAGGTTTAGGGAGGGAATTCCAGAGCTGAAGGCACGGCCGCCAATGAAGAGCCGACTTTGCCTGAAGTCAGCAAAACTTTTTTTAAATCAGTAAGTACAGGAGAAGAGCTTATTGATCGGCCCGAAATAGTCGGTGGGGTTAATAGGTTATAAGTGGCGCCTCTGTAATTGACGCCTGTGGTAATGGGAAATGGGAATCCCTGGCCCAAGACCGCACAAAGTGGAGGAGAAGCATCCGGGAAGGCGCCGAACACCTCGAGTCTCTTCGCCGGGAGCAAGCGGAAGTCAAGCGCAGGCAGCGCAAGGAGCGCACGTCAACCCAAGCACCCCACCCACCCGCCCCTTCAACCACCGTCTGCCCCACCTGTGACAGAGATTGTCGGTCCCGCATTGGACTCAGCAGTCACCTGAGAACTAATTTTTAGTGTGGAAGCAAGTCATCCTCGGTTCCGAGGGACTGCCTAAGAAGAGAAGAGAAGAACAACTTGGAAAATGGTTAGCGCCGTCGGCCCGCTCTAGGCGGGTGCCCGTGATAGGCATGGACAGTGTCAGCGGTGGGGACAGTGTCACCCACATCCAGAGAACACAGCCCCAGCAATCTCGTGCCCATCGACTCACTATGGCCCCACTGAAGTCGCTTAAAAGTTGTTTATCTGAAATAGTTAGACCAGCAGATCAGGGCGTCAACCCGGCAGGATTGTCTGGGGATTAAAGGTTCATCTCCAGGACACTGCTGAGAGCAGCACCAAGGAGAAAATGCAATACAAAATTAAAACGCTGCAGTTTAAAACATTTTCTTTCAACACTTTTGCTGATTCGATCTAAAAATATTGGAGATGGGTAGAAGGCTGTTTGATTGACAGTCAGGAAACATCCAATCGGGTAAGGAAGAGTCTGTTCGCTTTCCGATTGGCTGTGGGAAGGCGGGGCGCCATGACGATGGACGTGCCTGGTGACCAATGGCGGCACGGTGGGGGCGGGCCGGTTGGAGGCTGAAGGTCTGTTCGCCATTGCCCTCCCCGACCCTGAACCCTTTTTCTCCTGCAGTAGCTCAACGTATTGACGCAAGCTTAACTTTTATCCTGTTTAAGCAGCTCATCCACTCTTGGCCCCTCTTGAGCGGTCACTATTTTGGCTGCAGAAAGCGTGAACTTGTGTCTGCCGCACTGGGTGGCCCAGTGATCTTATCCTTGCCAGGAATCCATAGGGCACAGATTGAAGGTGATTGGCCAAAGAACCAGGAGGTGTCGTGAGGAAAAACCTTTTTACGCAACAAGTGGTTAGAATTTGGAATGCGCTGCCTGATAGGGCGGTGGAAACAGATTCAATAGTAGCCTTCAAAAGGGGAATTGGATAAATACTTGAAGGAGAAAAAATTGCAGGGATTTGGGGAAAGAGCGGGGGGGGGAGTGGGACTAATGGGATTGCTCTTCGAAATAGCCGGCGCAGACTCGATGGGCCGAACGGCCTCCTCCTGTACTGTTATTCTATGATTCTATTCTACAATAGGTCCAACCCGAGTTGGCAACCGTGCAACATGTCCTCGAGGCGGGTGATCTCCCACCTGCCGCTGGGCTGTCATGGGATCCGGGTCAAGGACAGATGGGATCAGTGAGCCCGTGTGCATCTGGTCGAGATGTAGAAGGCAGCAGCGTGTGGGATTAACTGCGTGCCGGGGAAAGTTTCAGTTCACAAAAATTAAAAGCAGCGGAGCTGGGGTTAGATTCCCAGCGAAAGGTACTGGAGGCCGTGGGTTGAAGCTGCTGAACTGCTTTTTATCCTCAGAATCAAAATAGCTCCTCCAGAGAGAAGGTACTTTTTCATTTGAAATGCAGGCGGCTTCGAAATGTCAGAAGTGTCGGAAAAGCAAAAATCTCATGCAGGGGAATGGGACAGAAGTTGGTATATCGCCCCCCCCCCCCAGAGTCTGCTGCAAATAAATCCTCAACACTCGCTTCCCCTCTTTCGAAATTCAGCACTGCTGCACTTTTGTACACTTTTACTTTCCCACTGCAACAAAACTGACTCAATGTCAGGTCATCTAAAGCCACAGCTAGCCCATGCCTCACTTAGAGTTGCCAACACTCCAGGATTGCCCTGGAGTCTCCAGGACACTGCTGCGAGCAACAACTCAGGTGAACAATCATTGGAGCATGAAAACTAATTGTGCTTTTCTTTTCAACACTTTCATTTAATAGTTATATAACTATCGGAGATGGGTGGGGAGGGGGGGCGGATGGGAAGGCTGTTTGACTGGGACTGATCGGCGACGGGAGGTCCTGTGATTAAACCGCCAGGAATATGGCCAACGAGAGTTGGCAACCCACATCTCTCTGCACTGTGAGTGTAACTCCTTGTCCTCACGTGTCATTAAGCTTGTATTCGGGGCTGTTTCTGGGCTGTCAGCTTTCACGAAGCTGGTGGTTAGGGTTGTCTTATTTTAGTGTCAGGTGTGGCTAAGTGGGCAGCAGCACTCTTTCCTCTGAGTCAGAAGGTTGTGGGTTCAAGTCCCAATTCAGGCTGTCACTCCCAGTGCAGTGCTGAGGGAGCGCTGCACTGTCGGAGGTGCCGTCTTTCGGATGAGACGTTAAACCGAAGCCCCGTCTGCTCTCTCAGGCGGACGTAAAAGAACTCATGGCACTATTTTGAAGAAGAGCAGGGGGGTTATCCCCGGTGTCCTGGCCAATATTTATCCCTCAATCAACATCAATAAAACAGATTATTTGGTCGTTATCACATTGCTGTTTGTGGGAGCTTGCTGTGTGCAAATTGGCTGCCGCGTTTCCTACATTACAACAGTGACTACACTTCAAAAAGTGCTTCATTGGCTGTAAAGTGCTTTGGGACGTCCTGAGGTTATGAAAGGCGCTATAGAAATGCAAGTCTTTCTTTTTTCCTAGATTGGCATATGCATATATTACATTACCTCCGTGAATGGGCTATTTGGAAGCGAAGTCTGTGAACAGTTGGGAATAGGCAGCAGCCTAAATCTGTCTGAATTAAAAACAAACTCTTCTGCTGCCTGGTAGTAAGGGGGGGGGGGGGGGAAAATGCCAGTCACTGAAGCGAGGACCAATTAAAACCGTGAGTATTTCTATTCCGCCTTCATGCAAATGACTGGTTTCCAGTTCCTTGCACAGTGCTTGGTCCACAGCGAGTAACATAAAAACTCTCTCGCAGAGTCAGGCCTGGAATCAATGCCAAAAAAGCTCGCACAGTAAACATCACCGAGGATTTCTCTTTCTGACTCTCTCGCACACACACACACGAGGAAGTTAGCAGATGAAAGAAGACTAGTGCGGGGAGAGCAGCACCTAACAATGGACATTCAGAGCAAGATAACTCACCAGCTCCTAGCCTGGACTGTCATCCTGCTTCTCAACACTGTGACAAAAGGTAAGGGGGTTGGTGGAAAAAACAAGACGACACTTTGCTTTGCTGTAATAATTGAAGAAAAGATTTCGATTGCCACAGAACTGCCATGTCGAGCGGTGCCTATTCTGAGAAGGGCAATTTCAAATTTGACTCGATTTCACTGCAGATGCGATTTCTCTTATTTTTTTTTACAAAGTTGTGTTGTTCTTATTTGGCTTGCGTTGGTTCCAAAACAATCGTTGGGTTTAGCACTGTGGTTACCAGGCGAAACGTGCAACAAAATAACCCAGTCCGAGACGCACGCCCAACCACATACACTCACTCCCCTGCTGATCAAAGTGCTGAAGGGAGGAGCTCTTCATGTGCGGACTTTAAATTTAATAAGAATTTAAAGAGAATGTGAAGTTAACTCAAACCCAATTGGAACTGTTTAGTTCCTGAAATACCTGGTCTCATGCTTTCCCCCCCGCCCGCCCCAACCACCCCTCCCACAGCAGGCACTTCTGACAACGGTATATTGCAAACTAGTACTGCCAAACGAATTTCTGCAAGATCTAATTGACTTCCACTGAACAACCCTCCTGCAGGATACCATCATTTGAAAATAGCAATGTTCAGCAACACCCTTGTCACGTCATTGTTTTGGTTGTACAACTGACCACAGGGACAGAAAATCGCTCATTCATTCCCCTGGGCCCACCCATAGCTCACAAAACCTATACACCCATTTTGCCCGCTCTGAAACAGTTTCATAGACAAATGCTTCATTCGGCTGAACAGGGGTTGCTATTTTAAGCCGTGAATATTTACACTGGAGTAACTTCAATTCAGCCCGGAGAAATGTAATAGCAGAAAGTGTGCATTGCTCTCAATATGCATGTTACATACTCGCGAGTCTCTTCTGTCAGCTGTGGCTCAGTGGGTCGCACCCTCGCCTCTGAGTCAGAAGGTTGTGGGTTCAAGCCCCACTCCAGAGACTTGAGCACAAAAATCTAGGCTGACGCTCCAGTGCAGTGCTGAGGGAGTGCCTGCACTGTCGGAGGTGCCGTCTTTCGGATGAGACGTTAAACCGAGGCCCTGTCTGTTCTCAGGTGGATGTAAAAGATCCCACGGCCACTATTTCGAGGAAGAGCAGGGGAGTTCTCCCCGGTGTCCTGGCCAATATTTATCCCTCAATCGACATCACTAAGAATACAGATTATCTGGTCATTTATCACATTAGTGTTGAGGCGAGGGAGCTTGCTGTGCAAACTGGCTGCTGCGTTTCCTACATTACAACAGAGACTGTACTCCAAAAATACTTCATTGGCTGTAAAATTGGGACATCCTGAGATCGTGAAAGGCGCTATAGAAATATGTTAGTTCTCTCCTTCTCTCACTCTTGTGTTGCTAATGGGTAGTATAGGCTCTGTGGAACAGTTGCGATGTTTTGCTACTATCTGCCGCTGCTCTTAATAAACAAATCCAGGTAATTGTAGCTGCTTATAAGCCGCAGAGATCATACGGAGGACAGCTGTAACTGCTTGTAAATGTGGGGCTCCGGGTCAGTAACCGCCTCTCTTTGTATTTCATCTGTAACAAAGTGACACTTCCAAGTGTGTGAAGGATGTCCTTTGGCCTATACTCACACTCACTCTCACACTCACACTCATACACACACACACACACACACACACTCACACAAACACTCACTCACACTCACACATACACACACCCTCACTCACACTCATACACACTCACACACACTCACTCATACACACTCACACACTCACTCATACACACTCACACACTCTCACACACACACATACCCACACACACACACAGACACACACACTCATACACACACTCATACACACTCACACTCTCTCACACACACACATACCCACACACACCCACTCACACACACACACACCCACACCCACCCTCAACCACACTCACACACCCCCATTCACACACACCCACACCCACCCACGCAGGACAGCGAGCATCCTGCTCACAATGTACTAACTGTTTTACTAAAGCTCTTTCCCCCTTGTCACTCGGGGCAACTACAGATTTAATTATCTGGAAAAACTCCCTCATTTGCATAGCAAACTCGGAGAGTTAAAATGGCAGCTGGCAGCAGTATACCAGAATGGTGAAACAAAGATCGTTATTCAATCTCCGAGGAATGGTGCACCTTGAGAAATAAAAACTGCTCCCCGTCCTCTAAAGCCTCTGAAACACTCCAAGCTGTGTCTCGCTCTCTGACCATGTCACGTTCCGAGCCTATTTTTTTTTACAACTCTGCTGTAAGAAGTTGGACATAGTCTCAAACCACTGCCGGATGACAAATTTGTGTTGTTACTGGAGGAAGACCGGCATAAATTATGTGTGAAGCTCACGAGCTGGATTGATGCTGTAACTGGGAGTTGTGCTTCGATTAAGGGACGTCTAAAAAGGGACAAAAAAAAACGACACTGGTTTTGAAATGACATTGTGCAATACTTCGGTACAAGTGTGTAACGTGTTGGTCAATTCTGGCCTCTTGAGCATCCCCGATTTTCATCGCTCCACCATTGGCGGCCGTGCCTTCAGCTGCCTGGGGCCCTAAACCTCTCCGCCTCTCTCTCCTCCTTTAAGACGCTCCTTAAAACCGACCTCTTTGACCAAGCTTTTGGTCACCTGTCCTAATATCTCCTTATGTGGCTCGGTGTCAAATTCTGTCTGATAATCGCTCCTGTGAAGCGCCTTGGGACGTTTTACTACATTAAAGGCGCTGGATAAATGCAAGATGTTGTTGTATGAGGTTCCCTTGCCCGCTGTTTTAATAAAAGCATCCATCCAGTTAAAACAAACGGGTTAACTCCTCCATTAGAATAGCAGATGGCATTATTGCCCAATGGAATTTCAAGGCGATCGGATGATTTCTTCCTGGAATTTAACATTAAGCAAGTTAAATAATTACCTTCCACTGAGAGGTTGGCTTTTTTTAAAGCAAGTGCAAAGTAACAAAAATGATTTCAGTAAATACAGACTCCAAATGGTTGCGTACCGCCGAGATAGGCAGCCTGGGGCAGCGAGTCTTTTAGCTAAATGTTGATTCCCGTCCGCATTCGTTTTCCAAAATAACATTTGTTTTTTTCTTTCAACGATACGTGGAATGAGCATTTCATCTCGCAGCACGAAGCGCTCCCGTCCTAAGCACTGCCGACACATAGCATACGAGCTACCCCCAAACACAGCCCACACACATCCTCCAAAGATCATTGCGAAAGATCATTCGTTTTTAATGAACTTCAATACCAATTTACTATGCAATGTAATCCCCTCATTTTGAAGCATACCTCTCCCCACCCACCCACCGTGGAATGAATAATTTCCTGGCTCCACACACTAGATCAATGCTCTGCCCCAAGATCTCTCCCGAAGACCTGTTTCCCTTAGCAGAAGGGTCAATAACCAGGGGGCGTAGATTTTAAGTAATTGGTAGAAGGATTAGAGGGGAGTTGAGGAGAACTTTTTTCACCCAGAGGGTGGTGGGGGTCTGGAACTCACTGTCTGAAAGGGTGGTAGAGGCAGAAACCCTCATTGCGTTTAAAAAGTACTTGGATATGCTCTTGAAGTGGAGTAACCTACAGGGCTATGGACCGAGAGCTGGAAAGTGGGATTAGGCTGGATGGCTCTTTATCGGCCGGCACAGAAACGATGGGCCGAATGGCCTCCTTCTGCACCGTAAACTTCGATGGTGCTTTGCTCCCTCACAGAGCCTTATGAGGTGTGTAAAAACAGTAAGTGTTGGCTCATCATCGTGTTTTGACTGCTCCCCGCCTGCTCTTTGGTGAAGGAAGCGACTGACACCGGCTCAATACCTTCCCAGGGTGAGCCTGGCTGGGATTGGAAACGTGCATCTGCCAAGATAGTCTCAGCAACGTACTCAATTCATCTTCAAAGTGAAAAGTGTCCCCATTACCGTCGAAATTGCCTTTCCTTCTTCAGTTTTATTTGTGTGTGCGTTAGGAAACACTGTAGGTTGGGGTGGGCGGGAGGGGGGGCGGCGGGGGAACTAGTAGTATGCTTTACGGTTTTAAACACACTGCATATTTTATGCTTCTGGCAATCAATCAAACTGGGTACATTCCTCTGCTCGTAAATTAGGTGCTAGTTCTGGAAACAGACGAAGCCACATTTTCCACTCTGCAGTCAGGGTTGGCTTCGAGTATTCTCAGACATCAATGGTAAAAGACCAATCCTGTGCAGAACATTACGCCCCCTTATTGAACCATTTTGATTTCCCAGGCTCTGTTGTGGTGGCCAGAATCGCAACCGCCAGGTGGCGGGGGGTGGGGGGGGAGCACGAAGAGGCTGAGGGGGATGGACCTCTGGACCCCCCCACCCCGTTTGTTTTGTGCGAGTGATGTCCTCCCCCATCTCTCTCCTCTCCAATTCTCCCCTGATGTCCCCCTTGCCAACTCTCTGTGGTTGCAACTCTACCTGAAGCCTCTTTGCCTAATTGCAAATGCTTAATGGCAATATTTACAGGTGGCTTATAGGTTAGGACATTATACCTCTAGATTCTTGAATCTTACAGCACAGAAGGAGGCCATTCAGCCCATCGTGCCCGTGCCAGCTCTTTGAAAGAGCTCTCCTTTTCGTCCCAGTCCCCGGCTCTTTCCCCACAGCCCTGCAAATATTCAGTGTGTATCCAATTCCCTTTTGAAAGTTACTATTGAATCTGATTCCACCGCTCTTTCAGGCAGCGCATTCCAGAGCACAATGAATGATTCACTTGAGATTCAAAGTGTTTGTATTCCGTTTGAGATGCTGCAATTCTATTCTTTCTAAATAATAAAACTAGTGATTCACTCGCAGAACCAGAAATCCAAGCTTCTTCGCCTCAGTGTTGGTCTTCTAACAGCTCTACGCGCACTCCATTTGCTTGGTCTTTGCCATTATTACTCTAGTTGGAAGTGCATTTCATACGTTGAAAAGATGTGAATTTATGCATCACGAGCACCGGACGTCCCAAAGCGCTTTACAGCCAATGAAGTACTTTTTGAAGTGTGGTCACTGTTGTAATGTGGGAAATGCGGCAGCCAATTTGCGCACAGCAAGCTCCCACAAACAGCAATGTGATAATGACCAGATAATCTGCTTTAGTGATGTTGGTTGAGGAATAAATATTGGCCCCGGGACACCGGGGAGAACTCCCCCTGCTCTTCTTCCAAATAGTGCCGTGGGATCTTTTACGTCCACCTGAGAGCGCAGACGGGGCCTCATCTCATCCGAAAGACGGAAATGATTCAGTAAAATTATGGTATTCATAATTTTGATAGAGCAAGTAGGGAGAAACTATTTCCTCTGGCAAGCGGGTCGGTAATCAGAGGTCACAGATTAAAAATAATTGGCAAAAGAACGAGAGGGGAAATGAGGAGAAATGTCTTCACACACAGAGGGTTGTTAAGATCTGGAACGCACTGCCTGAAAGGGTGGTGGAATCAGATTCCACGGGAACTTTCAAAAGGCAATTGGACATGTTCTTGAAGAGGACTAACGTGCAGGGTTATGGGGAAAGAGCAGGGGGGAGTGGGACTAAATTGGAGAGCTCCTTCAAAGAGCCGGCACAGACATGATGGGCCGAATGGCCTCCTTCTGTGCTGTAGGATTCCATGATTGTGTCCTAAAAGTGCCTTTAGTCTACAGGCAGTTTCCTGAGCCCACAGGTAGGGGGGCAAGCAATGGTTTCCACATTCCCCTGTAGCCGCCTTGTTCCCCCATTACAGCCTTTAAGCACTTGGCTTCTGTGTGAAGACTAATTGGTGGTGGTTGGGTGGGGGGGGGGGGGAGGAAAGTGAGGTAAAAATAATCACTGCACAAGCAAGAACTGGGCGTGAGCACAAAGGGCGCTGGCTCTAGAAAAAGCATTGATTGACAACAACAGGAAATGAAATAAAAAAACACAAAACTGCACTAAACATTCTTCAAATAACAAGGGGCTGCACTGGGTCAACTGTGGGATTTTACAATAAATACATTTCTAAAACTTCAGATACATCAACACTCCATAACGAGTTGCATTCCTATGGCGCCTTATATTGTCTCTCAGGATGCTCCAAAGCTCACTGGATGAATTGCTTTTGAACTGAAGTCAAATACTGTTTTAGAGACACATGCAGCAGCCGTTTAGCACACAGCAAGATCCCATAAACAGCAATGAGATGAATGAGCAGTTAGTCCATTTTAGGTGGCGTTGGTTGAGCGAGGGATGTTTTTGCAAAGGCACTGGGAGAGCTCCCTGCTCTTTTTTTTGTACCGTGCCATCAGATCGATTCATGACCTGGGGCCTCGGTTTAATCTCTCATCCTTGGAGCTGACCCACTGCGTACTGTGCTTGATTATTTGCAGTCACGGAGAGGGATTCCTGAACAGGAAGGACATTTCTCAGATACCAAGACATTGAGTTTTAAATATGCTAGTGTGACCAATTTGGCTGCAGTCCATTTTCCTAGAACTGCTCTCATGAGAGAGAGAGAGAGAGCGAGCCTTTACTGCAGATTGTAAAGTTCAGTGGAAATAGTCACAATCTTAAGGAGGCAACAGGGACACCATTTCCTTCCAGACCTTAAACTCAATTAAATTGGAATCACTACACTTCAATACATGTTGCTTACTGGGGCAGGCTCAACACAATTTCAATTTGAGCGGCCAATCTGGCACTCTGACAAGATCCACAAAACTTCCTGTATCAGCGACCTGAGCTGAATGCATTCGAGGCTATTCCTCTGAGGCCGGGGTTAGGGCGAGTCTGTTGGAGCAGTGTAGAGGCAGCGCATCTAACTCGCACCACCTACCTAATCGTGGCGTGCGCGATCAAAGTTGCCAACCCTCCGGGAGCGTCCTGGAGTCGCCAGGACTTAAAAGGTGACCTGCCTGCCGCGAGCTAGGTTTCTGGAGAGAGAGAGAGAGGGGAGTTTGAAGGAGAAAGTGAGAAGGTAGGAATGATCTACGGAAAAGATCTGGGCTCGTTGGGCATTTTTTTTTTTTTTTACGTCTCAGGATTTGGGCAAGGCAGTACTTATTGAACATTTCTGGATGCCCTAAGAAGGTGGTGAGCCCTTTTCTTGATAGCAATTGTTTTTACAATTGAATGGCTTGCGAGACCACTTCAGAGGGCGAGAGTGAGTGACCAGAGACAAATATAGGTCAGACCAAAGAGGGATGGCAGGTTCTCTGAAGGACGCAAGTGATACAGATGGTTTTTTTCCACAAATTACCAGAAATCAATTTCACAATTTGTCAAGGTGGGACTTGAGCTCATAATGTCCAGGTTGCTAATCCAGTATCAGAACCACTATACCACCATATCCATACTATAGCCATTGTCCATTTATTTGCTTCCCTAACACATGTAGCAAAACGTGGATGCTCGAGTGATGCCAAACTAAGTTCCTTGTTGGTGTCCACAATGATCCCTTACACAAGTAGAACAAGCCACTTCCAGGAGCCCAGGTCTCTTTTAGACTTGCGCTGGAGTCACAGGATTGCCCACTATCTGAGCCTTCAAACCTTGGGTGTCTGGTTGGTGCTGGGAGCAGGCTTGGAGGGGAACACTCGTTTATGGGGGAAAGGGTTGAGTTGCACTACGCATGTGGGAAATGAACAGGGATTAGACTAGGTTCCTCTCCAAGTCACACACCATCCTGACTTGAAAATATATCGCCGTTCCTTCATCGTCGCTGGGTCAAACTCCCTACCTAACAGCACTGTGGGAGCACCTTCACCGCACGGACTGCAGCGGTTCAAGAAGGCGGCTCACGACCACCTTCTCGAGGGCAATTAGGGATGGGCAATAAATGCTGGCCTTGCCGGCGACGCCCACAGGAACGAATTAAAAAAAAGTAGCTCACGTGAAGAAAAACACCATCAATCTTTATTGGCCGAGGAGTTTGGTTTTGACACTTGATGTAGTCACTAAGGAAAGTTGAACAAATTAAAATCAACAATCTAGACGAAGATTTAACGCTTGGAAGTTCCTTTCAGAAGTGATAGTTTGCAGATGAGTCAAGTTTAATGTTTAGCACAATCGTACAGTTGTGCAAGCCTGCATCGGAGCCAGGGACTTACAAGCATCTGTCAATCTAAGGAACTTCCATCAGTGATTAGCCTCTAATTGACCTCAGCTTGTGTCTGCTTAGACCACTACAGGAAGTACCTGAGCAATGACCTTAAAGGGACAGGGCCAGGTAAAACACAACTCTATGTCAGGAACTACACATAAACATGATTCCTGGGATGAGAGGGTTGTCCTATGAGGAGAGATTGAGCCTATACTCTCTGGAGTTTCGAAGAATGAGAGGTGATCTCATTGAAACATATAAGATTCTGAAGGAGATTGACAGGGTAGATGCTGAGAGGTTGTTTCCCCTGGCTGGAGTGTCGAGAACTAGGGGGCACAGTCTCAGGATAAGGGGTCGGCCATTTAAGACCGAGATGAGGAGGAATTTCTTCACTCAGAGGGTTGTGAATCTTTGGAATTCTCTGCCCTAGAAGGCTGTGGATGCTCAGTCGATGAGTATATTTAGGGCTGAGATCGATAGATTTTTGGACTCTAGGGGAATTGAGGGATATGGGGATCAGGGCGGGGAAGTGGAGTTGAGGTCGAAGATCAGCCATGATCTTATTGAATGGCCGACTCGTGCTCCTAATTCTTATGTTCTTATGTATCACTGTGCTTCAACGTTACTCTTGAGCCTCATCATGGGAACCTCATTAAAAAAAGAAATCTCAGTATCTTCTTACCCTTGCCCTGACACTTACAGTTTGTGAATGCTGCTCCCACACACCCAAAATCCCTGCCAATGGCTTTGTTTGAAAAGCTCTGAACCCTCTGCCAAATGACTCAGGTTCCAAAAGGCTCTGTGACTTAAACAGACAACAGACAAGACAGCTGCCGTTCCAATCACTGCGTAAAACCTCCACCATGTTTACTTGCAGACACCAAGGGGGAAAAATTGGGTCGCGCCCCCTTTTAGTGCCCCGAAAAAGTTAGCGCCCCCGCGCCCGAAATTCACCGGTAGTGCCCTAAGAGGGAGGTGGGGCGCTTCCCTGCGAGTGAATATTGCGGCGCTACGTGCAGCAGCGCAACGCACTGCGACACGTCACGCCGCGGTACTTCAGGCCTTCCTCCCTTTCTTAAAGGGGAGCGGCCTAGTGCAGTGTGACCCGGGGCCCAGCTGGGCCACCAGGGATCGGAGTGCCGGCGAAAGAGCCCGGCACGCAAGAGAAGTGCCGGGCTCACGGAGCGCAGCCGGCACTCCGCGGGGTACCTGCACAGGAGGCCGGGGACGGCAATGGGGGCAGGCGCTGAGCAACAAAAATGGCCGCCCGGCACCTCCCCTTTAATTTGAGCCGCCCCGGCCGCAGGTAGACCCCCCCTGACCCCGTCGGACATAGCGTCCGGCGGTAAGTCAGGGGGCGCTACCGAAGATCGCGGCCGGGGCACGAGCGGGGCGCTGCGCACGGCGATGACGTCATCGACGGTGGCACAGCGCCGCGGGGCGCAAATGGTTACCGCCGCCGCTAACCTCCCGCTGAATTTTGCAGGAGGCGTTAGCAGCGCCGCGCCCGGGCGCTAGTTGCTTTGCGCCCCGTTAGCGCCCTCTTAGGGCACTAACGGGAGGTGCAAATCAACCGAATTTTTCCCCCCATCTGTCCTTTACCTTGCTTGCAGCAATCTTTTCAGACACTCCACCTCACAGATTAGGCAGTGTTTATGTCTTGTGGTATCGCAGTGTGTACATTCTGTTAGTTCTGGTTCGGCTTGGAGAGCCACTAGGAAAAAACTGTTCATGTCGGAACACTTCCAGGTGACCTTCGATGAGGAAAACACAGACTTGCATTTATAGAGTTCCTGATTACATCTTTCTGAAATGTCTCAAAGTGCTTCATGTACAATGGTTCCAGTCACTGGGATTAGGTGGGTAACTCCAACAGCTACTTGGTGCAAAGGAAGATCTCACAAACAGCAGTGAGATGAAAAGCCCGAATGTTAATAACTGTACGATCGTGAAACGCCCTCCTCCCCTAAACCGGGATAACCGGCATAACGGATTTGAGCATGTAACAGGTGAATGGTGCTGAACAGAAAAACACCCCTTTAATCCCACAATAACACGTGCACTTTCGCAAGTCTCTTGCAGAAGTACTTCCCAAAAAGAGCTTTCAGCTTTTGTGAGAATCATTATGTCAGCTTTTTAAAATTAAAATAACGACCCCTCCCTCCACCGCACCCCGTATGTCACAATAATCTCTTCTTTTGCAATGATTTCTCGGTTTCCCTCCAACGCCCCCCCCTCAGCTGTTCCGTAGCCTCTCTGTGAAATCAGGTTTCTGCTTAAAAACAAACCCCCGAACATTCTGTCAAAGAGGCCTAAAAAAGGGTTCCACTTAGAAGCTCCCAGCCTCTAGATCTTCACTCTTGCTGGCTCTATCTCTGACCCGGCTAAAATCGTTGTATTTTTTTTTCCTCGCAATACCTTAACCATGTAATTTATCCCTTTCTGGAATGTGCAGATTAATTTACTTGCAGGTTTTAAGTTTTGCCAATAAAGTTGCGCAAAGTATTCTCAGAGAGCTGTAAGTATTAGCGTTAATCTATCTATAAATATAAAAAGATTTACATATAATGTATTCCGAGCTTTAAATATGTCTGTGGCACAGATGATGTGTCACGTTTTGTAATTGATATAAATCTCTCAGCAGCCAATAAAAACACTTCACCATTATCGGTTTTCAATGACTGGCTCGAAATTTGAGCCATTTCAAAAAAAAAATACTTCACCGCTTAACTATTTGTGATTTTGTTCCTCAAAAGGCAACAAATTGTATTTATATAGCATTTATATAGCGCCTTTAACATAGTAAAACGTCCCAAGGCGCTTCACAGGAGCGTTATCCGAACAAAATTTGACGCCGAGAACAGGTGACCATAACTTTGCTCAAAGAGGTAGGTTTTAAGAGGCGTCTTGAAGGAGGAGAGAGGTGTTCAGGGAGGGAATTCCAGATCTTAGGGCCCAGGCAGCTGAAGGCACGGCCGCCAATGGTGGAGCGATTCAAATCGGGGGATGCGCAAGAGGCCAGAACTGGAGGAGTGCAGAGATCTCAGAGGGCTGTGGGGCCGGAGGAGGTTACTCTATAGGGAGGGGCGAGGCCATGGAGGGATTTGTAAATAAGGATGAGAATTTTAAAATTGAGGCGTTGCCGGACTGGGAGTCAACGTAGAGCACAGGGGTGCTGGGCGAACGGGACTTGGTGCGAGTTAGGACACGGGGGCAGCAGAGTTTTGGATGAGCTCAAGTTTATGGAGGGTGGAAGATGGGAGGCCGGCCGGGAGAGCACTGGAATAGTCGAGTCTGGAGATAACAAAGGCAGGGGTGAGGGTTTCAGCAGCAGATGAGCTGAGGCAGGGGGCTGAAAGGATTCCCTCTGTGTTGAAATTTACACTATTCTGCGATATAAATTCTACCAAGTAGAGGACAGGGCACTATGGTGCAGCAGCTCTCAATGAAGCCTCAGTGTAGAGTCGATAATGAATGGCCAAATCAACAAGTGGGAAATATTCAAAAGAGCAGACTAAGGTTAGCCTTTGAGCATGTGTTGGGCTCTGTGATTCAGACACAAAGACGGATATTGAGCAGAAGCAAATTCCTGTTTCCCGATAGAGACTTCTGAAATGTACTTCTTTATACGAGTGACTCACGCAAAAGCTTTCACTGTTGGTGCACAGACTGTAACTGCCGGCATTGTAAACATTCTGGGTAAAGGATATTTTGATGAAAATCTGTTTATGCAGGGCTCCTCGGGTGTAACGCTTGCACAGAGAGCATCGCCATATTTCACAAAGCCTTCACCTTTTGGGGAATCTCAGGATCAATGTACAGAAAAATGACTCCAAGGGGCATCACCCACCATCGGAAAGTTAATTGTAAAACTTTTTAACTGTGATATAATGAAGCCATTCACATAGAAAAACATAGAAAAAAATAGGAGCAGGAGTAGGCCATTCGGTCCTTCGAGCCTGCTCCGCCATTCAATATGATCATAGCTGATCCTCTATCTCAGTACCATATTCTCGCTCTCTCCCCATACCCCTTGATGCCTTTTGTGTCTAGAAATCTATCTATCTCCTTCTTAAATATATTCAGTGACTTGGCCTCCACAACCTTCTGTGGTAGAGAATTCCACAGGTTCACCACCCTCTGAGTTAAGACTCAGGGACACTTTGCGACAACATCGTTGGTATTGAAAGTATGCTGTCAGAATATTACAGTAATTTCAAGGTCATTGGTATCCAACATGATGCTGAGCTCTTCAAAGGTGCTTTTATGACACTGCACCATTGGCGGCCGTGCCTTCAGCTGCCTGGGCCCTAAGCTCTGGAATTCCCTCCCTAAACCTCTTTAAGACGCTCCTTAAAACCTCCCTCGTTGACCTGGGTGTCCTTGTACACGAATCACTGAAAGTTAACATGCAGGTACAGCAAGCAATTAGGAAAACAAATAGTATGTTAGCCTTTATTACAAAAGGATAGTTTCAAGGGGCATAGTTTCAAGGTAAGGGGCAGGAGGTTTAGAGGGGATTTGAGGAAAAACTTTTTCACCCAGAGGGTGGTTGGAATCTGAAACTCACTGCCTGAAAGGGTGGTAGAGGCAGGAACCCTCACAACATTCAAGAAGCATTTAGATGAGCACTTGAAACGCCATAGCATACAAGGCTACGGACCAAGTGCTGGAAAATGGGATTAGAATAGATAGGGCTTGATGGCCGGCGCAGACACGATGGGCCGAAGGGCCTCTTTCTGTGCTGTATAACTCTATGACTCTATGATTGGATTATAAGAGTAAAGAAGTCCTACTGCATTTATATAGGGCCTTGGTGAGACCGCACCTGGAGTACTGTGTACAGTTTTGGCCGCCTTGAGTATATTCAAGGCTGAGATCGATAGATTTTTGGACTCTAGGGGAATCGAGGGATCGGACGGGAAGGTGGGAGTTGAGCTGGAAGATCAGCCATGATCTTACTGAATGGCGGAGCAGGTTCGAAGGGCCGAATGGGCTACTCCTGCTCCTATTTCTTACGTTCCCACCCTGTGATGCTCCAATGTGTCATTTCTGTGTCACACTTGGGGGGGAAACATAAATAAACAAAAGCATTCGCTTGCAACATACAGGAAAAACTCTCCAGGAGCACAAATGCCAGAGCCACAATATCTGTCAGCTTTTTATTGGGCTTCCCAAAATAAAAAGCCAATCCGAAGAGGCATTAATGGTTGCTGGGGCGGCAGGAAGTTTTTAGTCAGGATGCTCCGGGCATCGAGAGTGCGGGGCTGGCTCAATGGACTAGCTGGTCTTGTCCTGCTCCTCATTTTCTTATGTAACCATGGAGTGAAGCTACCCACTGTCTCCAGACTCTTTCGTCTTAAAGGGATGCACACCTACACTTTGGCAGCAGAGTACTACATTGCATATAATGTTCCTGTCCATATAAAACAGTATATCCTTGACCATGAGCAATACGTCAGAGATTGGTTAGACACAGTACTGGAACTGTGATCTTACCAGAGCACTCTACAGTTTCCACATGACATCATTTGACTTCAACTCTATTGTTTTGGCTCTAAGGTTCAACGTTCCACTTGAGTTGTCTGCGGTGACGGGACATGTTTTGCACCAAGTCTAGTAGACGTCAGCTACCACTGTTCCGTCCCACACAATTTGCATTTTCAAGCCTCGCTCCAGGACTTGCAGCCACATAATCGAGGCTGTCACTTTAGTGCAGCGCCGAGGGGACGCTGCACTGTTGGAGGTGTCATCTTTCCGATGGGACATTTAACCGAGGGCCCCATCTGCCCGTTCAGGTGGTCACAGGAGATCCTATGGCACTATTCTCCCCCTGGCCAGCATTTCTCCCTTGGACAACACCACCAAAAACGGATTAACTGGCCATCTGATACCTGGGGGATCTTGCTGTGTAAAAAGTAACTGCCTTGTTTGTCTAGATAACCACAGCAACTGCACTTCAGAAGTTATTAATAGGTTGTGAAGTAGTTCGGGACTCTCTGGGGACACGATAAACACTGTGGCAAAAAGAGCAGGTCAGAGGCTGGGTATTCTGCGGCGTGTGTCTCACCTCCTGACTCCCCAAAGCCTTTCCACCATCTACAAGGCACAAGTAAGGAGTGTGATGGAATACTCTCCACTTGCCTGGATGAGTGCAGCTCCAACAACACTCAGGAAGCTCGACACCATCCAGGACAAAGCAGCCCGCTTGATTGGCACCCCATCCACCACCTTAAACAAACATTCCCTCCACCACCGGCGCACCGTGGCTGCAGTGTGTACCATCTACAAGATGCACTGCAGCAACTCGCCAAGGCTTCTTCGGCAGCACCTCCCAAACCCACGACCTCTTCCACCTAGAAGGACAAGGGCAGCAGGCGCATGGGAACACCACCACCTCCAAGTTCCCCTCCAAGTCACACACCATCCTGACTTAGAAGTATATCGCCGATCCTTCATCGTCGCTGGGTCAAAATCCTGGAACTCCCTCCCTAACAGCGCTGTGGGAGTACTTTCACCACACGGACTGCAGCGGTTCAAGAAGGCGGCTCACCACCACCTTCTCGAGGGGCAACTAGGGATGGGCAATAAATGCCAGCGACACCCACATCCCATAAGCGAATAAAAAAAATATAAGTGAAGGTTTTTCCTTCCGTTCTTTCTGTGTAGGTAGTTGTCCTTTAAGGTGGAGATTTTAAATAGTACTGTGGTCACACATCCCTATAATTAAACTTTATTTCAACCAAAATACATCCACTCAGTGAGCAGCGCCCCCACCTCAGTCCTCCCAAGCGGCGTATCTGGCATCTGTTCTTAATTGGCGTTTTCAAACTGGAACTTGCCAGTGACCTTTCTGTTTTTATTAAGATAACGTGCCGAGTCCGAGATGAAATAAACTTCAGAGCCTGGTAGTGGACTGATGCTCCCTCTGGAGATCCTGAAGCGAGGGAACAGCTGGTTCCCATCAGGTCGATCCTGGTGCTGCATTCCATTTACCCTGACTCATCACAACAACTGAACCTCTCCACCCTTGGCTCGTACGGAACATACGCACTCGCAATTGGCGCTGGAGGATGACCAACCCCTTCCGAAACCAGAGGCTTTCAAACTAGCGCCCCGTATCCCGGGCAGCCCACAAGCTCTTTAGATTCTGGTCTTTTGTCATAAGATTTCTGTATTTTTCTACCTCTTTTTTGTGATGTGCTGGCAGGTTATTCCTCTTGTTGTCTACCTCTTATCGTCATCACCTTGCTGTTTCCCTTTGGATGGTGGAGAATGTTTTTCTGAAGCTCGGACACGGAGCTCAGGATTGTGTCAGTCTTTCCAGGTGGTTAAGCGACTGGGTATTAAAGAAATTGAGGAAAGTCCTCACAATATATCCTAGACAATATTCCAACGCACTCCTGGCTGGCCTCCCACGTTCTACCCTACGTAAACTCGAGATCATCCAAAACTCGGCTGCCCTTGTCCTAACTCGCACCGAGTCCCGTTCGCCCATCACCCCTGTGCTCGCTGACCTCCATTGACTCCCGGTTAAGCAAGGCCTTGATTTCAAAATTCTCATCCTTGTTTTCAAATCCTGCCATGGTCTCGCCCCCTTCCTATCTCTGTAATCTCCTCCAGCCCCACAACCGCCCCCCCCGAGATATCTGCGCTGCTCAAATTCTGCCCTCTTCAGCATCTCTGATTTTAATCGCTCAACCACTGGCGGCCGTGCCTTCAGCTGCCTAGGCCCTAAGCCCTGGAATTCCCTCCCTAAACCTCTCCGCCTCTCTACCTCTCTCTCCTCCTTTAAGACGCTCCTTAAAACCTACCTCTTTGTTCAAGCTTTTGGTCACCTGTCTTAATATCTTATGTGGCTTGTGTCAAATTTTTTGTCTTAAAATACTCCTGTGAAGCGCCTTGGGACGTTTTACTATGTTAAAGGCGCTATATAAATACAAGTTGCTGTTGTTGTTATAGAAGGGACAGTTTTAACATCAGGAAGACCCGAATTTATCTCGCACCTTGTCACATCTCTAAGTGACAACAGATAATAGTCTCGAAATTTCTGTTGGTCACATTTAGCATGCAAATACTCAACGCACGTCATTCCTTTGCTATTTAACATAAATAGGTTAATGGCTGCATTAAAGTAACTGACAAACGCATATCATAGAACTGAATTCATCGAATTGCATTACCACTTCTAGACTCGGATGAATAACTGTGATTGTTATGTAGTCAAACGCAGCAGCCATTTTGCTCTGGGCAAGTTCCATTAGACAGGAATGAGATGTACGACCAGCTAATTTTTTTTGGCAGTATTGGTCGAGGGAGGAATGTTGGCAGCTTTGGTTGTTTTTAAAAAGCAGCTGAGAAGACAGAGTTTGGAGATCTTTCGACACTTGCCTTGGAATCAGGAACATTAGGAACAGGAGGGAGGCCATTCAGCCCTTCGAGCCTGCTCCGCCATCCAATTAAATCATGGTTGATCTGCCCCCGAGCTCGGCTCCATATCCCTTGACACCCAACAAAAATCCATCGATCTCCGTCTTGAAAGCTCCAATTGAACCCCAGCATCCACAGCCGGTTGAAGGAGAGAGTTCCAGATTTCCACCGTCCTTTGTGTGAGAAAGCGTTCCCTGATTTCGCTCCTGAACAGCCTGGCTCCAGTTTTAAGCTTATGTCCCCTTGTTCTGGATTCCCCCACCAGAGGAAATAGTTTCTCTGTATCCACCCTGTCAAATCCTTTCAATATTTTAACCGCACTGTCAGGTAACCTGACGCAGGCTTGTATGTGTTTTCAGCGCTGATTTGAAAGTTAAGCACGTGGGCCGCACATTCTGATGAAATTAATGACAATAACAAAAAGAATTGCACTTGTATTGCGCCTTACTATATCTCAGAAACAGCTCAAAAGCGCGACTCACACAATTCATCATTTGAAAAGCAGCGACTGTTGTCATATCAGTGACTGCGACATCCATTTTGCACACAGCGATTAGATGAATGATCAGTTAATCTGTTTTCATGGTGTTGGAACACAGAAACATAGAAAAATAGGAGCAGGAGTCGGCCATTTGGCCCTTCGAGCCTGCTCCGCCATTCAATATGATCATGGCTGATCCTCTATCTCAATACCATATTCCCGCTCTCTCCCCATACCCCTTGATGCCTTTTGTGTCTGGAAATCTATTTATCTCCTTCTTAAATATATTCAGTGACTTGGCCTCCACAGCCTTCTGTGGTAGAGAATTCCACAGGTTCACCACCCTCTTGAGTGAAGAAATTTCTCCTCATCTCAGTCCTAAATGTCCTACCCCATATCCTGAGACTGTGACCCCTCGTTCTAGACTCCCCCCCAGCCAGGTTAAGGGAAGACTGTGGGCCATGACACAGGTTGTTCCTGGGGCCATGACATCCGAATCCGCTCTCTGGGCCATGATTCAACTTTTCCTCCCTCACTACTTAACTGGTGCGTCAAGCTAGATTATGTCCTAGCGTGGGGCTTGAACTCACAACCTTCTGACGCAATTACTAATGAATCCCACACACTGATGGACGAGATTAAATTTTGTGCAATGGCATTAAAATGTGTGTGTAGACGTCAGGTGGTGAGATAGCGAATCATCCCCAGGTGTTAGATACAATCTCCACAGCCTCACATGAGTAAGATGAATCTCTTAACACAGCATCAAATCCCGATTGCACAATCTAGACTAATATTAAACAACATGGGCAATTGGCTATTTTAAGTTAACAGACGGAATGTTGGGACTGTAGAGTTTCTTATGTCAGCTGTGGCTCAGTGGGCGGCACACTCACCTCTGAGTCAGAAGGTCATGGGTTCAAGTCCCGCTCCAGAGACTTGAGCACAAAAATCTAAGCTGACACTCCAGTGCCAGTACCGAGGGAGTGTCTTTCGGATGGCAGTAGGGGCTATGGCAGTAGGGGCTATGGCAGTAGGGGCTATGGGAGTAGGGGCTATGGGAGTAAGAGCTATGGGAGTAAGGGCTGTGGGAGTAAGGGCTGTGGGAGTAAGGGCTATGGGACTAGGGGCTATGGGACTAGGGGCTATGGGACTAGGGGCTATGGGAGTAGGGGCTATGGGAGTAAGAGCTATGGGAGTAAGAGCTATGGGAGTAAGAGCTGTGGGAGTAAGGGCTATGGGAGAAGGGGCTATGGGAGTAGGGGCTGTGGGAGTAAGGGCTGTGGGAGTAAGGGCTGTGGGAGTAAGGGCTGTGGGAGTAAGGGCTGTGGGAGTAAGGGCTGTGGGAGTAAGGGCTGTGGGAGTAAGGGCTGTGGGAGTAAGGGCTGTGGGAGTAAGGGCTGTGGGAGTAGGGGCTATGGGAGTAGGGGCTATGGGAGTAAGGGCTATGGGAGTAGGGGCTGTGGGAGTTGGGGCTGTGGGAGTTGGGGCTGTGGGAGTAAGGGCTGTGGGAGTAAGGGCTGTGGGAGTAAGGGCTGTGGGAGTAAGGGCTGTGGGAGTAAGGGCTATGGCAGTAGGGGCGATGGGAGTAGGGGCTATGGGAGAAGGGGCTATGGGAGTAAGAGCTATGGGAGTAGGGGCTATGGGAGTAAGAGCTATGGGAGTAGGGGCTATGGGAGTAGGGGCTATGGCAGTAGGGGCTATGGGAGTAAGAGCTATGGGAGTAGGGGCTATGGGAGTAAGAGCTATGGGAGCAGGGGCTATGGGAGTAAGAGCTATGGGAGTAGGGGCTATGGGAGTAGGGGCTATGGCAGTAGGGGCTATGGGAGTAAGAGCTATGGGAGTAGGGGCTGTGGGAGTAGGGGCTATGGGAGTAAGAGCTATGGGAGTAGGGGCTGTGGGAGTAGGGCTATGGCAGTAGGGGCTATGTGAGTAAGAGCTATGGGAGTAGGGGCTATGGGAGTAAGGGCTATGGGAGTGGGGGCTATGGGAGTAAGGGCTATGGCAGTAGGGGCTATGGGAGTAAGGGCTATGGCAGTAAGGGCTATGGGAGTAGGGGCTATGGGAGTAAGAGCTATGGGAGTAAGAGCTATGGGAGTAGGGGCTATGGGAGTAGGGGCTATGGCAGTAGGGGCTATGGGAGTAGGGGCTATGGCAGTAGGGGCTATGGGAGAAGGGGCTATGGGAGAAGGGGCTATGGGAGAAGGGGCTATGGGAGAAGGGGCTATGGGAGTAAGGGCTAAGGGAGTTGATTAAAACAAGTCTGGGCGTAAAAGATCGCATGGCACTATTTCGAAGAAGAGCCAGGGGAGTTATCCCTGGTGTCCTGGGCCAATATTTATCCCTCAACCAACATAACAAAAACAGATTATCTGGTCATTATCGCATTGCTGTTTGTGGGACCTTGCTGTGTACAAATTGGCTGCCGCATTTCCCACATTACAACAGTGACTGTACTTCATTGGCTGTAAAGCACTTTGAGACGTCCGGTGGTCGTGAATGGCGCTATAGAAATGCAAGTCTTTCTTTCTTTCTTGGTCTAAAGATGTGATTAACTGTGACCCAGAGAGACAGTGTGTGTGAGGAGATACCGAAGCACCAGAGTTATATTGCTGGCTGTGAGTCACACACTGCCCACCAGGAGAGAGCTCTGTGCGTGCGTGCTCACAACTCCGCTCCACCATTGGCTGTTTTTTATGATTGGATGGTGCAGGTGACTGCTTCCCTTAATATTAAAAAGACGCTGCAGCAAGTTTATAAAGTGCTCAGAAGAGCCAATGGTCTAACAAGACGGACCTCACCAAATTGGACTTATATGCCACATGATGCCAAGCCCAATTACTGGGAAATGGCCATCCTTAAGAGGACCTCTCTCGTCATTACCTTTCAGTACAACTGACAGTCTAATGAGGACCTGCAAATGCACAGCTCTCCATTTTACAAAGCTGTCATACCAGAGGCAAAAAAAAATTTTTTGCAACTTAGAAGAATCTTCAGCTTTTAGAAAAATTTGCAACGTGATCTGGGAACAGACGGTGTGTGTCGAGTAGCATCCCCCGGTGCACAGTCCTCATGGAAATAGGTCCAGGGACCCAGAAACAAGCAAGTCTCTTCTACCACTGACTGCACAAGACCTGTGCATCATGAATCAGCTGCAACCACAACTTGCATTTATATAGCGCCTGTGACCTACTACAAGGTCCCAAGGCGCTGCACAGGAGCAATTATCAAACACCGAGGCACATAAGGAGATATTAGGACAGGTCACCAACATTTCCTAATCTCTCACCATTTAAAAAATACTCTGCTTTTCTATTTTTCCTACCAAAGTGGATAACTTCACCCTTCTCCGCATTATATTCCATCTGCCACGTTCTTGCCCACTCACTTAATCTGTCTATCTCCCTTTGCATCCTCCTCACAACTTACTTTCCCATCTAGCTTTGTATCGTCAGCAAACTTGGATACATTACACTCGGTCCCTTCATCAAAGTCATTGATGTAGATTGTGAATAGCTGAGGGCCAAGCACTGATCCTTGCGGCGCCCCACTAGTTACAGCCTGCCAACCCGAAAATGAAAATGACAACACTGTCTACACTTCAAAGGTACTTCATTGGCTGTAAAGCGCTTTGGGATGTCCTGAGGTCGTGGTCGTGAAAGGAGCTGTATAAACGCAAGCCTTTCCTTCTTTGTTTCTCCTGTGAAGCACAGTTGAGCTTGGGATTTCACCATAAATTGAATTAAGGGAGTACGGAATCAAATCCACGACACAGTGCGGTTGGAGCACCAACATGCCGTAGTTATTCTCAACAGCGAATGCCATGCTTGTGTTATAATGATCTTTCTTTGATCTTCATTTTATTCTTGTTTTCTCCCTCTGCAGATCAGGCCACAATGCTGAAGGTATCGAGCGGCCACACGGTCTACACGTGCCCGGAAGGACTAAATGTCACCTTTAAGTGCAGCCTCTCCGGACACCTATTGGACAGGCACGACTTCCTGGCCAAGTTATGGTACTTCAGCCGCAGCAGGAACAATACGTGCGCAGAGAAGATGCACATCCGCAACACCTCGGTCAAGTGGGAGACCTACAATCATTACAAGGGCCAAGGAGTCTACATGAGCTCAGATCACAAGGGCGTATTCTGGGTCACCCTGACCAACTTGGTGCCAGATGACCAAGGGATTTACTGCTGCGTGGTGCACGAGCTGCACAGACCGCAAGAAAATAAACACCACCCGAAAATTGACTTGACTGTGCACAGCATCATGGAGCTCAAGGTCACTCGTGGTAAGTCTCTTTGGAAAATGATCCTGTCAGGGACTGCACACGGTTAGGGTGTACTCGATACCTGCCGAGTGGCCAAAGCTGGACTACATGTTTTCTCATCCTCACCTCAGAAAGAAATGGTCAGACATCAATGGGGATGAGGTCCTGTGGCCACTCCATTCAGCAACCACATATTGTATTTATATAGCGCCTTTAACGTAGTAAAACGTCCCAAGGCGCTTCACAGGAGCGATCATCAAACAAAATTTGACACCGAGCCACATCAGGAGATATTAGGACAGTTGACCAATAGCATGGTCAAAGAGAGAGGTTTTAAGGAGCATCATAAAGGAGGAGAGAGAGGCGGAGAGGTTTAGGGAGGGAATTTCAGAGCTTAGGGCCCAGGCAGCTGAAAGCACGGCCGCCAATGGTGGAGTGATTAAAATCGGGGATAGCAACATCAGAAACACTGGCAAAAAAACCCCACAGAATCATAGGAACAGGAAGAGGCCATTCAGCCCCTCGAGCCTGTTTCACCATTCAATCAGATTATGGCGGATCTGTACCTCAACTCCATTGAACCGCCTTTGTCCCATATCCCTTGATACCCTTGCCTGACAAAAATCGAATGATCTGAGTCTTAAAAATTTCAATTGACCTCCCAGCATCCACAGCCTTTTGGGGCAGAGGGATTTCCAGATTTCCACTACCCTCAAAATTTCCGGATCCAATAAAGAAACTGTTCACCACCATCCGCGAACAGTGACTGGCTCAAACAGTGAAACAATTAAAAAGGCAATTCTCTCTTATCCCCTCTGCTGGCCAAGAGTTCCGAGGAACCAATGAAAAGACACTTTACCCCATCAATTACGTCATTATCTGTCCACGCGGTTGATTGTGACTCCCTTCTCCCGGCGTTAACGGCCTCAGAATGGGCTCAGTAGCCTCACCGCCCCCCGTTAATGCCGGGAACGCGGCCGCTGCCATTTTGAACGGGGCCTAATGCCGGGTGTCCAAAGTGCCCGCCTGTTTCGGGCGATAGGCCCCTTTAATATGGAAATCGAGGCGCTACGATGTAAATCGGACCCCAGTTGCTTATTGGGTCGGAGCCTGCGCAGGGCACGCTCCACGGGCGATGGAGCTGAAGAGGCCCGGCCAAAGGCAAGTGTCGAATTATTTTTGTGGGCCCCGGAGAAGAGAGAGTGACCCGCAGAAAATAATCTGGGCCCCTGTTGGCCCTGGGACCCCCCACACTCAGCGAACGCGACCCCCCCCGCCCCCTTGGTGGCAGCCTCTCCCGGCCTGATCTTCAGGCGAGCTGTAGGGGAACGCCTGTTTTATGAGCCAATATTGCTCGGTGTCTGTTTCCCGCTGTGAAGTCCCTTGGCACGTTGAAGGTGCAAAATAAATGCGTGTTATTGATTTTTTAAATTCATCCTCGGGATGTGGGCGTCGCTGGCAAGGCCGGCGTTTATTGCCCATCCCGAGTTGCCCCTCGAGAAGGTGGTGGTGAGCCGCCTTCTTGAACCGCTGCAGTCCGTGTGGTGAAGGTGCTCCCACAGTGCTGTTAGGGAGGGAGTTCCAGGATTTGGACCCAGCAACGATGAAAGATCGGCCGATATATTTCCAAGTCAGGATGGTGTGTGACTTGGAGGGGAACTTGGAGGTGGCGGTGTTCCCAGGTGCCTGCTGCCCCTGTTGTCGAAATCAAAAGTTTCAGGAGTGTTTAAGACAGAGTCTATGGTGGTTTCTGCTTTCACTATCCTTTCTTCGAAGTGCAACGTTTCACAATGAACATGCACTCGGTGAGCGAAAAACAACGTGCAATTTAATGAAGTGTTGGCAAAAAAAAAAGATGAAAATTGAACAACCTGCAGTATCTGTCAAGAGAGAAAATAATCACTGCTGGAACTTGGTTCTGGAACCTCTGCATGAGCAGTCGTGGCTTTCTAATGGTTTATATTTTTAACCACTCAATCTGAAAACATCTGATGTGTTGTACGCTGCAGCAAAGGAAATGTATAAAGTGTTTGAAGTGCGAGTGGAGGTAACCCTGCTAGAAAATTAGCAAGCGCTGCAAAGGATGAAATAAAAAATCAAAGATTAAACACACAGTCACGGCCTGTAGTTAAAAAAAATAATTGTATTGATGGTTTGTGCATCTAATTTTAGCAGAAAGACTTGCTGTTTGTCACGCCTATTTCCTCCTGCCACAATCTAGTAACGTTTTTGCGCTATTGCTAAGAACCTGAAGAGTAACAGTTCTGCCTGCTTCTGTTTCACATGAATGCTTGCTATTCAATCCTCCCACCACTGATGGCACTAGCAACTCAGGACTGCCCGCCAATCTGGCCTGTTGGAACAAACACAGCTAAAAGAACGACTTGCATTTCTATAGCGCCTATCATGACCTCAGAACGTCCCAGAGCGCTTTACAGCCAATTAAGTACTTTTTGAAGTGTGTTCACTGTTGTAATGTGGGAAACGCAGCAGCCAATTTGCGCACAGCAAGCTCCCACAAACAGCAACGTGATAATGACCAGATAATCTGTATTTTTAGTGATGTTGATTGATACAAATATTGGTCAGGACACCGGGGAGAACTCCCCTGCTCTTCTTCAAAATAGTGCCATGGGATCTTTTATTTTCCACCCGAGAGGGCATCCAAAAGACAGTGCGGCGCTCCCTCAGTACTGCGCTGGGAGTGTCAGCCTCGATTTTTGTGTTCAAGTCTCTGGAGTGGGACTTGAACCCACAACCTTCTGACTCTGAGGCGAGGGTGCTACCCACTGAGCCACGGCTGACACGGGACATAAAGGCATGACAGGGCTGAATAACCTCCCTCTTAACTTCATAAAATGGCACATTTAATTTCTCTTGGTAAGGTGACCCCCTGCACTGAATCAAGAATCTGCCAATGATTGAAGGTGTTAAATTAATTATGCCCAATAGTATCTCTGAGCCACCTTGCTGTTAATCTCCCATTTATATGTAGCGGGGGCAGGTGAGACTGTCGGGTTAACGTCATAACCTTTCATTTCTCAATAAATTTGGCACCTGAAGGGGACCCTAGTTGTCAGCAGGATTCAGGGTAGAGACAATCAGACTTGTGCCACAATCACTATTCTTCGGTAACACTGCATCTGCACGATTAGAGATTGGTGCTGCTGCCTATACAATTAAAACTAGCTTCTGTGTAAATGGAACATAGTCCTCTCCCCCCCAAAAATAAGATTCCACGACACTGCGTTTGACCTTGAACTGCGCGAAAGACAATGAGAATCACGTTCATCTCCTCCACGACAAGCCAACAACTGCGAGCTCTCTCCGCTCCTCCTGGACAATCTCAGTTGCTGCAAAATCCTTCGCTGCATCCGACTCTGGGCAAACCTGCGGGTGGTGCAAGGATGGCCAGAAGGCTGATCCCTGTTGGTGCCGAGTTTGAGGAAAGGTTAGAAAAACTCAAAACACTTTGACCTTAAGAGGCGACTGAGAGGGGACTTTACAGAGATAAAGCAGATGCAGGGTGGAACAGAAAACTATTTTAAGTTAAAATACGACTGCAGGACAAGAGCAGACAGTTGTAAAGGTCTCCCTGGTGTCCTCAACCAACATCACTAAAATAGATTATCTTGCTGTGCACAAATTGGCTGCCGCGTTTCCTACATTACAACAGTGACTACACTTCAAAAAGTACTTCATTGGCTGGAAAGCACTTTGGGACGTCTTGAGGTCGTGAAAGGCGCTATAGAAATGCAAGACTTTCTTTCTTTAAACTGGTAAAAGGAAAACTTAGGACCTGCTATCAGGAAGCATTTCTTTGCAATAAAGCGCGATCAATATCTGAATGGTCTTCCAGGTAAGGGAGTGGAGGCAAAACCTCTGGAACGATTTAAGAGTCAGTTAGAAGGAAGGACGAGCTTGGCGGGCCAAATGGCCTCCCCTCATTTGTAATTATCTTGCGTGTATCTGAAGGGACCACTGCCAATTTTTCACAGTGAATCGTGAAGGGACTGCTGCTTAAATCTGATGCAAAAATTCTCATATTTTACAGCAAATGGAACTCACGCCGCTAATCAAAAGTGTACTTTCCGTGATGCTAGTGCAGAATCAAGCTCAGAAGGTAAGACATTTGCTCTCATATTGTATTTTGGGACTTAACTATCCTTTCTCGACCTCTCTGTACTCTTAGACACGGTTGACCACGCCACCCTTCCTCCACTGTCCAGCTCGGTGGGTCTGCCCTTGTTTGGTTCGTTCCACTCATACCTATCTGAGCATCGCCAGCAATGGCTTCTCTTCCTACCCCTGCACCGTCACCTCCAGAGTCCCTCAAGGATCCATCCTTGATCCTTCCTGTTCCTCATCTCTGTCCTGCCCCTTAGCGACATCATCTGAGGAAGGAGGCTCTTGCCATGGAAGGAGTTCAGCGAAGATTCACCAGGCTGATACCTGGGATGGCAGGAATGACGTATGAGGAGAGATTGGGTCGATTGGGCTTATACTCACTGGAGTTTAGAAGAATGAGAGGGGATCTTATTGAAACTTATAAAATTCTGACAGGACTGGACAGACTAGATGCAGGAAGGATGTTCCCGATGGTCGGGGAGTCCAGAACCAGGGTCACAGTCTAAGGGTAAGGGGTAAGCCATTTAGGACAGAGATGAGGAGGAATTTCTTCACCCAGAGAGTGGTGAACCTGTGGAATTCTCTACCACAGAAGGCAGTAGAGGCCAATTCATTAAATATATTCAAGGAGGAGTTGGATATATTTCTTAAGGCTAAAGGGATCAAGGGATATGGGGAGAAAGCAGGGACAGGGTTCTGAATTTGGATGATCAGCCATGATCTCATTAAATGGCAGAGCAGGCTCGAGGGGCCGAATGGCCGACTCCTGCTCCTATCTTCTATGTTTCTATCTGCAGACATGGGACAAGCATCTATACACACTGCTGACACCCAGTTTCACCTCCCCACCAGCTCTTTTGGCCCTTCCATTAAAACTGTGTTATCAGATTGCTTGTCCAAAAATCATAGAATCATAGAATAGTACAGCACAGAAGGAGGCCATTCGGCCCATCGAGTCTGCGCCGGGTTTTTCGAAGAGCAATCCAGTTAGTCCCACTCCCCCGCTCTTTCCCGTATCAGTGCAATTTTTTTCTCCTTCAAGTATTTATCCAATTCCCTTTTGAAGGCTCCTATTGAATCTGTATCCACCGCCCTATCAGGCAGCGCATTCCAAATCCTAACCACTCGTTGCGTAAAAAAGTTTTTCCTCATGTCGCCTCCGGTTCTTAAATCTGTGCCCTCTGGTTATTGACCCTTCAGCCATTGGAAACAGTTTCTCTTTATTTACTCTATCGAAACCCTTCATGATTTTAAACACCTCTCTCAAATCTCCTCTTAGCCTTCTCTGCTCCAAGGAGATCAATGAGCCACAATTTCCTCCAGCCATACACTGGGAATACCAAAGCCACCATCATCTTTGGCGCCCACCATAAACTCCGTACCGGCCACCGACTCAGGCTGAACCAGACTGTTTGCAACTATTTGACCCTTAGCGGAGCTTCCCACCCCATTTCCTCTCCATCGCATGGGGCTAAAATTGCAATATCACATCAAGTGGGAAACCTCACCTGTAGCGCACACCTTGAGACAAATTAAGTGCTCTCAGCAAGGAGCCACATCAGCAGGGAAGATCTTGTACATATACATTTTTAGACCTTACTTTGTAACTGCAATATATTTTTCTTCTGCGGTACATTGTAAACTGGCAGGCTCCAAAATATTTACTCTGTGCGCATTGCCTTCGGGCATTCATGATTGCACCCCCGTATTGGAACGATTGTCTTCGGAATGACTCGATGAAACTGAAAAATCAGCACTGGAAACAAGAATACATGACAGGGAGCCCTCGATTACACAAGATAATATTACTCATTGCGCAACCTGTACACCACAATTATCTATTCAACATCATAAATGCCGCAACCTTAATAATTGCATCACCTACTTTGTGCTTAAATGTGTAGTTTTCCCTGACCATACCTCACTTACAGGAACAAAGTGGTTGAAGCGAATAGTATAGATGCGTTTAAGGGAAGGCTAGATTAGCGCATGAGGGAGAAGGGAATAGAGGGTTACGCTGATAGAGTTAGATGAGGAAAGACGGGAGGAGGCTCGAGTGGAGCATTAACATCCGGCATAGACTGGTTGGGCCGAATGGCCTGTTTCTGTGCCGTATATCCTTTGTAATCCGATGTAAAAGGAACACGAGTCAGTCATTCGGCCCATCGTCTATGCTCCACCATTTTGTTAGCCATGGCAGCTCAATGTCATCAACCCTAACTACCTACCTCTTCTCCATATCCTAAACACCTTTACGTTCTAAATATCTATCTTCCCTTTAAACACCTTACTTTATCTTGCGTCGATGGCCCTTTGGGACATTGTGGAGTCAACGGCTCGGTTCAAGTAGCAGTCAAAGTCGTATAACGAGTGTAACCAGAGGTGAATCTGTCCGATTGTGTGCTTTTTCTTTAAAAAATTGGCACTGGGGTGATGCACGATACTGTTAATAGCTGTGTGAGTCACCAGGATAGAAATGGGTACATTTTGACTCTGTGCGATTGTGTAAAGCGGGCAATAGCGAGTCGGCAGCCCGTTTGAAGGCGATGGAGATAAAAATGGGCAGAGATGTAAAACGGGCGGCCGACTTGCTATCGCCCGTTCGACACTGCCGCACAGAGTCAACATCGACCCCAAGGAGTGAGACAGAGAAAAATCTTTCCCTTCTATTCTGAAGAACGGTGTGCGTTAAGAAACAATAGTATAAAAATTGCTAACAAGATTGTAAGTATTGGCAACTTTCAACGGGAATCGGGTAAATACTTGAAGGGAAAAAATTTACAGGGCTGTGGGGAAAGAGCGGGGGGGAGTGGGACTGATTGGAGAGTTCTTTCAAAGAGCCGGCAGAGGTGCGATGGGCCGAATGGCCTCCTTCTGCACCGTATAATGCTGCAAATGTGTTTACCCCTTGGGTCAAGAGCTCTGCACGTCACCGAGGTGCTGTCCACATCGAATAATCCTCTGCTTTCTGATTATTTCCCCCAGCCACCACAGCCGCTGCACTGGCCACCATGGGATGTGTGATTGGCATCTTGTCGCTGCCCCTGATTCTGCTCCTCATTTACAAACAGAGGCAAGGTGTAGGCACCAGGAGAAGTAAGTGAAATACCACCTCTCGTGCGTACAGCAACTCTGCAAATCAGAGAGTTCAGGCGTTCTGTGCTGCTTGTGGTAGTGCAATATTCACACCATTTCTAATCATATAAATAGCACCATTTCAAAAAAATTCAAACACCCGGGGCACATGTTGGTACTTACAGCTCCAGACTAGTGGTTATCTGTTTGCATCTTCTGCAAATATTTATACACTCTCAGACACACCCTGCAATTACTGACACACTCAGACACACCCTGCAATTACTGACACACTCTCAGACACACCCTGCAATTACTGACACACTATCAGACACACCCTCCAATTACTAACACACTCTCACACACCCTGCAATTACTGACACACTCTCAGACACACCCTGCAATTACTGACACACTCTCAGACACACCCTGCAATTACTAACACACTCTCAGACACACCCTGCAATTACTGACACACTCTCAGACACACCCTGCAATTACTGACACACTCTCAGACACACCCTGCAATTACTGACACACTCTCAGACACACCCTGTGATTACTGACACACTCTCAGACAGGCCCTCTGTGTATTTCAAGTATTTTCTGCTTTTATTTCACTGCAATGTTTAGCAGAAATTAAAGTGACCGATTTTCTGCATAGCAGTTGGTGTCTCCTTGAAGTAACAGGTATTTGCCTCGAACAGGGATTTATGGTACTTGAGTGAGAGGAGAGAGTCCATTTCATAATCAGCTGCATTTGCATGTAAAAATTAGGTTGAGTAACACGGTGGCATAGTGGTTAGCACTGGTGCCTCACAGCGCCAGGGACCTGGGTTCGAATCTGGCCTCGGGTGACTGTCTGTGTGGAGTTTGCACATTCTCCCCGTGTCTGCGTGGGTTTCCTCCGGGTGCGCCGGTTTCCTCCCACAGTCCAAAAATGTGCGAGTTAGGTTGATTTGGCTATGATAAATTGACCCTTAGTGTTAGGGGGGGATTAAATATGTGGGGTTACGGGGATAGGATGGGATATGTTAGGGGGAATTAAATACGTGGGGTTACGGGGATAGGGTGGGATATGTGTCGGTGCAGGCTCGATGGGGATTCTGTGTGAGGGGGCAGGGACAGGGTGCTGGATTTGGATGATCAGCCATGATCGTATTGAATGGTGGAGCAGGCTCGACGGGCCGAATGGCCTACTCCTGCTCCTAGTTTCTATGTTTCTATGAGTGACATTTTGTGCCAATATAATATTACCTAGAACATACGGCACAGAAATAGGCCATTCGGCCCAACCAGTCCATGCCGACGTTTATGCTCCACTCGAGCCTCCTCCCGTCTTTCCTCATCTAAATCTATCAGTATAACCCTCTATTCCTTTCTCCCTCATATGCTTATCAGGCCTCCCTTTAAATGCATCTATACTATTCGCTTCAACCACTCCCTGTGGTAGTGAGTTCCACATTCTCACCACTCTCTGGGTAAAGAAGTTTCTTCTGAATTCCCGATTGGATTTCTTGGTGACTATCTCATATTGATGGCCTCTAGATTGTTTACAGTAATGAAGGCCTCCGAGTTTCATCAATGTAAGAAATTTGTATTTATAAAGCACCCTTATCTTGTGTCTCAGAAATATCTCAAAGTACTTGACGCACAATGAAAGACCATGAAAGTGCAGTGAGTGCCGTTATGTAGGTAAACAGGGCAGCCATTTTACACACAGGAAGATCCCGCAAAGAGCGGGAAGTTAAGATGAACTAGCAGCTAATCTGTTCTTCTTGGTGTCGGTTGAGGGAAAAATGTTCTTTCTACAGTGTCAGCCGTGGCTCAGTGGGCAGCACTCTCGCCTCTGAGTCAGAAGGTTGTGGGTTCAAGTTCCACTCCAGGGACTTGAGCACAATCCAGGCTGACACTCCAGTGCAGTGCAGAGGGAGTGCTGCACTGTCGGAGGTGCCGTCTTTCGGATGAGACGTTAAACCGAGGCCCCGTCTGCTCTCTCAGGTGGACATAAAAGATCCCATGGCACTATTTCGAAGAAGAGCAGGGGAGTTCTCCCTGGTGTCCTGGGGCCAATATTTATCCCTCAATCAACATCACTAAAACAGATTATCTGGTCATTATCACATTGCTGTTTGTGGGATCTTGCTGCGCGCAAATTGGCTGCCGCGTTTCCTACATTACAACAGTGACTACACTTCAAAAAGTGCTTCATTGGCTGTAAAGCGCTTTGGGACGTCTGGTGGTCGTGAAAGGCGCTATAGAAATGCAAGTCTTTCTTTCTTTCTATGGCTTCACATAGTATTTAATGCCCACCTGAACCACCACAACAGCTAGACAGGGCCACGGTTTGAGATTTAATTTGTAGTGCAGCACCTCCTCAATGCTATACTGCAGCGTCAGCCCGAATTAAACATGCTCGAACTTGTGGTTTGAGTGTCGGAGAAAGTCTAACCAAATCAGCGTAATTTAATAGGTAATGTCCCCACCAGCATAACCAGCGCTTCATGAAAGTATTATACAGATAACAGAGGTTTCAGCAGCTGATGATACTAATCAGACACGCTACAATACTTTCCTGCTCCTCCTCCACATTGTCCCATTACACAGCCAAGCACCGCTGTCAGCAATATTAGCAAATCATAGACTGGTTACAGCACGGAAGGAGGCCATTCGGCCCGTCGAGCCCGTGCCAGCTCTCTCTGCAAGAGCACTTCAGCTAGTCCCACTCCCCCCGCCCTTTCCCCGTAGCCCTGCAAATTTCTTTCCTTCAGATACTTCTCCAATTCCCTTTTGAAAGCCGTGATTGAGTCTGCCTCCACCGCCCTTTCAGGCAGTGCATTCCAGCCACTTGCTGCGTAAAAAAGTTTTTCCTCATGTCGCCTTTGGTTCTTCTGCCACTCACCTTAAATCTGTGTCCTCTGGTTCTCGACCCTTCTGCCAATGGGAACAGTTTCCCTCTATCTACTCTGTCCAGACCCCTCATGATTTTGAACATCTCTATCAAATCTCCTCTCAATCTTCTCTGCTCTAAGGAGAACAACCCCAGCTTCTCCAGTCTATCCATGTAACTGAAGTCCCTCATCCCTGGAATCATTCTCGTAAATCTTTTCTGCACCCTCTCTAAGGCCTTCACATCCTTCCTAAAGTGCGGTGCCCAGAATTGGATAGTTACTCCAGTTGAGGCCGAACCAGTGTTTTATACAGGTTCATCATAACTTTCTTGCTTTTGTAGTCTATGCCTCTATTCATGAAATTGAGAGGTCGCACAACACCAGGTTATAGTCCAACAGTTTTATTTGAAATCACAAGCTTTCGGAGCTATCGATTGCTCCTTCCTCAGGTGAAGTAAATTAGATAGCTGTATCTAATTTACTTCACCTGAGGAAGGAGCAATCGATAGCTCCGAAAGCTTGTGATTTCAAATAAAACTGTTGGACTATAACCTGGTGTTGTGCGACCTCTCAATTTTGTCCACCCCAGTCCAACACCGGCATCTCCGCATCATGACCTCTATTCATGAAGCCCAGGATCCTGTAAGTTTTTTAACTGCTTTCTCAACCTGCCCAGCCGCCTTCATCGATTTGTGCACATATACCCCCAGGTCTCTCTGTTCATGCACCCCCTTTAGGATTGTACCCTTTAGTTTATATTGCCTCTCCTCATGTTTTCTACCAAAATGTATCACTTCACACTTTTCTGCGTTAAATTTCATCTGCCACGTGTCCGCCCATTCCACCAGCCTGTCTATGTCCTCTTGAAGTCTATCACTCTCCTCCTCACTGTTCACTGTACATCCAAGTTTTGTGTCACCTGCAAATTTTGAAATTGTACCCTGTACACCCATGTCCAAGTCATTAATATATAGCAAGAAAAGCAGTGGTCCTAGAACCGACCCCTGGGGAACACCACTGTATACCTTCCTCCAGCCCGAAAAACAACCGTTCACCACTACTCTCTGTTTCCTGTCACTTAGCCAATTTCCTATCCATGCTGCCACTGTCCCTTTTATTCCCTGGGCTTCAACTTTGCTGGCAAGCCTATTATGTGGCACTTTGTCGAACGCCTTTTGGAAATCCATGTACACCACGTCAACCGCATTACCCTCATCAACACTCTCTGTTACCTCATCAAAAAACTCGATCAAGTTAGTTAAACACGATTTGCCTTTAACAAATCCGTGCTGGCTTTCCTTAATTAATCCACACTTGTCCAAGTGACTGTTAATTTTGTCTCTGATTACTGTTTCTAAAAGCTTCCCCACTACCAAAAGTCAAACTGACTGGCCTGTAGTTGCTGGGTTTATCTTTACACCCTTTTTTGAACTCTGGTGTAACATTTGCAATTCTCCAGTCCTCTGGCACCACCCCTGTATCTATGGAGGATTAGAATATTATGGCCAGTACCTCTGCGATTTCTGCCCTCAATTCCCTCAGCATCCTAGGATGCATCCCATCCGCTCCTGGTGATTTATCTACTTTAAGTACAGCCAGCCTTTCTAATACCTCCTCTTTATCAATTTTTATCCTATCAAATATCTCCGCTGCCTCCTCCTTCACTATGTCTATGGCAGCATCCTCTTCCTTGGTGAAGACAGATGCAAAGTACTCGTTTCGTACCTCAGCCATACCCTCTGTGTCCGTTTTGGTCCCTAATCGGGCCAATCCTCCTCTTACTATCCTTTTACTATTTTCTTTTTCACTTCTCCTCTGACCTTTCTATATATAGCCTGATTCTCAGATGTATTTGCAACCTGACATCTGTCATACGCGCTCTTTTTCTTCATATTCTCTATCTCTTTCGTCATCCAGGGAGCCCTGACTTTAGTTGCCCTGCCTTTCCCCCTAGTTGGAATGTACCTGAACTATTTCCTCTTTAAATGCAGCCCATTGTTCCATTACAGTTTTGCCTGCCAATCTTTGATTCCAGTTTACCTGGGCCAGATCCGTTCTCATCCCACTGAAATTGGCTTCCCCCAGTTAAACATTTTTACTCTAGATTGCTCCCTGTCCTTTTCCATAGCCATAAACCTTATGATACTATGATCACTGTTCCCTAAATGTTCACCGACTGACACTTGCTCCACTTGACCTACCTCATTCCCCAGAACCAGATCCAGCAATGCCTCCTCATTGAAATGTACAAAATTCTTACAGGGCTTGACAGGGTAGATGCAGGGAGGATGTTTCCCCTGGCTGGAGAGTCTAGAACTAGCGGTCACAATCTCAGAATAAGGGGTCGGCCATTTAGGACTGAGATGAGGAAAAATTTCTTCACTCAGAGGGTGGTGAATCTTTGGAATTCTCTACCCCAGAGGGCTGTGGAGGCTCAGTTGTTGAGTATATTCAAAGACAGAGATATTAAGGGAATCAAGGGATATGGGGATAGTGCAGGAAAGTGGAGATGAGGTAGATGATCAGCCATGATCTTATTGAATGGCGGAGCAGGCTCGAGGGGCCAAATGGCCTACTCCTGCTCCTATTTCTTATGTTCCGCCCTCGTCGGGCCAGAAACATACTGATCAAGCAAGTTCTCCCGAACACACTTCAGAAATTCTTCCCCTTCTCTGCCCTTAAAACACTATTACGATCCCAGTCTATATTAGGATAGTTGAAGTCCCCCATTATTACTACTCTATAGTTCTTGCACCTCTCTGCAGGACATCCACCTCTCACAAATTTGCTTCTCCATATCTTTCCCACTATTTGTTGGTCTATAGAATACACCTAGTAGTGTAATGACAGCTCTATTATTTCTTAACTGTAGTCATATAGATTCTTTGTTCAGATAGATTTAGGTGTCCTCATACAGGAAACACAGAGTTAGCATGCAGGTACAGCAAGCAATTAGGAAGGCAAATGGCATGTTGGCCTTTATTGCAAGGGGGTTGGAGTACAAGTAAGAAGTCTTACTACAATTGTACAGGGCTTTGGTGAGACCACAACTGGAGTACTGTGCACAGTTTTGGTCTCCTTATCTGAGAAAGGACATACATGCCTTAGAGGTGGTGCATCAAAGGTTCACTAGATTGATCCTTGGGATGAGAGGGCTGTCCTATGAGGAGAGTTTGAGTAGATTGGGCCTATACTCTCTGGAGTTTGGAAGAATGAGAGATGGTCTCATTGAAACATATAAGATTCTGAGGGGGATTGACAGGGGTAGATGCTGAGAGGCTGTTTCCCTTGGCTGGAGAGTCTAGAACTAGGGGTCACAGTCTCAGGATAAGGTGTCAGCCATTTAAGACTGAGATGAGGAGGAATTTCTTCACTCAGAGGGCTGTGAATCTTTGGAATTCTCTACCTGAAAGGGTTGTGGATGCTGAGTCTTTGAGTATATTCAAGGCTAGAGATCGATAGATTTTTGGACTCTAGGGGAATTAAAGGATATGGGGATCGGGCAGGAAAGTGGAGTTGAGGTTGAAGATCAGCCATGATCTTATTGAATGGCGGAGCAGGCTCGAGGGGCCGTATGGCCTATTCCTGCTCCTAATTCTTATGTTCTTATGTCCTTGACCACTGCAGGACATCCTCCATCTCCAGCACTGTAACATTCTCCTTGACCAATACTGCCACACCACCTCCTATCTTTCCTTCCCTATCTTGTCCTTTTTTGAGCCAGGTCTCAGTTATTGCCACAACATCATATTCCCATGTGGCTATTTGTGCCTGCAGCTCACTTACCTTGTTTACTATGCTTCGTGCGTTCACATACATACACTGTAAACCCATCTTAGACCATCCTGTGTTCTCTCTTAGTTTGACCCCATCTAATACCTTACTATTTTATACTTTAGTGCTCTCTGCCTCTCCCAATCCTTTGAGCACTTTATTTCCCCTTTCTAATGTGACATCCTGGTGCCCATCCCCCTGCCAAATTAAGGTAGTCAAATTACTGGTAGAAACAGACCTTTAACCTGCAATGGAATCACGTAGATGCATTTAAGAGGAAGTTAGATAAGCACGAGGGATAAAGGAACATGTGAACAATGACAGACATGCAGAAGACCCTCTGGTCCATCCAGCCTGTCCCACACAACTGCGACGTCTTGTGTATCGCAATATATACACTCCCCTCCCTACCCGAAACAATGGCCCGTATTTTCCGATCAGAGGCTTCCCGCGTGCGGAGGCCTGCGATCTGGAAAAATCTACGCCCTTACCTGAGGGCTCCCGAGGTGCGTATACTTCCGCTCCTGGGCCTCTCCAACTCCAAGTGTGCAGGGCCCACGTATCCCAGAGGCGCATGCGATTCGCAGCATCCCTGGGATCACGTGGGCCATGGGGAGCCAATCAAAGAAGGGAATCTCCCTCCATACACTTGACAGGAAGACCTGTCAAATATATGAATGGAGATCACCCCAAAAACACAGTAAATTAAAAAAAAAAATCACATTTTTAAAATGACTTGAAATTACAATAAATTAAATATTTTAAACAAAAATTTAAATTTTTGAAAAAAAGAATTAAAGTTTTTTACGGGGCTAAAAATAAACGTACCTTTTTTTTTAAAGTATTCTGGTAAAAGCAGGAGTAAGAATTGTAAGTGTTTTCTGCGGGCGGAGGTTCTCCAGAAAGCAGAACTATCCGCCCGCAGAGGCCCTTCTCCAGGGCAGGCGGAGGATCTGTCAAGAGCAGTCTTAACAGATCGGAAATGCTGGTTTTCAGCGCATGCGCAGTGCATGCCTGAAACCGGCATTTCTGATGTCCCTATGGGTGTGTACACAGCGCGTACACACCCGTAGGGATCGGAATATCTGGGCCTATGTGATGTCCTGAGAGAGGCAAAAGGCCAGATGAAAACCCAGGCCAATTTGGGGAAAAAAATTGTCTCCGATTCCCTCCCAAGGCGATCGAATCTAGTCCAGGAGATCGCTCAGGCCCTGATAATTCTACGCAGTACCTACCCTTTTGTACGAGGTGATCTCCGCCCCAGCCAGAAACACGTCCAGCTCTCGCTTGAAGGAAATCAGCCAATTGTTAAAGCATTCTTTTTTTTTGCCATTCAGCCTACAGGCACCTATACTTGCTTCTGACTGCTCCTCACAGGGTCAGACCACTGCCAGATTGTCAACCCCTCTTCTCAGTCGAAGGTTATGTTGACGGGGTGAGATGAAGAGGGGTGGGAGGAGGCTCGTGTGGGGCATAAATGCCGGCACGGACCAGTTGGGCCGAATGGCCTTTTTCTGCGCTGTAAACTCGATGTAATTCATGTGCAAGTTGTAAAACTTTAAATAGTTTGTACCCTTTCTACTGAAAGCTGCACGTGAAGCGTTTGGATTCTTCACAGTCTCACCTGACCTGTTTTTTCATTGCAGGAGCCCATGAGCTTGTCCGAATGGATAGGTAAGTTTTTTCTCTCTACAATTTTTTTTAAACACAAGGAAACTTTCTCCTTTTCTTTGCCCTGGTCATACAAGAATATAATCAGGTTCCAGAAGTTAAGTCAATGCAAGTCATAAAGTGTGCACTCGGATGTACACGGGGGGAGTTGTAAACAGACATTCAGTGGAGTGAACCTGCACTTCACCTCCCTGCACCACTGTGCATCCCCTGACCTATGACTCTCTGCCCTTTTCTTTTTTATTCGTTGTGGGCGTCGCTGGCAAGAACATCACTTATTGCCTATCCCTACTTACCCTTGAGAAGATGGTGGTGAGCCGCCTTCTTGAACCGCCACAGTTCATGTTGTAGCGGTTTGGTACAACTGAGTGTCTCGCTAGGCCATTTCAGAGGGCAGTTAAGAGTCAACCACATTGCTGTGGGTCTGGAGTCATATAGGCCAGACCGGCAGATTTCCTTCCCTGAAGGACATTAGCGAACCAGATGGGTTTTTACGACAATCCGGTAATTTCATGGTCACCAATACTGATACTAGTTTTCTATTCCAGAATATTTAATTAATTGAATTGAAATTCCCCAACTACCGTGATGGGATTTGAACTCATATCGCCAAATAATTAGTCCAGGCCTCTGGATTAGTCCAGTAACATAACCACTATGCTACCGTTCCCGATTGTTGCATGAACACTCTATGGAACTCTTCCTTCCTTTCTACAGCGGTAGAGTTCATCGAAGGGCAGCGATGCTGCCTCCCTTTTGGGGAGGGGGTAGAGTCACCCTAGGCTACTCTCATGACTTTAAGCACCTGGCTTCAGGGCAGAAGTGATGGAGGCCTTTGCCCATGTCAGCTGTCCCCCCTCTCGCCAGTGCATAGTGGACCCAAGACCGCTGCTTGCAGCTGGGAATATCGCCACGAAGCTCGCCTTGCTCAGTTACTCTTTGCCTTTTACTTCTCCCTCACTGGTTTGGCCGGTTCTGAGTGTCATGGGTCTGGAGGTTCGGTCAACACTGTTGCCTCATTGGTCGGTAGTTCCTCAGTCTGAAGACTGGGATTTGTTACCATCAGCAGCTTGAGATCGATGTAGGTTAATGTGCTCATGGGTTTACACTTTATATATGGCCCAGGAGCAAAGTTCCATGTCATTTTCTTTTGCGTGCGTGGTCCCTTTAACTGGCGGCGTGTCCCATTCAAATTTTGCACATGTGCGGTTATTCCCATTAAAACGTTGGTGAGCGGCCTCCAGACCGCTGCGCAGCTTAACGGGGACGTTGCCCAGGAGGCTCCATGGTGTCCATCAAAATCAAAGTATTCGACAGTCATAAGTTCCTTTAAAATAAGGGATCACGACAGACAAAATTGGGGAAATAACCTGGAAATGATCAAACGTTTTTCACTAATCGGTTGAATTAAACAATCTCAGATCAAAAATGAACGAATGATATCTGCAAAATCAAGTCACCTTTGTTTTTCCAATTTACAGTGAGGCCATCGGAGTGGAGAATCCAGTATTTGAGGAACTTTCAGCTCATAACTCAGAAGTGAAGCCAAGAGCACTAGGTATCTGCAGCCGACTTCATTCAGAGTCTGATCGCCACCTGCTCTCTGAACCCAACACTCCGATTTCCCCCGAGCCCATGCCACGATTCTTTCCAATACTGGGTAGGTTTGCTTTCTTCCATCCTTTCTCGCGTAGGCATGTTAGGAAAACTGTTTTGTGTGTGTGTGTGTGTGTGCAGGGCAGTGACCGACGGAATTCCCTGTAAATGCATCACTTTGGGCAACCTCAGAATTCTTAGCTGTCAGCCGTGGCTCAGTGGGCAGCACCCTCGCTTCGGAGTCAGAAGGTTGTGGGTTCAAAGTCCCACTCCAGAGACTTGAGCACAAAAATCCAGGCTGACGCTCCCTAGTGCTGTGCTGAGGGAGTGCTGCACTGTCGGAGGTGCCGTCTTTCGGATGAGACGTTAAACCGAGGCCCCGTCTGCTCTCTCAGGTGGACGGAAAAGATCCCCGGCACTATTTCGAAGAGGAGCAGGGGAGTTATCCCCGGTGTCCTGGGGCCAATATTTATCCCTCAACCAACATCACTAAAACAGATTATCTGGTCATTATCACGTTGCTGTTTGTGGGAGCTTGCTGTGCGCAAATTGGCTGCTGCGTTTCCTACATTACAACAGTGACTCCACTTCAAAAAGTACTTCATTGGCTGTGAAGCGCTTTGGGATATCCGGTGGTCGTGAAATTCAAGTTTTTTAATGGTAACACCATGAAAACTATGAGATGTGAATTTCTTGTCCTGGCTTTTCGAACTGCATGAGTAAATATATTCATTCTCCTTAAGACTTGGAATAAGTCCTTTAGCACTGGGTTGACACTGCGCTCTTATTCCAAAGAGCTTCATTCACTTTGGTGCTTTGTTCAGCTCAGAACGTGGGCGACTGGTGTCTGTATGCTGGCTCCCCACGCTCACAGTGGTCTCATTCGAGCTGCAGATTTATGGATCAGCTTTTCTATGGGGTCTGCGAGTCTCCTGCTGGGATAAGGGAGCTGGTTTCAGCGATGCAAATGTAGGCAGCTGGCACACAGATACCGCTCCTCCATGATCTGAACTCTGCAGGTGCCAGTGTACAAATACCCCAAGAGACACATGTCTGCAGACAGGGGGTCCCAGCAAAGAGACCAACTGAAAGAGATGGTCAAATGCACAGTGCGGGAGGGAGAGAAAGAGGGAGGGAAAGGAGAGGGGGTGGGGGGAGGAAAGCGAGAAAGGGGGAGAGAGATGGGGAAGAGAGAGAGAGCAGGGAGAGCGAAGGGGGAGAGAGAAAGAGCGGGGAGGGGCGAGAGGTAGAGAGGGGAGGGAGGGGGAGAGAGGTAGAGAGGTAGAGAGGGGAGAGAGAGAAGCGAGGGGAGAAAGAGAGATGAGGAGAGGAGAGAAAGAGAGGCAGAGGGGAGAGAGATAGAGAAGGGAGGGAGGGGGAGAGCGATAGAGAAGGGAGAGAGGGGGAGAGAGGTAGAGAGGGAGAGAGGGGGGAGGGGAGAAAGAGAGATGAGGAGAGGAGAGAAAGAGAGGCAGAGGGGAGAGAGATAGAGAGGGGAGGGAGGGGGAGAGAGGTAGAGAGGGGAGAGAGGGAGAGAGAGAGAGGGGAGGGGAGAAAGAGAGATGAGGAGAGGAGAGAAAGAGAGGCAGAGGGGAGAGAGACAGAGAGGGGAGGGAGGGGGAGAGAGACAGAGAGGGGAGGGAGGGGGAGAGAGACAGAGAGGGGAGGGGGAAGAGAGAGTGAGGAAGGGAGAGGAAGAGCAAAAGCGAGAGCTGACTGAGTTTGAAGACAGAGAGTTCATGTTACAGAACTTTGTTGAAGATTATTTCTTGCATTTTACACACCTTTGCCATAAAACATTTTTCAAATTTACTTTAATATTTTTAACCTACTTTTTGAAGAGAGGAGGAAATAAATATCCATTTCACAGGAATGGGAGTAGGCCATCTGAAGTTTTTAAATTTATATTTTACCCTGGTGAGGCCTGAACATGCCAACACCCAAATAATGGAGAGACGTAAGATACTGCACTCAATGAACTGCACAAACTGTGCACATACCTGGTCTTGCAGTGGTGCTGTGGTTAACAGCCAGAAGTTTTTGCAGAGATGGTTCGTCGGCTGTGCACACTAACTAGTGCATCACACTCAAACATTACATGTTAAGTGCTACTAGAATGTTGCGTGCATTTCTAGATCTACTGAACTTAAGGGATCAACAACAACTTGTATTTATATAGCGCCTTTAATGTAGTAAAACGTCCCAAAACGCTTTACAGGAGTGTTAGCAAACAAAATTTGACAGCGAGCCACCGAAGGCGGTATTAGGACAGCCATGTTCCCTTTCATTATGTTTTTGGGCTGCACGGCCCATTCAAAATACCACACAGGTGTGGTTTTTCCTAATGAAAAGCCAGTTAGCCGGCTGCGCGGGTGCTGCAGAGCGCTGTGCAGCTTAAAGGGAACACTGTAGGACAGGCGGACAAAAGCTTGGTCGAAGAGGTAGGTTTTAAGGAGCGTCTTAAAGGAGGAGAGAGAGGCGGAGAGGTTTAGGGAGGGAATTCCAGAGCTTAGGGCTCAGGCAGCTGAAGGCACAGCCACCAATGGTGGAGTGATTAAAATCAGGGGATACGCAAGAGGCCAGAATTGGAGGAGCGCAGAGATCTGGGAGGGTTGTAGAGCGGGAGGAGGTTACCGAGGGTGGAAGCAGAAGTAATCCAATGCTTCGTGGGGTGAAGATCTCTGGCCGTTACATACGAGAGACACACAGAGGGAGTAATTCTGACTCTGTGCGACTGTGTAAAATGGACGAGAGTGAATCGGCGACCCGTTTTACATCTCTCCCGATTTTTAGTTCCGTTGAACACTGGTTCTTGGCGAGTCTGGGTGCACAAAGAAACCAGGAACATCCCTCACCTCGACAAACGCACAATAAAGAGGCAGTCCCATTATATGGAAAATAACCAGCCAATCTTGCAATGTCAATTTTGGAACAGAGGCTGGTGCAGCAGAGAGATAGTTGGAAGGTGTGCAGAGATAAAATAAAAAAAAAAAAATCATATAGAATAACAGGAAAATAGCAGGAAATGCAGGTCTTCAATGCTAGGATTTAAACCACTTAATAGATTAAAAGCTATCTTGCAGAGCCATGATGCCACAGAAAACCACTTCCCGTTAAGACTGTCAGGTACAATCGGCCTCAGCACAGAAATTCATTGCATTATTCAACATTTCAGCTTCCACGCCCACAGCTACATTTTTCTTTTTACCGTGTAACCATATTACAGCTTCTCATTCACTCATGACCTTTGGCGAGACTGAATGAACAGGGCTCTGTGCTATATTTTATGAATCGAAAAGGTACAACTCCAACGAGAGGGATGAGTGGTGAGACCACAGGTCGGATGTCCACTGGGAAGATACGGCATTAGTTATCGATGGTTATTGGAGGCCGTGCCTCTTGTGCGGGAGTTTATGGATGAAGGAATGACAAATGATCAACGGGACGGGTTAACTTGCAGCGCATTCCAGATCATAACGACTCGCTGCATAAAAACCAAATTCTCCTCATCTGGCCGCCCCCACCGCCCCCCCCCCCCCCCCCGGCTTTTTTGCCAATTATTTCAAATCTGTGTCCTCTGGTTACCTGCCGGTGGAAACAGTTTGTAAGGGACCCCCCTCTTTTTCCGAGGACCCAACCAACTTGGATAGAATTTAGCCGTGACAGAGAACCTGAGGAAAACTGGGTTTTTTACACGCTTCATAATAACTTTTCTTTTTCAAAGACCTTTGTGGGTATCAAACAAAATGTTTGGTTCATGGAGGGGCTGTGTGTTGTCTTCTGATCCACAGGTAATGATTCACATTTGGAAACATCAAAGGCTCTGACACGGGTAGGCAGGAACAGAAAGAGAGTCGGAGTCACTCACCTGAACAGCAAAGTTTGAACAAAAAATCTATACACGATCTGGAGCGATAACACTGTACTAGCCTGAATGGCTTTGATCCAATGCTGTTTTCTGGTCTAATATATATAATTACTTAGGTATTAATTAATTACTTAGGTACCAGTGCAGTGCTGAGGGAGTGCTGCACTGTCGGAGGTGCCGTCTTTCGGATGAGACGTTAAACCGAGGCACCGTCTGCCCTCAGGTGGACGTAAATGATCCCATGGCACTGTTTCGAAGAAGAGCAGGGGAGTTCTCCCCGGTGTCCTGGCCAATATTTATCCCTCAACCAACATCGCTAAAACAGATTATCCGGTCATTATCACATTGCTGTTTGTGGGAGCTTGCTGTGCACAAACTGGCTGCCGCGTTTCCCACATTACAACAGTGACAACACTTCAAAAAGTACTTCATTGGCTGTAAAGCGCTTCGGGACGTCTGGTGGTCGTGAAAGGCGCTATAGAAATGCAAGTCTGCCTTTTTTTCTTTTGTATTGAATGGAGAATTTTGACTTTAGTTTTATTCCTTTTCCTTTTGCAGAAATAGTCCCCGACTCCCCGAAGTGATGCAGGGACAAACTGGCATGTGCCACGATTGGGATCATGGCTGTTGGAGCAGCTGAACACAAGGTGGTGCGATCTGTCGGAAAACTATTACGAATGGCGACACAAACAATGAAATGCATTCCACTCGCCTAACTGCCAGCATTTTTATGTAGTGATCAGACTGAGTTGGAAATCGCAAACCCGAGCTCTTTTAGGGTCAAGTGCGAGTTCCAACTGAGATCTGAGTTAAGGAAAATGTAGCGACCCATTATGCCAGATCTTTGCTTTAATGGGCAGTCAATGCCTTTATTTGTGGGAGTGAGTGAACACGATTATTAATCAGTAATGCACCAATACACTTCAGGAGTGTAAGTTAGCTAACTCAGTTACAAAGCTAGTTAGGGAACGTCATGCGATGTGTGTCTTGCCTACGCGTGGAATATCTGTGCGAGCCGTGTTCTCCCTCCTCTCCTCCCGACCCGCGATACCCAGCCATGTGCACAACTGCTGTCTAACGCTCAACCCAGTTGGACTCACAAAGCACCAGGTTCCGAGCCAGACCCAGTCTCGGTCAGTGAGGCGAGCTCCGAAGACGAAATGCTTGCACAGATGTTCCCTGCGGCAGCGAACAGACGTGTGCGCGCGGGCAAGCCGCACAACTCGCTGCTTTTCGTGTATTTAATTATGTCAACAACAAAAAAAGGCTCTTAAAAAAGGACCATGTCCCTGCAGTGCACCAGTATATTGTTGTATCTACCTCTCCGGGCAATTTGAATCGTTCGTCACTTGCTTTTGTATTGTCATGTCAATATGAACATCGTCTACCCAAATACACTCAAATGAGGTGGGAGGAGTTGTGTGTGTGGGGGGGGCGGGGGTGTGCGGGGGAGAAAAGAGTTGAGTGACTTGGTCCAACATGAGAAATCCCATCAATTTCTGTACTTACTGCGCAGTGTATGATTTACTTCCAAATCTTGTGCAAGTCCCAATGTCTGTGAAAATTCCAGCTTCTAAGTTTTTTTGGGCGAAAAATTCAGCTGCTTGCGCCTCCCGTTAGCGCCTTAAGAGGGCGCTAATGGGGCGTAAAGCAGCTAACGCCCGGGCGCAGCGCCGCCCACGCCTCCCGAAAAATTCAGCGGGAGGTTAGCGGCGGCGCCAGCCGGTAGCGCCCTGTGGCGCTGCGCCGTCGGCGATGACGTCATCGCCGTGCGCAGCACCCCGCTCGCGCTCCAGCCGCGATCTTCAGTCGCGCCCCCTGATTTGCCGCCAGACGCTATGTCCGACGGGTTCAGGGAGGCGTACGTGCGGCCGGGGCGGCGATATTTAAAGGGGAGGTGGCAGGCGGCCATTTTTGTTGCTGGCCGCCTGCCAGCACCTGCCCCTGTTGCTGTCCCCGGCCCCCGTGAAGCCCCCCCACCGTGAAGTGCCGGCTGCGCTCCAAGAGCCCGGCACTTCTCTTGAGTGCCGGGCTCTTTTGCCGGCACTCCCGATCCCTGGGGGCCCAGCTGGGCCCCGGTTCGCGCTGCACAGGGTCCCTCCCCTTTAAGAAGGGGAGGAAGGCCTGCAATACCGCAGCGCGACGTGCCGTAGCGCCAGGATATTCCCTCGCAGCGCCCCAAGAGGGATGCGGGGTGCTTCCAGTGGCACCCCGCTTCCCTCTTGGGGCGGAACCACTGAAGTTCCGGCGCGGGGCCGCTAATTTTTTCGGGGCGCTAAAAGTAGCGCCCCGGCGAGGTTAGCGCCCCAAATGGGGCGCGACTCAATTTTTAGCCCTTTGTCTTTTAACGCTCCTGTGAAGCACCTTGGGACGTTTTACTACGTTAAAGGCGCTATATAAATACAAGTTGTTGTTGTTGTTGTAAACAACAAGCTATTTGCCTTGCTATTCTATTGAAGTTCCGTTCAGAGGCAGCTTGCTAAACTTTGACAAAAGCAGCGCTGTATTTTCAAAGCCGGGAATTCCTTCTCGCACCAGTGCCATTCCATGGTCAGGATTCCCTATTTAGCGACGCGACACTTTCTGAAACAGTCTGCAGTGACTGTTGTGCCATCAGTGGCTGTAAGCATAGACTATTGTTTGTCAGTATTATGGTTGACATCGATTGTAACGTCAATTTATCTTTTGTACGTAATCGAAGAGCGGATCTTGCTCTGTCGCAGTGTTTTATGGGTGCTTAGAGTAAAACAGTATTACTGAATGATCGAGACAACCACTGCTCAATTTTAACAGCCTGAACAATTACCAAGGCAGGTCGCTGAGAGCTCAATGCAGAACATTGTAGGTACGTTGTCGAATGGTTCTGGTCCATCCTGTCCAGCTAAAGCTTTCAATACAAACCCGCAACACTGAAGTCCTTTTCCATCATTTGAAGCACAATAAAAATTACACATAACGTAAGCACCAACAACCACTTGCATTTATATAGCACCTTTAACCTAGTAAAACGTCCCAAGGCGCTGCACAGGAGCGATAATCAAACAAAATTTGACACCGAGCCACATAAGGAGATATGAGGACAGGTGGGTCACGAGGTAGGTTTTAAGGAGCGTCTTAAAGGAGGAGAGTGGTAGAGTGGCGGAGAGGTTTAGGGAGGGAATTCCAGAGTTTAGGGTCTCGGCAGCTGAAGGCACGGCCGCCAATGGTGGGGGATGTGCAAGAGGCCAGAATTGGAAGAAGCGCAGAGGGTTGTAGGTTTGGAAGAGGTTACAGAGACGGGAGGGGTGAGCGCATGGAGGGATTTGAAAACAATTTAAAATCGAGACGTCCAACGGTATTGCGTTGTAATACGCTAATGGGTGCAGAGCGAGAGGCTTGGACAATCAGTGGGCAGACGCGACCATCAGAAATGCCTGTCACTGCAGACGGGACCTAGTCTCGGTTGGCTGTGCTTGCAAAGCTCAGACTTTCCCCTTCTCAGAACGCCATGTTGTTCAGTTTTGTAGTTTAAACCCGTAGACAGCAGCAATCTGAACTGCAGGCTGTTTCAACAAGTGGCCCGGTGGAACTTGCTTGGATTTAAAACATGGGCAACTAAACAGGCCATTTGGATCTCAATGCAGGAATGGGGAGGGTTTTTAATGGTGTTGTTCCATTCGAGGCAGTATTCCCATGTCGTGCTCCTGGTGAGGAACCTCACCCGCCTGAAACACGTATCGGAAATTCGGGTGCGCGCTGTACAGCTGCCATGCAAGAGTGCAACTCCAAAAAAATATATCGTATTAAGCTAAAGCTTTTAGTCCAACACTGCAGCCATTTCTCCCTAGAATACACTCGTCCTGATCTGTGTGGATAGGCCGACAGGCAGAACAGCCTCTCAACTACACATAAAGGAACAAAACTAAAGTTGCAACACAAGGGAGCCTTGAAGCTTAAAATTACACGTTTCAGGAGTAAAAATGCCCCCGAAATCACGGGTGAGTGACGATTCATCTTTGATGGACACAACCCCAAACTCATTCGGATTATTTTCGAAGGCAAAAGGGATTTACTCTCACTACCTGGCCTCATAGCTAAAGTAAGGTCTGGGCCTTGCTTATTCCTATCACCAAAGCCATTAGCAGCTCCATTTGCCCATTATTTTTAACACTGATGTTGTATTTATTATTGCCACCCTGACTCTTCCCCCTCAAACATCGCAACCAAAATATTAGCTTCATGAATCTTTCTGTTTTGAGTGGGTCCCAACTAGCTCATCAATCTGGGAATTCATATTGCTGGCAAATGATGATTTCTGTGTTATGCAGATTTCTCTTCAGCCTTTTATCTCTCTCTCTATAGCTGCAGCTCAAATGAACTCTACACAAGAACAGACAGCTTCCTTTTCTGTACCGAGACTACTGGTTTATGTAACTCTGCTACAACTAGAGTTAAAGAGAAATTACAGCACAGAAACAGGCCATTCAGCACAACAGGTCCAGCCTGGCATTTATGCTCCACTTGAGCCTCCTCCCGTCCAACTCTCCAGCAACGTAACCCTCTATTCCCTCCCTTTTCCCTCATATGCTTGTCTAGCCTCCCCTTAAATACATCTATACTATTCGCTTCAACCACTCCCTGTGGTAGCGAGTTCCACATTCTCACCACTCTTTGGGTAAAGAAGTTTCTTCTGAATTCCCTATTGGATTTCTTGGTGACTATCTTATATTGATGGCCTCTAGTTTTGCTCTTCCCCACAAGTGGAAACACTCTCTCTGTATCTACTCTATCAAAACGTTTCATAATTTTAAAGACCTCTATTAGGTCACCCCTCAGCCTTCTTTTTTCAAGAGAAAAGAGACCCAGCCTGTTCATCCTTTCCTGATATAAATACCCTCGCATTTCTGGTATCATCCTTGTAAATCTTCTCTGCACCCTCTCCAGTGCCTCTATATCCTTTTTATAATATGGCGACCAGAACTGCACACAGTACTCCAAGTGTGGTCTAACCAAGGTTCAATACAAGTTTAGCATAACTTCTCCACTTTTCAATTCTGTGTCAGTACTGTGTGTTCTCTCTTTTTCCTGTTATATTTTGAAGAAACAAGCCCCCCCCCAACCCGGCAGCGAGCCCTGTAGGCCACTGAAACTTGTAAAAACGCGAACATTGGTTGAAAAAAAAAAATCCATGCCATCCCAATGCAAAACCTTAAGGTAGCATTAGGTTCAGCGCCAACACCCATTTAGGGTGCAGTTATACAGCCACTCGAGTGTCATTGTGAAGCAGTTTTTAGATGGGAGGGGTGTCGGGAAGGACTTGGGTTTTAGGTTCCTTGGTGCCCCCTCCCGCCTCATTTAAGATCCTATGGTTGGGAGTTGTGCTCCGCATGTGCACAGCGTTTCTCCAGGCTGGGTGAATCTGACTGGGCGCCAGGCGGCATAAATAAGTTTACTGCCTGGCTGTAACCTGTGTGGTAACTCCCGATCACTGGTGAAATAACCAGAGGTGAGATGAGGAGAAATTTGTGTTGCGCAGCGAGTTGTTGTGATCTGGAATGCGCTGCCTGAAAGGGCGTGGAAGCAGATTCAATGGTAACTTTCAAAAGGGAATTGGATAAATACTTTGCAAGGCAATGGGGAAAGAGCAGGGGGGTGTGAGACTAATTGGAGAGCTCTTTCAAAGAACTGGCACAGGCACGATGGGTCGAATGGCCTCCTTCTGCACTGTATCATTCTTTAATTCTATAAGCCCTGTAAAGCCACACTTTCTTCCTGCTGATGTCCTAGTGCATTCTGGTCAAACTGTATGCGCTTTGAAATGAACTAATTCAAAGTTGATTATTTGTAATTGGTTTGTCTCCATTCTTAGAGGGAAGGGGAGATAACTCTGGCTCCTTTTGTCCTTTTAATCAAGCACACATTCAGCTCAACAGTTTTATCTGCAGATCTTCACAACCACAAACTGTAACTATGACAGTGAGACCGAAACGCTCCAGGCAAAGTGGCAAGGCTGCCAGCGAAAGAAAAAGGTCAACGATTATCACTCAGAGATGAGATCTGGTCTCGGTCTTACTTTCAAGGCAGGCAGTATTTAACAAAAAAAACATTGCAGTGGTTTGGAGAGGCTGGTCTAGTTTTGTTTCATGGGAATTTAAACCCAGTGTTTATACTGGTGGAGTGCTGCAAAGTATTGAAGTGACAGCGCTGAAATTTAGAAAGCAAAATATCGAACTTGCATACCAGGTTTCTGTTATGTCTTTAACAGCCACTTTGGTAATAAGCTCTAGTAAAATAAAGGATATTTAAAACTCACCGTACCTGAAGTCTGGTGCACAGAACCAGACTTGGGGAGAATACACAATCAGTTGATGTGTCTAGATTTACCAACTAATTATTTCACGGGCACAAAACTGGCCAACGAGACACTGGCCACACATTACAACAGTGACTCCACTTCAAAAAGTACTTCATTGACTGTAAAGCGCTTTGAGACGTCCGGTGGTCGTGAAAGGCGCTATAGAAATGCAAGTCTTTCTTTCAAGTCTTTCTATAGGTAAATGGGGCGTGAGGTGATCAGCTTTATGGGCTGGAATGACTATCTTTTCTCCCTGTTTTTTGTTGAAGAGGTTAAAATTGATCTTAAAAGCAGTGCAAAAACGATTAGCTTTGTGCAAGATCACCACCGAGAGACACGTCAACACTCAACTGTAAACAACGAGAATGCTGTTGCACAGGGAGCAGAGCGGGAGGGATTTGAGCTGGGAATTAGATGTTGCAAGAGTCATTAAGATTAGTCATCCACAGCATTAGGTTTCAGTCATTTCCGCTCAGCTCACCCTGCAGGCTCACCTTTAACGGCAATGTCTAAACAACAACACGCATTTACACAGCGCGTTTTAAGTCAGTAAAACCTCCCCAGGCCCTTCGCAGGAGCATTATCAGACAGAATCAGAGGCGAGAGCGCTACCTCAGAGGTGTTGGAGCGTTGATATCACCGCTGTAAGATTGAGTGAAGTTGCTGCGGGAAGGGGGAAGGGAAGGGGAAATGGAGGTGAGGGGCAAAGGTGTGGGTGAAGAGCTGCACACCAAGCGGTGTTGTTGGTGTTTACAGCAGCTGCCCACAGCCTCCTGACGTGCTAACTCTGCAGCCTCTGAAAGCAAGTTACAGCTGGAGCAGGTACAACGAAAATGAGAAGTCGCACAACACCAGGTTATAGTCCAAGAGATTTATTTAATTTTACAAGCTTTCGGAACAGTTCGCTCCTTCGTCAGGTAAGTTAGCAGTGAGAGAATCTCCCAGAATTCACAATTTAAACACAGACAAAATATATTCAAATAAGAGCACAGCCAAGACAATGAGATGTGTCCCAGGGGGTCCAACGTGTCAAACCACCTGCTGGCTGCATATCCTGTCAATCTGTGTAGGTTCTTGTGTTAGTCTTTTTAAAAAAAAAACACCTGGGAAGACCGGCCATGAGTGACATGTCACTCATGGCCGGTCTTCCCAGGTGTTTTTTTTTTAAAAAGACTAACACAAGAACCTACACAGATTGACAGGATATGCAGCCAGCAGGTGGTTTGACACGTTGGACCCCCTGGGACACATCTCATTGTCTTGGCTGTGCTCTTATTTGAATATATTTTGTCTGTGTTTAAATTGTGAATTCTGGGAGATTCTCTCACTGCTAACTTACCTGACGAAGGAGCGAACTGTTCCGAAAGCTTGTAAAATTAAATAAATCTGTTGGACTATAACCTGGTGTTGTGCGACTTCTCATTTTTGTCCACCCCAGTCCAACGCCGGCATCTCCACATCAGGTACAATGAACACAGCAGTTGGGGTTTAGCGGAGGGGGGGGGGGGGGGGGGGGGAGAGAACGGAGAGACCGGCAGATGCTGCACATCTGGATCCAAAACCGGAACTACACAGCAGGCGCGTCAGCATCTGTGAAGGGAAAAGCTCAGGTTAACGTTTCAGGTGCGCACGTTTCATCAGACCTGCACCCGAACCACTCGCCCGGCTTTGAGAGGTGATCTTACTGAAACAAAAACGATACTGAGGGGGCTTGACAAGGTAGATGCAGAGAGGATGTTTCCCCTCGTGGGGAAATCTAGAACTCGGGGGCACAGCTTTAGAATGAAGGGTCGCCCTTTTAGGACTGAGATGAGGAGGAATTTCTTCTCTCAGAGGGTCGTAAATCTGTGGAATTCTCTGCCCCAGAGAGCCGTGGAGGCTGGGTCATTAAATACATTTAAAGTGGAGATAGACAGATTTTTGCAAGATAAGGGAGTGAAGGGTTATGGGGAGCGGGCGGGGAAGTTGCTTTGAGCCCAAGATCAGCCATGATCTTATTGAATGGCGGAGCAGGCTCGAGGGGCCAAGTGGCCTATTCCTGCTCCTATTTCTTATGTTCTTATGATTACCCTTCTGATGCTGTGGATTTCCAGCACTCTCTCTTTTATTATAAACGCACCTCACCAATGCAGGGAAGGGTGGAATTTTCGAGCCAGTTAAACTGGTGTTGCTTTCAGTGCCAATCTGATCAGTCGAAACCAGAAAATTCACTTCATGGGTTCAAGTCCCCACTCCAGAGACTTGAGCACAAAATCTAGGCTGACGCTCCCAGTGCAGAGCTGAGGGAGTGCCGCACTGTCGGAGGGGCCGTCTTTTGGATAAGACGTTAAACCGAGGCTCTGTCTGCCCTCTCAAGTGGACGCAAAAGATCCCGCAGCACTATTCAAGGAAGAGCAAGGGAGTTCTCCCCGGTGTCCTGGCCAATATTTATCCCTCAACCAACTCCTAAAACAGATGATCTGGTCATTATCACATTGTTGTTTGTGGGAGCTTGCTGTGCACAGTTTGGCTGCCGTGTTCCCTAAATTACACCAGTGACTACACTTCAAAAAAAGTACTTCATTGGCTGTGAAGCGCTTTGGGACGTCCTGAGGTCGTGAAAGGCGCTATAGGAATGCAAGTCTTTTTCTTTTGGATGGCAAAGATCCAATGGCACTATTCAAAGGAGAGTGCTCCTGGTGCCTTGTGCAACTTTCCTCCCTCAACCACAACCACAACCACCAAAATACATGAACTGGCCATTCTTCTCATGGAGGTGCTGGGGGGGGGGGGGGGGTGGGGAAACATGAGCAAAATGGCTGCCATACTTGTTGACAGAACGGTCGCTGCACTTCAACTAACTGCACGTGAAGCCCTATGAGCTGCTTCTGAGAGGCGTTGTACAGTGCTGTTTAAAGACGAGTCTTTCTTTCTGTCTGATTTAAGGGGCCAATGTCAAATGCTTTATTTGTCCTGTGATTTCTAAGTTGGGAACGGCACATCTCTTGTCATGGTCCTGCACAGGTGGAGACCACCAGTTTATCTGCTGGTTGTCATTAATACAGGGGGCAGTAGGCACCTTGTGAAAGGCATTTTGCACTTGCGGGGAGGGGAGGTTAAGTTGGACTAATAAGCTCTGATCTTCCCCCACCATCCCCCTCCCCGTACAGGGGATCTTTCTGAATGGACAAATCAACAAAAAGTATTTTTATTTTATTATTTTAAAAAAAAGCTTCACTCTTTCAGAGCATTTGCAAACCAAAGCTTTTGCATGGACAGAGTGTAATACTAACAGTGCTTCTGGTTACTGTGTGGTAGCTACTTTGGTGGGACAACACATGACTGATGTTAAGGGGGGGGGGGGTCCAACAATAAAAGGTAGCTCCAAACCAGCTGAGAACCGTCTGTTTATAAAGGGTGTAATTTATCAGATCTTTATTTTAGTGATTTTTCTTAAAATGTGTGTTCTTCCCTCTCAGAATTAATCTTCTTATACTGTATCCCTTCTCCCCATGTGGACTGTGTAAAATATTTTTATTTCATTGTCACTGTGCAATTATAAATACCATATACCCTTGGGCACAATGTATGCATTATATTTTTATATAACAAAACGTACAATCTGTATTTGTTAACCTTGTCTGTTAATTATTCAAATATATAAATTACTTTGAATATAAAAGTCATTTTATATTACTTCTTTAATTAAGTTTAAAGTTGTAACATTTTTATGTCAAAATTAACTTCATAGGAATTGAAAGAATATCACAAATAAAACTTCCTGTTCTATTTTACAGAATTGAGAGGTCGCACAACACCAGGTTATAGTCCAACAGTTTTATTTGAAATCACAAGCTTTCGGAGCTTACTACTCCTTCGTCGGGTGAAGTAAAAAGATACAGAATCGCCAAAGCATATATAGATAAAGAATCGCCAAGAAGATCGCGCATATCGACATCTCTATCTATATATGCTTTGGCGATTCTGTATCTTTTTACTTCACCCGACGAAGGAGTAGTAAGCTCCGAAAGCTTGTGATTTCAAATAAAACTGTTGGACTATAACCTGGTGTTGTGCGACCTCTCAATTTTGTCCACCCCAGTCCAACACCGGCATCTCCGCATCATGACCATTATTTTACAGACACATTCATCAATATAAACTCTGTTCTTGCACACTTTACTGGTTGTTGAATGGAGGTGGGACAAATGCCTTGAAGTTGGGCTCTACGAAATTCCTTAGAGGCGGTGCAACGAAGGTTCACTAGATCGATTCCTGGGATGAGAAGGTGTCCTGGGAGGAGAGATTGAGTAGATTGGGCCTCTGCTCTCTAGAGTTTAGAAGAATGAGAGGTGATCTCATTGAAACATACAAGATTCTGAGGGGGATTGACAGGGTAGATGCTGAGAGGTTGTTTCCCCCTGGCTGGAGAGTCTAGAACTAGGGGGGCATAATCTCAGGATAAGGGGTCGGCCATTTAAGACTGAGATGAGGAGGAATTTCTTCACTCAGAGGGCTGTGAATCTTTGGAATTCTCTACCCCAGAGGGCTGTGGAGGCTCAGGCGTTGAGTATATTCAAGGCTGAGATGGATACATTTTTGGACTCTAGGGGAATCGAGGGATATGGGGATAGTGCTGGAAAGTGGAGTTGAGGTCGAAGATCAGCCATGATCTTATTGAATGGCGGAGCAGGCTCGAGGGGCCGAATCCTGCTCCTATTTATTATGTTCTTATGTTCTGTGACCACTGTTTTAAGGTAGCGTTAACCCGTTTATCAAATACAGTCCGGTTACGTTGCAGAAAATATTGGGGTGGAGTCTACACACTACCGATCTCAAAACATTAAAATGAATGGATCAAACTTTATTTATTTTATTATGTTTTTGGTCTCTAGATGTTTTTCTATTACAAGTTTGAGTAAAGATTCTAATAACTTTCCTACCACCGACATTAAGCTATCTGGTCATCAATAAAGGGCAGTCGCGAATAAATCCAATGGGGAATTCAGAAGAAACTTCTTTACCCAGAGAGTGGTGAGAATGTGGAACTCGCTCCCACAGGGAGTGGTTGAGGCGAATAGCAGAGATGCATTTTAAGGGGAAGCTGGACAAACACACGAGGGAGAAGGGAATAGAGGGATATGGTGATGGGGTGAGATGAAGAGGGGTGGGAGGAGGCTCGTGTGGAGCATAAACACCGACATGGACCAGTTGGGCCGAATGGCCTGTTTCTGTGCTGTAAATTCTATGTAAAACATTGTGCAGGATGCGCTGAACTCCTCACCTGGTTTCCCGAAGAGCACAAAAACTCTGAACGTGAGTGCTAATATGGTAATGTGGTTATATCGACCATCAGTAATAAAAGAAGAGGAACCTTTGTAAACAGACACTGTGAAGGACCTTCTTGCTTCAGTAAATAGGTCCTCTCTGTCTACTCTGCGGCTAAGATGACTCACAACCCATGCTCTGTCTAGCCCACGTATGACCTGTGCGTGAATGTTGACACGGAGGTTGGCCGATTTCCAACGCTTAATGCCTATGCGTGTTCCTTTTCAAAACTGCCTCAAGCCAGAAGCTGATGTGCCATGTTTACGAGGCGGGGGGTGGTGGGGGGGGGGGAAGGATGGGAGAGAACTGTGAAAACGAGAGTGGCAATCGCCTGGGTTCGCCTCAATCGTCAGAAAAGCAGAAACAGGCTGTTATGTGGAGTCTTGGAACGTCGAGACACAACAAAAGGAGAAACGATCAGTTTCGTGGCAATAGTCCCAGCCTCGGATTGGAGGACTGTTTTAGAATTCAAGCCAAAAAAAGGCAAAGGGATCAAGTTTGAACCGACCCGCCTGGCAGACACCAGGTGGATGGGCAGTTACTAACGAGCAGGTTACCATACTTACCCACTCAGGCTCTGACCTTTCGCACCATTTTCAATTTTAACCAGCAGTGTTCTGCAGGCAAATGAGGAGCCCACCTAAATTGGTGTTGGTGGTGGGGGGGGGGGGTCCTCATGATTTTATGCAAACTGGGGTCATAGTAAGTCAAGAGGTCCCCTTTTAGTTGGGGCCTAAGCGAAGAGAATCCATCACGGCTTCAACCCCTTGCCAGGCAGAAGAGAGCCCTCCAAAGGCAAGTGTAAAATCTTCCTCTGCGGGGCACGGAAGGGCAGGAGAGCTTCTCTGGGCCTCCCAATGGAAGCGGCACCGTCCGCCTATATAAAGCTCTGGTCAGACCCCATCTGGAGTAAGTTGTGTTCAGTTCTGGGCACCGCACCTCGGGAAGGATATACTGGCCTTTTGGCTTTGAGTCGCTCATGCGTGCTGATGGGTTTTGGTACATACCCGATACCGGCTAACCGAAATAAAAATGTCTAAGACCGCTTTGAGCAGCGACCTTGGAACCTCACCATCATCCATGGTCACAGAAGAAAGAAACATGACCCAGTTCATCTGGAAAAAAATGTTAAAGGGCACTCACTTGTATTCATTGCCAGAAGCAGTCAATGGTGGATCAGTGCAACAGTGTCTTAAAAACAGAAGGTACGAATCTCTTGCAAGACAGATTTCCTGTTTGTCACAACTTTGCACTTGTTAAAAACGTCCAGTTAAGGAACGCAAAACCCTAAACTTTCTAACCGGGGTATTTTTCACACCAGCAGTGGCCTTTTTCCACTGCTGCTAAAATAATGCCGATCGGAAAATATAAAGCGTGAAACGCATTGCTTTAGAATCACATCAAAAAGAGTGATTGGCTTGGATATAAAAAAATAAAACATGACCGAGTCTACAGCACAGAAACAGGCCATTCGGCCCAACTGGTCCATGCGGTGTTTATGCTCCACACGAGCCTCTTCCCACCCCTCTTCATCTCACCCTATCAGCCTAACCTTCTATTCCCTTCTCCCTCATGTGTTTATCTAGCCTCCCCTTAAATGAATCTCTGCTATTCGCCTCAACCACTCCCTGTGGGAGCGAGTTCCACATTCTCACCACTCTCTGGGTGAAAAGGTTTCTCCTGAATTCCCGATTGGATTTATTAGTGACTATTTTATATTTATGGCCCCGAGTTCTGGTCTCGCCCACAAGTGGAAACATCTTCTCTACGTCTACACTATCAAAACCCTTTCATTATCTTAAGGACCTCTACCAGGTCACCCCTCAGCCTTCTCTTTGCTCGAGAAAAGAGCCCGAGCCTGTTCAGCCTTTCCTGACGCGTATACCCTCCCAGTCCTGGAATCAGCCTGCTGAATCTTTATTGCACCTTCTCCGACACCTCGGTATCCTTTTCATATTATAACCAGAACTGAGCACAGTACTCTGAGTGTGGTCTAACCAAGGTTCGATACAAGTTTAACATAACTTCTCTAAAATTATTTCAATCCTCTTGAGACCGGCGGTCACAAAGACATGCAACATAACAGCCGCAATGTAGATCTGGAAGAGGGTGCAGGGCTAAGGTAGGACGAGACCTTTTGTAAACTACCGAGAATGACGGACCCTTCGATTCAAGAATCAATGGCACAGCTACTGATTTCGGTAACAAGTTAGCGCTAAACTTTTCAGTGGTTCAAAGTAAATGTTCTGCATCCACAATGCTGCCCAGCATCATAAGAACACAGTTTTCGCAATCATTTACGAAGTCCAACTAAATATTGGGAAGACCGAAACCATTGTCTTCGGTCCCCACCACAAACACCATCCCCTAGCCACCGACTCCATCCCTCTCCTGGCAACTGTCTGAGGCTGAACCACACTGTTCGGTTGGTGTCATATTTGACCCCGAGATGAGCTTCCAACCACATATCCGTCTATTTCCACCTCCGTAACATCGCCCGTTTCCGCCCCTGCCTCAGCTCACGTGCTGCTGAAACCCTCATCCATGCCTTTGTTACCTCTAGACTTGACTATTCCAATGCACTCCTGGCCGGCCTCCCACATTCCACCCTACGTAAACTTGAGGTCATCCAAAACTCTGCTGCCCGTGTCCTATCTCACATCAAGTCCCGTTCACCCATCACCCCCTATGCTCGCTGACCTATATTGGCTCCCGGTTAAGCAACTGCTCGATTTCAAAATTCTCATCCTTGTTTTCAAATCCCTCCATGGCCTCGCCCCCTCCCTATCTTTAATCTCCTTCAGCCCCACAACCCCCCCGAGATATCTGCGCTCCTCCAATTCTGGCCTCTTGAGCATCCCCGATTTTAATCGCTCCACCACTAGTGGCCGTGCCTTTTGTTGTCTAGGCCCTAAGCTCTGCAATTCAGTCCCTGAGCCTCTCTGCCTCTCTCTCCTCCTTTAAGATGCTCCTTAAAACCTACCTCTTTGACATCTGCCCTAATATCTCCTTATGTGGCTCGGTGTCAAATTTTGTTAGATAACGCTCCTGTGAAACGCCTTGGGACGTTTTACTATGTTAAAGGCGCTGTATAAATACAAGAGGTTGTTATTGTTGTTGGAAAAGCAGTCAACCTCTGACTTATTAAACAACTGCGGATCCAACAAGGCAGAAAGAAAGCAGATTATAGCAGCACTTGATCACAAGACCGATACAGCTGAGGAAGGCCACTCAGCCCATCAATCGAGAAAGAAGCTACAGTTCCCCACGACAGCATCCATCTGAAGCTTGAGTTCTGTCTGCATTCCACGTGTTGATCACTTAATGTGTAAAGAAGACCTTCCTGATATTGGCCCTAAATTTGCTGCCTACCAGTTTGACCGTGTGCCCTCTCGTCCGATCATGGTTTGGTTTGAAGTGCTGGCGCGTGATTTATCTTGTCTCCCTGATTGCGATTCTTGTGCACACTGTTCACAAGGACAATGCATTTTTCCATCAATCTTTTACCAAATTGGTGGAAGGAGGCAAATTTGAGAAATATATATATTCTAGCTGTATAGGCCCCTGACTGTAGACAAGCAGGTACCAATACAAAGTAGATAACTCTTGCAAAAATTTCAGGTTTATTGGGGCAAAATGGATGGAAATTCACCTGGGCTGCCTTATAGGGAGAGGTGCGATCCTTTCCGCCTGATTTTCATAGACTCTTACAGCACAGGAGGCCATTCGGCCCGTTGTGCCTGTGCCGGCTCTTTGAAAGAGCTGTTCAATTTAGTCCCACACCCCAGCTTTTTCGTGCAAATTAGTCCTCTTCCAGTACATAAGAACATAAGAAACAGGAGCATGAATAGGCCAATCGGCCCCTCGAGCCTGCTCCGCCATTCAATAAGATCATGGCTGATCCAATCTTGGCCTCAACACCACTTTCCCGCTCTCTCCCCATACCCCTTGACTCCCCTGTAGTTCAAATGTCTGTCTATCTCCGCCTTGAACATATTCAATGACTCCGCCTCCACAGCTCTCCGGGGTAGAGAATTCCAAAGATTCACGACCCTCTGAGAGAAGAAATTCCTTCTCATCTCCGTCTTAAATGGGCGACCCCTTATTCTGAAACTATGCCCCCTAGTTCTAGGTACCCCCCACTAGGGGAAACATCCTCTCAGCATCCACCGTGTCAATCCCCCTCAGAATCTTTTATGTTTCAATAAGATCACCTCTCATTCTTCTAAACTCCACTGAGTATAGGCCCAACCTGCTCAACCTTTCTTCATAAGACAACCCCTTCATCCCAGGTACATGCCCAATTGTCTTTTAAAATTTCCTATGGACTCTGATTCCACCACCCTTTCAGGCAGTGCGTTCCAGATCTTAACAACCCTCTGTGTGTGAAGACATTTCTCCTCATCTCCCCTCTAGTTCTTTGGCCAATTGTTTTCAATCTATGATCTCTGGTTACCGGCCCACTTGCCAGAAAAAACAGTTTCTCCTGACTTGGAATCATAGAAATTTACGGCACATCGTGTCTGTGCCGGTCGATAAAGAGCTATCCAGCCGAATCCCACTTTCCAGCTCTTGGTCCGTAGCCCTGTAGGTTACGGCACTTCAAGTGCATATCCAAGTACTTTTTAAATGCGATGAGGGTTTCTGCCTCTACCACCCTTTCAGGCAGTGAGTTCCAGACTCCCACCACCCTCTGGGTGAAAAAAGTTCTCCTCAACACCCCTCTAATCCTTCGACCAATTACTTTAAAGACTTGCTCTGTTGAAATCCCTCATAATTTTGAATTTTCCTCCAGATCCTTCGCCCAGTGCCAAGAGGGGAGGGAACAGGAAAATCTGTCCCATTCGATTGTGAAGTTAGACTTGCAAATGTTTTAGTGTTTACGATGGGGCATACTCCCGGAAAATGAAGCAGCTCATATCTGGACTGATTTGTGTAGTCAGGCTCAGTTGAAAAAAACATTCGGACCAAATCCCAGAAAGGAAATGCAAATGTTCAGACACAGGAAACTTGCACCGAGTTTGTTACTCATAACTGCGATGCAAAAAGCAACAGATTACACTTGTGCACAGACCTGTCTACCTTGCTACATTGAGGTTTCCTGTTCTTCACTTGCCCTGCAGGTAATATTATTTTGAATATCCCCGATATAGTCCAGGACACGACAGCAAGAGCAAGAACCATAAACTCACTGCTGACTTGCACAAAAAGTAACCAAGTCTAATCGGACTATCACAAAAATAAAATGACCGCAAGAAAGGGGATTGAGGGCGACGGAGATGTTAATTTATCTGATTTATTTACATCGCTGTTCGTTGGATCTGCTGTGAGCAAAAATGGCGGCTGATTACCCAGAGTCTTTGCACTTCAAAAGTAAGGCACAGGATATGAACCACTTTTGAGATATTTGTGAGAGATGTTGAGAGGGCTGTTAAAAAAGCATTTTTTAAAAAAATTTGTTTATGGGATAAATGCCAGCATTTATTGCCCATCCCTAATTGCCTTTGAGAAGCTGCCTTCTTGAACCACTGCAGTCCGTGTGGTGATGGTATTATTTTGTTTCGTAGTGGTTTGTTGAGTGACTTGCGAGGCCACTTCAGAGGACAGTTAAGAGTCAAACACATTGCTGTGGGTCTGGAGTCACATATCGGCCAGACCGGACGGCAGATTTCCTTCCCTAATGGACATTAGTGAACCAGATGGGTTTTTATGACAATCCGATAGGTTACCATTACTGATACCAGCTTTTTATTCCAGATTTATTTAATTAACTGAATTTAAATTCCCCAGCTGCCGCGGTGGGATTTGAACTCATACGTCTCTGGATCATTAGTCCAGGCCTGCTGGATTACTAGCCCAGTGACATTACCACTACGCTACTGTTCCCGCACGGGTTCCTCGGCTTTAGTAATAGAGGAATAGAGTACAAAAGCAAGGAAGTTGTGCTGAACCTTTAAGCCTCAGCTGGAGTATTGTGTCCAATTCTGGGCACCACACTTTAGGAAGGTTGTCAAGGCCTCGGGAGAGGGTGCAGAGGAGATGTACTCAAACGGTACCAGGGGATGAAGGACTTCAGTTATGTGGAGAGACTGGAGAAGCTGGGCTTGTTCTCCTTCGACCAGAGAAGGTTACGAGGAGATTTGATAGAGGTGATCAAAATCATGAGGGGTTTTGAGAGAGTAAAGGAGGAGAAACTGTTTCCACTGGCGGAAGGGTCGGTAACCACAGGACACAGATTTAAGGTGATTGGCAAAAGAACCAGAGGGGACATGAGGAAACATTTTTTACTCAGCGAGTTATGATAATCTGGAACGCAAAGGGTGGTGGAAGCAGATTCAATAGTAACATTTGACCAGGTTCCTTGGGCAGCAGCTTTTATCAGGACTGAAGTAGCAGAAATCTTTTCTCACTGCGCTTGTAGTTATTTTGTGTCATCTGCGTGACCCTATTGTCCCCACTTTTTGTTTTGCCAGAACCTTTAGCGGAAGAGGCACTGTTGGTATTTTGGGTGCGTCTCAATGTTATGTCTAGACAGTGGCTTCACACTTCTAACTAATTTCTAATATTTGTGACTCATTTACAAGGCACCACACATCTGCATCGAGGCAAGATATGAGCAATAGTATTTCATACTTCTCCCTGAAGGAGAGAGGATCTATTGCTTGCTTCCAAGGAAGTGTCAATTCAATCTAAGTGCCGACACGCACCTGGGTGTATTTATACAGCATCTTTAACATAGTAAAACGGCCCAAGGAACGTCACAGGAGTGTTATCAAACAACATTTGACACTGAGCCACATAGGAGATATCAGGACAGGTGAAGAGGTAGGTTTTAAGGTGCATCTTAAAAGGAGAAGAGAGAGGTCGAGAGGCGGAGAGGTTTAGGGAGGGAATTCCAGAGCTTAGGGCCCGGGCAGCTGAAGGCACGGCCGCCAATGGTGGAGCGATTAAAATCGGGGAGGCTCAAGAGGCCAGAAATGGAGGAGCGCAGAGATCTCGGAGGGTCGTAGGGCTGGAGGAGGTTACAGAGATAGGGAGGGGCGAGGGCCATGGAGGGATTTGAAAACAAGGATAATCCTCCGAGAGTGGATGCTCAATCAAGGACAGGCGATTGAATCTGTCGGGTCCGTATGTTGATGGTTCAACGCTCTGACACCTGAACGCAATCCATCAACGTGATGTGAAAATACAAATGATTGGGATTCACAATACTGGAGACCTTCCCATGAGACTGGCTCATGATCTTATTGATCCATTCTCAAGAGTGGAACGATATGGTTTTGGATAGAAATCCTTTCTTAAAAAAAAAAGTGGAGAGATCAGGCGGAGAAACAGGATAAGATGTCGGGACCGAGTGAGATTTTTTTCCTTTTTCTTTACGCTCCTTTCAAGTTGCTCACTGAATTATAACAGAGTCCTCGACAATGCTGCCTCTAAGCTGGGCACGGGCGCGGCTGGGCAGTAACCTGCAAGGTCTCGCGCAGGCCGCACGCAAGCTATTCCATCTGAAATACCGCGTGTGCGCAGAAAACATAATGGGACCGCGCGTTGAAATAATCAGGCCGCGTACAACAAAGACAATTTAGAGGGAACATTGGCCCCCACCACTTACACCGTCCACACTTATCACGGGCAGCTGCCTCTAGTCGGGCAAATGGAGCTAACCATTTGCCATTACCTCACGAGCCAACTACAAAGGCACCGATTAAAATGTACTAAGAGCGCCGGCTATTCTGGGCTGTTCAGTCCCCTGTACTTAGCAATGCTGCAACATTATATCACAGCGAAGAAGCCCGTTTACACCAACTGACATCCAGAGACAGAAACAAAAAGGCACGCAGAGAAAGAAACAGCGAGAGTGTGCGAGAGGCACGTGAGTGCGAAGCATACAGAAAGAGAATGGGAAACTGTACGAGGCAGAGAGAGCTGGAGAACGTACAGACAAGGGACAGGGAAGGAAAGAGAGAAAGGGGAGAGAGAAAGAGTTGGAGACAAAAGATAGGAATAACAAATTCAATTGTGAAAGTCACTCTGAGGAGTGAAAGACAAACAAAAAGAGGGGAAGACAGAAAGAATTAGAGTGGCAAGCAAAGGGACTGCTACAGTAAGAAAGAAGTGAGAAGTCGTACAACACCAGGTTATAGTCCAACAGTTTTATTTGAAATCACAAGCTTTCGGAGCGCTGCTCCTTCACCTGACGAAGGGGCAGCAGCTCCGAAAGCTTGTGATTTCAAATAAAACTGTTGGACTACAACCTGGTGTTGTGCGACTTCTCACTTTTGTCCACCCCAGTCCAACACCGGCATCTCCGCATCATGGACAGTAAGAAAGAGACATTGGGCTAGAAATTGCCAGCAAGTCGCTTCATCAGAATGATGCATTAACGGCGCTCGCCATGATTAATTCATAAAAAAATCTAGGAATTTGTGGAGTAAGAGATACGCCATGAATTCAGATCCTCCGCCAATTACTTGCCGTTAGCCTTGCCCAAAGTCGATACACCTTCATTCTTGCCGTGAGGCTCCCCAGTGAACTTAACGGCGATCTTGAAATTGCCGGATTTACGACGTTACGATGAATAATTTCCGCCGCAGGCATTTCGGGCCGGTAATGAATGTCGTAGAGGACATTGGTAATGACATGATTGATGGTCCCGACATGGCATTCAACCTTGGAGGCACAATGAAGCTGTGGCGTCTCACTCCAACAGATAGTGAACTGTTCCGAGAGGTGTTCTGGCAGTATTTTGGTGCCAGTCTTGCCACACACATTCCTCTTAGTGTTGGACGGCCGTCATTTTCAGGATGCAAAACAGTTTCGACGCTCAGAAGAGGATCACTCATTCAAATGCAAATTAGATAGATTTCTTTCAGAAAATAACATTGTGGGATCCAGTCCATGAGTAAGTCGAGACATGACGTGGGGTGAGTGTAGCGTGTTCGGGAGGAACAGGTGACTTTGGACCTCTGGTTCCCAAAGCTCTCCACCCACTGGGGGTTTTCCTCGCCTCATGTCTGGGTCTGTTGCAGACTCACTGATAGAGATTGATCGCTGTGATTGGTCAACAACTCCAATAGCTCTGTGTCGTGCCACCACCAGGCTGGTAGGAGACGACCTTGGTCTTTTTTCATCCAGCAATTCCTATGTCCTTATGCAAGCAGTGGCGTACCCACTGGGTGTTCCACTGTTCCTGATCACGCCTGCTGGTTCTACACGCCATTGGTCAAGAATGTTTGTACATTTCACATCTCAACGACCAATTCCTAAATACAACTGGGTTAATACCCTCCTCTTCTGCTGGTTCTTTTAAAAAACTTACTCTTCCTTTCTGTCTCTTTTTTTTCTCTCTCTCTCTTTATTCCTTTTGTTTCCCATTCATGGAATGTGGGCGTCGCTGGCAAGGCCAGCATTTATTGCCCATCCCTAATTGCCCCTCGAGAAGGTGGTGGTGAGCCGCCTTCTTGAATACAACTGAATGGCTCGCTCGGCCGTTTCAGAGGGCAGTTAAGAGTCAACCACATTGTTGTGGGTCTGGAGTCACATATCGGCCAGACCGGGTAAGGACGGCAGATTTCCTTCCCTAAAGGGCATTCGTGAACCAGATGGTTTTTTGACGACCATTACTGATGCTAGCTTTTTACTCCAGATTTATTTAATTGAGTTTAAATTCCCCAGCTGCCGTGATGGAATGTGAACTCATGTCTCTGGATCATTAGTCCAGGCCTCTGGATTACTAGTCCAGCAACATAACCACTCTGCTACCACTCCTCTTTCTGTGGCTGTGGCTCAGTGGGCAGCACCCTCGCCTCTGAGTCAGAAGGTTGTGGGTTCAAGTCCCACTCCAGGGACTTGAGCACATCAATCTAGGCTGACGCTCCCAGTGCAGTGCTGAGGGAGTGCCGCACTGTCGGAGGTGCCGTCTTTCGGATGAGACGTTAAACCGAGGCCCCGTCTGCTCTCTCGGGTGGATGTAAAAGATCCCATGGCACTATTTCGAAGAAAAGCAGGGGAGTTCTCCCCGGTGTCCTGGGGCCAATATTTATCCCTCAACCAACATCACTAAAAACAGATGATCTGGTCATTATCACATTGCTGTTTGTGGGAGCTTGCTGTGTGCAAATTGGCTGCTGCGTTTCCTACATTACAACAGTGACTGCACTTCAAAAAGTACTTAATTGGCTGTAAAGTGCTTTGAGACGTCTGGTGGTCGTGAAAGGCGCTATATAAATGCAAGTCTTTCTTTCTGTATTTCGTTTGACTCTAATTCAGCCTATTTCCTTTTCCATCTTTGGTCTGTTTCTTTCTCTGTCCTATTCTTTCATTGGTTAAGGAGTTAAGCCATTGGTCACGATGTTGACTGGGACCCAGGTACGACGCTGACATCGCCGCTCCCTTATCGGATCAATGTGCAAGCAATTCACACCGCCATAATAGTGCAATGCCAAAGGTGAGCTAAAAAGCCCAATTAACGCTGTTCGCTGCCAAAGTCTCCACTGCAGTAAATCTGTAGCCTATTGTCAATAAACAATGTCACACAGCTTCAGCGAGCAGTTCCCTAAGTATGACTCCTGCGTGCAATCGGCATTTAAACAAGAGCTGTGGGTTTGGGCATGTTTCACAATGCAGTCTTATTGAGCAAGATCGGAAGTATTAGCAGAGTCACCAAGCTACGGAAACAGCTGTGATGGCTTTGCCTTGTCCAACAGTGCACCTGCCATTACCTAACTAACAGCATGTGTCAAAGGCACTAATATAGCACAGTGAGTAGCCAGCAATGAAAACAGTTCTGAATACATTTCCCTTTAAGATACCCTGTCGCACACTTAAACTTAGTCATATCCATTTATAAACAAATCCCACAGAATGTATCTTGCCTACATATCAATTTATTTCCATCGTAGATGTTGCTGGTACATTATGCAAGACTTGCTGCGCATAACACGGGCCCCTGATCTAATCTATTACCAGGGCAAGTGACATGTGCTTTGTTTGACAAGTCTTGCAAATGCCCATACTTACCGTGTGAGCGAGATTTGCTGCCCACGCAAGAATGGACTTGCTTTAACACAACGCTTTGTCGTTCACTCAAAAACCTCCCCCATCTCAAGGCACTTTGTGTAGAAAGATAAATTGCTGATTAGTGCTCCCGGCACGGAGTTCCCTACGACGGGAGCGCGTGTTGAGAATTCAGCTGCGGAGATTGGTGTGACTGATTGGCAGCCCGCACGGTTCCCCGGTTATCAATTTTAGTGGACAAAAAAAAAAATTCTTCAGGCTGCAAAATCCAGCACGTTAAATTCTTAAAATGCCCTCCCGTCCTGAAAAGCTTTGCATTGGGGGGGGGGGTGCGAAATCGTCTGGAGTTTCCCTACAATGAATAACATTGCCACAATGTTACATGAAAAGTGCAGGAGGCAGCGAACAGGTCAGTTTCTGAAGGGATTGGAGCAGTAAGCGATCGTTTGCTGTGACAAATCACTCACCTTATTTACCGACATATAGAGCAGATGTGGGGTAATGACTGAGGACAGCGCTCAGTGAACTTCGAGGCAGTGATCTCATGTAATGCAGCCGATGACTTGAGCACAATAGAAGATGTGACGGTTTATCCCTCAATATCTGGTCACTGGTTGCACATAAAGGGGGTGATTTTCTCAATGGGGAGCTTTTGGAGGCGGGACTCCCACTTGTCGGGTTTCAGTCCGCCTCCATCACCTTCTGGCCAACCCACCCTATTTTCCCTTGATTGACCTTGTTAAGCCTGCCCAGTGGGCTTAGCAGGCCAATTAAGGGAAAGCCGGTTACAGAGAACGTCAGCGTATGACGTTTCATCTGTCAAAAATTTTTGACAGATGAATTGTCATCGTTTGTCAGCTCTGAGAAGCTGTCAAACACTGACATTCTCTGTAGTTTGATGAGTTCTTGAATTCAAGACCTCATCAAACCTCTTTCTTTTGCAGAAATTAGATGGTTGTTGCATTGGAGAATGCAGCGGCCATCTGTCATCTCTGCCGTGGAGGTGCGAGACTCTCCGCATCCCCACTGATTGAAGCCTGCAGGAAGAAACAAAGTAAGTACACTTTTACTAACACTTTGCACTTACCTCAGATACTCACCTCTCCACACTTGCACCCATCACTCACTCCCACAGCACACTTTTGGACCCCCCCAACCCCCGCAGACCCACTACTCGCCTCGGTGACCCTGGCGGGTTTTGGAGCCTTCGGGAAGTCCGCACTTGTGTGGGCAAAATGGGGTTAATCCTAATTTCTGCCCGTTACCTACCTGTTAACAGGCAGTTAATAGGCTTTAATCCCTTCCCGCCTCCAAGGAGATGGGACCTGGCGCGGGACGGCTATCCGCCTCCTGGGAAGATGGCATGGAGGCGGGTTGGGCACCCGCCCCCAAACTCTGCCATTTTCCCGGCAGTCCCGCCTCCAAATCCGCCTCCCCAGGGCTGGCAAGATCGCGCCCCATAGAAGGAAATTCTTCACAATGTATACAGGATAGCGGTTTGTTACTGTGCTGTACATTTTCTTAGTGGCATGTCCCGTCACTGTGACTGATGGACTGTGTAAATCCAAACTCTGTTGGAATAAAATAGCCTCTATGTAATATTGCACACCTCATATCAAAGGGCACTGTAAGGCCCAAAATGGTCAGGTTGGTTCAATGATGGCAATAAAAGTCACCGGGGCTAATTCAAAACGGCCCATACCATGCTGTAGGGAAACAGGCACAAATGCTTAACACGCTCACCTGTAACTATTTTAGCAGCAGTGTTAATCCAGGTGCGAGGGGCTGACCTCTCGCTCAACGAGCGTAGAGTTTCACCCGAGAGCAGTCAGCGTTCACGCAGCCCTCTCTCACGGCGCAGTTTGAAGCCCGCTGTGTTGTGTAGCGCATCGCCTTACGCGTGGTGAAACGGGTTTGCGTGGAGACATCGCCCTCCGGGCTCTGACACGAACGAAAGAGCCCAAACCAGTACAGAACGGGGTCTCCTCCGCTGTGTACTCCCATCTGCGACCAGAGGAAATCATGCCTCGCGGTCGGAATGGGCGCCTTCTTTCTCAGAGCCACCAGGGATTCCTCTTTTTGCCCAACGCTGACAGACATGGCCTCGCACTGATGTCAGTCAGCGATGCTGCATAGAATTACAGGCCACCAGAAGAGGGTCGCCAACCCTCCAGGATTGGCCTGGAGTCTCCAGGATTTCAAGGTTAACCTCGAGCAACCCGGGAGAAAGATCAGAGGGGCATTAAAGAAAACGGTGGATATTCTTCAATTTCTTTGAACACCTTATAGTTAGTCATGAGTTATAAAAACATTGGAGATGGGGGGAAAAAAGGCCGCTTGACCGGGCGGGGCGGTTGGACACGGACGGTCATGTGATGATACCTCCAGGAATATGTCCAACCAGAGTTGGCAACCCAATGGATCACCATTCGGTAAAATTCTAAAACACGAAATATTAAGGACGGTAGTCGAAGATAGAAGGGTTGCGTGCCGTAATTTCCTTTTTAATTTAAAATGATGTAGAGAATTTATTAAGTCAAGGACGGGGAAATTCTCCCCAGCAGCGAAACACTCCCTGTAACCCCAACTCTCAGACGTGTGTGAAAGAAGCAGAAAATGGCAATGTTTTAAAAGTTCAGTCATTGGAAACTTTGCAACGTGAAGATAAATACTGCATCCTTAAACTACCTACCGCATATACTCATGTTTGAGGTGACTCAGTTATAAGGCTACCCACCAAAATCCACCCAACATCCTAGAAAGACACACAACTCTCGTGCAAGACAAGGACCAAAGCTCCTTTCTACCAAAATGTAAGTTTCCAGTTATATTCGGCAAAACCTTTTTATCTCTCTGTTCTTTCGCATTTCCACTGCCACCATCTGCCGTTGCTCTGCTCTTCACCTGTTGCTTTGTTTAAATGGAAACGCTCCCTCCTGATTCCAGTCCCAACTCCCACTGCTGATTTACCACCCTCTCTCCCTGAATCTACCCACTGAAGTGTGTCCGATTTTAAGATCAGCAGGAGGAGCCGGGATCGAGGGAGGGATGGTTGGCCTTTAAGTGTCGCGGCATGGTAGAAGTGGCGCAACAACTGGTGGGAAAATGGGTCTGACTGAAGAAACTGCTCCACCTAGAGGGAATTCAGAGGAATTATACAAGCCTCCTGTCACTGTGTTGGCGCTGGTGGAAGACAACCCCGCTCAAACTTTCAGCCCCAAACAGGGGCAGAGATTTCACATCTTGCGCGAGACTGGAGAAGCTGGGGTTGCTCTCCTTAGAGCAGAGAAGGTTAAGGGGAGGTTTGATAGAGGTTTTCAAAATCATGAAGGGTTTTTGATAGAGTAAATAAGGAGAAACTGTTTCCAGTGGCAGAAGGGTCGGTAACCAGAGGACACAGGTTTAGGGTGATTGGCAACAGAACCAGAGGCGAGATGAGGAAACAGTTTTTTTTTTACGCAGCGAGTTGTTGTGACCTTGAACGCGCTGCCTGAAAGGGCAGCGGAAGCAGATTCAACAGTAACATTCAAAAGGGAATTGGATAAATACTTGAAGGGGAAAAAATTTGCAAGGCTATGGGAAAAGAGCAGGGGCGGGGGGGGAGAGTGGGACTAATTGGAGAGCCGTACCAAAGAGCCGGCACAGGCACGATGGGCCGAATGGCCTACTGCTGTGCTGTATCACTCTGCGATTCTATATACATTGATGCAAAGGAAGGAAGAACACTTACTGAGAGTGAAGGGGTACCGTCATCTTCCACTGTTACTGTCAGCTGGTAAAAACCTTGCCTCTCCCGATCTGGAGGAGAGGGGCGTGTGACAATCTCTCCAGTGAGCCTGTCGATTCTGAAGGTGAGATCTTCATTGCCTTGGGTGATGTAGTAGTACAGCACGGCGTTCACACCAGTGTCCTTGTCTGTGGCTCTGACTCTGGTGACTGCAGTACCTCCACCAACGTTCTGAAAAATGCGCAGAACCTGTTAAAGGAACCTGGAAGATGGTACTTCAAACATTGGAGGCAGTTCAGAGAAGGTTCACGAGGTTAATTCCGGAGATGAAGGGGTTGTCTTATGAAGAAAGGTTGAGCCTATACTCATTGGAGTTTAGAAGAATGAGAGGCGATCTTATTGAAACGTATAAGATTCTGAGGGGGCTTGACAGGGTAGATGCAGAGAGGGTGTTTCCCCTCGTGGGGGAATCTAGAACTAGGGGCACAATTTCAGAATAAGGGGGCATCCTTTTAAATCGGAAATGAGGAGGAATTTCTTCTCTCAGAAGGCCGTGAATCTTTGGAATTCTCTTCCCCAGAGAGCTGTGGAGGCTGGGTCATTGAATATATTTAAGGTGGAGATAGACAGATTTTTGAAAGGTAAGGGAGTCAAGGGTTATGGGGAGCGGGCAGGGAAGTGGAGGTGAGGCCAAGATCAGATCAGCCATGATCTCATTGAATGGCGGAGCAGGCTCGAGGGGCCAAATGGCCGACTCCTGCTCCTGCGTCTTATATTCTTAAACGCGAGCAAACACTGTCAGTTGGATCTGGAGTACTGCGTTCCGTGTTGGGCGCCGCACCTCAGGAAGGATGCATTGGCATTAGCCACGTTGGTATTGAATGGCGGAGCGGGCTCGAGGGGCTGTGTATAGCCTACTCCTGCCCCTACTTCTTACGCTCCTGAGATGAATGACCAGTTAATTTGTTTCTGGTGATGTTAGTTGAGGGCGGAATCTTGGCCAGGAGCCCGAGAAAACCTCCTGGGGCTCTTTTTGCAACAGTGCCATGCGATTTTAATGTCCACCTGAACCACTGAAACAGATGGATCCTCAATTCAACCTTGGATGTGAAGGAAGGCGCCTCCCAACAGACCATGCGGCACTCCCTCGGTACTGCACTGAAGTTTCAACTTTGACTGCGTGCTCGCTTGTGTTGCAGATGGTAACATTCACATAACGCGGGCTTTGCTTTTGTGAATTAGGAATCATGCAAAACCTGGGTGATATAGCCTCAGCACGATCTCCGAACCGTTGCGTATTCTTTGATGTGTGGGTGATATTTGCTGCTAGTTATTGTCTGAATTAAGTAAGTAATCAGAGTAATTTATTTTCTCAAGTTGATCGATCATTCCATTTATCTGGTACAACTGTTGAGCTAATCAGGAGGGAGACAGAGGAACGCAGAGATATTATTAGCACCAGCCTGGCGTTTCTCAGTGCTGCTAAGGGAGGGGATGAACAGATGAGGAATGCGGGGCAAATCCTTGCTGGAATAGCACGGTGGCATAGTGGTTAGCACTGTTACCTCACAGCGCCAGGGACCAGGGGTCGAATCCGGCCTCGGGTGACTGTCTGTGTGGAGTTTGCACATTCTCCCCGTGTCTGCGTGGGTTTCCTCCGGGTGCTCCGAGTTTCCTCCCACAGTCCAAAGATGTGCGGGTTAGGTTGATTTGGCTATGATAAATTGACCCTTAGTGTTAGGGGGATTAAATACGTGGGGTTACGGGGATAGGGTGGGATATGTGTCGGTGCAGGCTCGATGGGCCGAAATGGCCTCTATCTGCATTGTGGGGATTCTGTGAATAATCCTACATGGGCTGCGAATGGAGCAGACCTGATGGGCTGAAATTGCCTTTCCTCGCTCCAGAGATTCCTTATTTCACCAATGATAAGAATCAGAAATCATTTGCATCGTACGGTTTTTAAGAATGGGAACGGTAGCATCGTGGTTATGTTACTGGACGAGTAATCCAGAGGCCTGGACTAATGATCTGGAGCCGTGAGTTCAAATCCCACCACGGCAGCTGGGGAATTTATATTCAGTTAATTAACTAAATCTGGAATAAAAAGCTAGTATCAGTAATGGTGACCATGAAACAACCGGATAGTCATAAAAACCCATCTGGTTCACTAATGCCCTTTAGGGAAGGAAATCTGCCGTCCTTACCCGGTCTGGTCTATATGTGACTCCAGACCCACAGCAATGTGGTTGACTCTTAACTGCCCTCTGAAATGGCCGAGCAAGACCCTCAGTTGTACCAAACCGCTACAACAAAGTATAATGGGCAAAAATCCTGTAACTCAGCACTGTGTGAGCACCTTCACCACACAGACTGCAGCGGTTCAAGAAGGCGGCTCACCACCACCTTCTCAAGGGCAATTAGGGATGGGCAATAAATGCTGGCCTTGCCAGCGACGCCCACATCCCGCGAACCAATAAAAAAAATAACTGAGGCCTGTGGGACTTGGAGCCATTGAACTGTGCAGATGCATTCACTTATTCTTTCACTCCCCCAACGCCTTTTACATTATTGATAATTAGGTTCCAATACTGTCCTTTCACAGTTGGGATAAATACAAAAATTGCCACTCTTTAAGGCTTCATGGTACGTTTATATGTAGGGGTTGGAACCAAATCCCAACCCACAAACCAAAGCTACCAGCAGAGGGCCGCAACGTGGTCGCACGGATGGCCAGTGAGGGAGCGGGAAATGGAAATGCCACGTTGTTACAAAAAGGAGCACTCGTCTGAGGTCAGGGGTTAAGCAACATCAACTGAAGATGGTGGCTCATGTCACCCACAATGGAACCTCCATGTTGCTCACCTTACACCCGAGTTGGATATACTTAACGCAGGGAGTGGATAGAAATAAAGGAAAAGGTTCCAGTCCTCAATACATTGCTTTCATTCCTTGCCTTCAGGGAGAGGGGATTGCAAATCTACAAGATGCACTGCAGCAACTCGCCAAGGCTTCCTCGGCAGCACCTCCCAAACCCCCGACCTCTACCACCTAGAAGGACAAGGGCAGCAGGCGCACGGGAACACCACCACCTCCAAGTTCCCCTCCAAGTCACACACACCATCCTGACTTGGAAATATATCGGCAGTTCCGCCATCGTCGCTGGGTCAAAATCCTGGAACTCCCTCCCTAACAGCACTGTGGGAGCACCTTCACCACACGGACTGCAGCGGTTCAAGAAGGCGGCTCACCACCACCTTCTCAAGGGCAACTAGGGATGGGCAATAAATGCCGGCCTTGCCAGCGACGCCCAGATCCCATGAACGAATTTTAAAAAAAGTTACCCATTCTGATTTGTATTCCAATTATATTGGCTCCACGAGAGATTGCATCAAAATTCAATATGGATAGTTAACAACCCTGAAATGAAGGACAAAGTTTAATATTTGTTCTTCAAAAATAATCAATGGAATAAAAATTGCCCTTTTTGTGCATGCATGATTTTGAGATGCAAAAAAGGTTTGAAGTGCAGATAAAGAGCAATCAGCTGTGAATCTTTGCTCTGTAGCAGAGGGGTGTGAAATTCTTTCATCAGGTGTGAAATTGGAGAAAAGCAAATGCTGTTTGCATTCATGGCATTTCATGTTAAAATTAAAAAAAAACAGCTGGTGCCCTGCCGAAAAAACAACCTGCCGAACAGCAAGCTGAGGTTTGCACGAGTGAAACATCTCCCTGTGTCTTGGCGTTTAACTGTCAAGGTTTGAAACTGTTACTGGTTCACTACAGCAGCTGGAGAGAGAGAGAGAGAGATAGAGAGAGAGAGAGATAGATAGATAGATATATGGCCACTCTTTCTTTCGCTGGCAACACCAAACGTGCACTGACCGCTCTTCCCAATAACGCATCTCAAGCCCAACCTCAGAGGAGCCCCATCGACCATACCAGGCTGACACTGCAGTGGCCAAACATTGGCCTGTCTGAGTCAGAAAGACAAATTAGAGTTGAATTTTGGAACGTATGAATTTGTGGCTAACCAAAACTGGTTTGAAAGAAAGACTTGCATTTCTACAGCGCCTTTCATGACCTCCGGATGCCCCAAAGTGCTTTACAGCCAATGAAGTAATTTTTGAAGTCACTGTTGTAATGTGGGAAATGCAGCAACCAATTTGTGCACAGCAAGCTCCCACAAATGTGATAATGACCAGATAATCCATTTTGGTGATGTTGATTGAGGGATAAATATTGGCCAGGACACTCCTATTCTTCTTCGAAATAGTGCCATGGGATCTTGTACGTCCAGGAGAGCAGACGGGGCCTCGGTTTAACATCTCATCCGAAAGACGGCACCTCCGACAATGTAGCACTCCCTCAGCACTGCAGTGTCAACCTAAATTTTTGTGCTCAAACCTCTGGAGTGGGACTTGAACCCACAACCTTCTAACTCAGAGGTGAGAGTGCTAGCCACTGAGCCACTGGCTGACACTGACGTGCCTAAACTATTTTAGGTATAACCAACGCTACGCTCAGATTGCACACCCTCAGTGCTCACCACCTCTCGTCCTCGTGCACCTGCTCACTTTCCGAAGAGAAGCACTGAGCTCTCCTGGTCATCACTCCTCCCTCAATCAACATCACCGAAACAGATTACCTGGCCATTCGTTCATTCATTTGCTGCTTGTGGGACTTTGTTCTGAGTAAGTTGGCTGCAGCATTTGCCTACACAACAGTAGTGACCCTTAGCATGAAAAGTATTTCATTGGTTATAAAGCACCTGGGGATGTCCTGAGGATATAATAAGGCGCTTTACAAATGCAACTTTTTTCTTTCTTTCTTCAATGTTTCAGATACATTTGGCTAAAGGCTCTCACAAGCTTAATCAACAGCTCCCACCTCTGAACTTTGATCCTCCCAACCTGAGTCCTCCTTCATCTAACAACAATGTTGGCAACACTGTCACCTCTGACCTCAAATTGGACATCCACATCTCTTCTATTACTGAAGCTGTCTCCAACTGGCCTAGTTCCCCTTTCTTGGCCTGTCTTTCTCACCTCCAACCTGCCACTACTATCTCCATCACAACGTTTCTTGTCTTTATTAAAGATTAACTGTAATCATCTGCCAGTGTTCTCTGACTATATATGCTGTGCCTATATGCATCTCTTCACTTCACCTGACGAAGGAGCAGCGCTCCGAAAGCTTGTGATTTCAAATAAAGCTGTTGGACTATAACCTGGTGTTGTGCAACTTCTCACATTTGTCCACCCCAGTCCAACACCGGCATCTCCACATCAGGTCTTTATTTTCTACAGTGATCACTCAGTTAACAGATTTGTACTTTTAAGGCAATTGCCACTGATATTAAGCTGTGGTACAATACTGACCGCTCAATGTGGGGGGTTTGACTGAAGCCGTGCTCTCTCGCTCTACTCTATTAGCAGATGTATTACCCCATTTAAAATATCCCACGATGTATGGAGGGATCCATCAAATGGAACCTAAGTTTTCTTAGGTTAAGAAGACTATCACAAGTGTTAATAATGCAATTTAAACTCACTCCATTTTATTCAAAGTAAGACATGAATTCAGAGACGTTGAGAAGATCTTAGACTCTCAATTTAAAAAAAATATTATTCACGGGATGTGGGTGTCACTGGCAAGGCATTTATTGCCCATCCCTAATTGCCCTTGAGAAGGTGGTGGTGAGCCGCCTTCTTGAATACAACTGAATGAATTGCTAGGTCATTTCAGAGGGCAATTAAGAGTTAATACATAACTGTGGGTCTGGAGTCACATATAGGCCAGACCAGGTAAGGACGGCAGATTTCCTTCCCTAAAGGACATTAGTGAACCAGATGGATTTTTAGAAAGAAAGAAAGCCTTGCATTTCTATAGCGCCATTCACGACCACCGGACGTCTCAAAGCACTTTACAGCCAATGAAGTACTTTAAGTGTAGTCGCTGTTGTAATGTAGGAAACGCAGCAGCCAATTTGCACACAGCAAGCTCCCACAAACAGCAATGTGATAATGACCAGAAAATCTGTTTTTGTTATGTTGGTTGAGGGATAAATATTGGCCCCAGGACATAACTCCCCTACTCTTCTTTGAAAAAGTGCAATTTTACAACAATCCGGTAGTTTCATGGTCACCATTACTGATACTAGCATTTTTATTCCAGATTTATTTAATTAACTGAATTTAAATTCCCCAGCTGCCGTGGTGGGATTTGAACTCACGGCTCCCGATCATTAGTCCAGGTCTTTGGATCACTAGCCCAGTAACATAACCACTATGCTACCGTACCCCTGATCGCTCTAATCTCTTTCGTTAACAGTTGCTGTTTCACAGAATCCAATAGAGCAATAGACTTTACCTCATAAATGCTGATGTTGTAGCTGCCAGGGTTTGCGATAACTGGTGCATTGTCATTCACATCCACAGCTGTAATGATGAGAAGGTGATCCGTCCTGCGAGACGGTGAACCATTGTCAAAGGCCTGAATCTGAAAAGAAAAGAAAATGTCAGCTCCAGTAGCTCGATATTGTTTGCTGCAACAACCTGGTGCTAATATCTTTGCCTGAGTTTATTCAGGAATATGCCATCGACACCATCCAGGACAAAGCAGCCCACTTGATTGGCACCCCATCCACCACCTGAAACATTCACTCCCTCCACCACCGGCGCACCGTGCCTGCAGTGTGTACCATCTACAAGATGCACTGCAGCAACTCGCCAAGGCTTCTTTGGCAGCACCTCCCAAACCCGCGAGCTCTTCCACCTAGAAGGACAAGGGCAGCAGGCACGTGGGAACACCATCACCTCCAAGTTCCCCTCCAAGTCACACACCATCCTGACTTGGAAGTATATCGGCCGTTCCTTCATCGTCGCTGGGTCAAAATCCTGGAACTCCCTCCCTAACAGCACTGTGGGAGCACCTTCACCACACGGACTGCAGCGGTTCAAGAAGGCGGCTCACCACCACCTTCTCGAGGGCAATTAGGGATGGGCAATAAATGCTGGCATTGTCAGCGACGCCCACATTCCATAAACAATTTTTTTTTAAAATGACCTCCTCACTCAAGTTAATATTTTTCTCAGGACTCCTCCCGATCGGCCACCATAACTTCTGCGGAGGATTGGCGGGAAACCCTTTTAAACAGGTTTCTACTGATTTCCGCTGAAGTTACGATGGCTGTTCGGGAGAATCCTCAAGGAAATTCACGGCTTATAAACCTCGATTGCTTCCATCATCACCAACACATCAAACGTGTGAGGAAAGTCATGGCTCTGTTTCTCTGGGCTTCCTCAATGTGTGGATCCGAGTTGTGTTTACAGCTCATAGTCCCACAATCTGGAGCGGGGACCATGGCTGGTTTTCCCTCCTTCCCTAAAACAAGGGGGGCTGAGACCAGTTATGGGGCTTCTACTGTTATTCCAGCTGAGATTCACAGAATCCCCACAGTGCAGATAGAGGCCATTTCGGCCCATCGAGCCTGCACCGACACATATCCCACCAACCCCACGTATTTAATCCCCCCTAACAGTAAGGGTCAATTTATCATAGCCAAATCAACCTAACCCGCACATCTTTGGACTGTGGGAGGAAACCGGAGCACCTGGAGGAAACCCACGCAGACACGGGGAGAATGTGCAAACTCCACACAGACAGTCACCCGAGGCCGGATTCGAACCTGGGTCCCTGGCGCTGTGAGGCAACAGTGCTAACCACTATGCTACCGTGTTGCCCCACCAGATTGGTGGGGGGCGGGGGCAGGAATCAAACCTGGGATATTTCTACGGCGTAAAGACACAGCAACTTACTAGAAACATCTGGCAAGCCGTTGGGGAGAAACACCCTGAGTTGAATTTGTAGCTATCGGTTGCTTTGGGTTTCAATTACTTGCTCAAATGTCCAGTTTCACCGGCAAAATGTCGTAAAGCACTGGTGATTCTCCGAGGCTAGTCAATATTGTGCGATTAAAAAGAGTGGATATATTAGGAGGCAGATGTTAGAGGCAGATTAGTGAACAATTTGTGCAGTCAACAATTTATGCAACAGATGTAGGGCTTATGTTAATCCACTGGACGCAGGGAGTTGAAATTGCGCTGTGCAAGATTATTACTTGTATTACTAATGAATTACTAGTAATGTTGTCATTACCTTCTTTCTATTATTTAATGAAGACTCTAACCTCTTCAAAATAACCTGTTAATGTGCTCATTACTGATATTACACAGGAAGATTTTAATACCATAATTACACATTTTTAATAAATTTAATTTGTGTTTTCAAATCCCTCCATGGCTTCGCCCCCACCCTATCTCTGTAACCTCCTCCAGCCCCACAACCCCCGAGATCTCCTCCAATTCTGGCCTCTTGTGCATCCCCGATTTTAATCGCTCCACCATTGGTGGCCGTGCCTTCAGCCGCCTGGGCCCTAAGCTCTGGAATTCCCTCCCTAAACCTCTCCGTCTCTCTCTCCTCCTTTAAAACGCTCCTTAAAATCTACCTCTTCGACCAAGCTTTTGGTCACCTGTCTCGATATCTCCTTATGCGGATCGGTGTCAAATTTTTGTTTTCTAACGCTCCTTGAGATGTTTTACTATGATAAAGGCGCTATGTAAGTGCAGGTTGTTGCTGTTGTGTTATTTTACAATTCCTAATAAAATGCAGCAGGAAGTTCGCTATAATTGAACTCAGCGCCCCACAACACATTTCCTTCAATCTCTACCACGGATCTCCGTTGAACACGGTGCAATCTTCCTCACCCACAAAGATTACTTTCCTCAATTGTGCAAGAAAATCCATGAGAGAGAGTCATACTGCAGGAGGAAAATGGCCAAATCGCCAGAGGGAGGAGGTTATGAGTTGCTGTTGCTGCCAGTTTCAAATAACAGCCCCAAGGTTTCACAAATCCAAAAATGGAGCCAGGTTTTCCGTTAACTGAAATTACTAAAGGTTTGGGATGCTCTCTTATTCCACATTGCTAATGTAACACCATAGCAATCAAATCACTCTTATAAGAACATAAGAAATAGGAGCAGGAGTCGGCCATTCGGCCCCTCGAGCCTGCTCCGCCATTCAATAAGATCATGGCTGATCTTCGACCTCAACTCCACTTTCCTGCACTATCCCCATATCCCTTGATTCCCCTAGAGTCCAAAAATCTATCGATCTCTGTCTTGAATATACTCAACGACTGAGCCTCCACAGCCCTCTGGGGTAGAGAATTCCAAAGATTCACCACCCTCTGAGTGAAGAAATTTCTCCTCATCTCAGTCCTAAATGGCTGACCCCTTATCCTGAGACTATGACCCCTGGTTCTAGACTCCCCAGCCAAGGGAAACATCCTCCCTGCATCTACCCTGTCAATCCCCTTCAGAATCTTATATGTTTCAATGAGATCACCTCTCATTCTTCTGAATTCTAGCGAATATAGGCCTAGTCTCCTTTTGTATATATACTTTTAGTAGAAAATGCCTTGCACACAATATATATACTTTTGTCACTTATGGGCTAGGCCACTGTGTTATGGTTTCCGTGAAAAAATGGGTGGAACTCATAGAATCATAGAAACTTACAGCACAGAAAGAGGCCATTCGACCCGTCGTGCCTGTGTCAGCTCTTTGAAAGAGCAGTCTTGCCTACTCATAAGAACATAAGAAATAGGAGCAGGAGTTGGTAATTCAGCCCCTCGAGCCTGCTTCGCCATTCAATAAGATCATGGCTGATCTTCTACCTCATCTCCACCTTCCCGCACTATCCCCAAAATTTATCAAACTCTGTCTTGAATATACTCAACGACTGAGCATCCACAGCCCTCTGGGGCAGAGAATTCCAAAGATTCACCACCCTCTGAGTGAAGAAATTTCTCCTCATCATTAGTCCCACATCCCCGCTTTTTGTCCGTAACCCTGTAAGTTCCTCTTCCTCCAGTACCTGTCCAACTCTGTTTTAAAATTATTGATGGAATCAGCTTCCACCACCTTTTCAGGTCGAGCGTTCCAGATCCCGACAACTCTGAGTGAAAAGTTTCTCCTCATTTCCCCTCTAGATCTTTTCCAATGATTTTGAATCTATGATCTCTGGTTATTGATCCACTTGCCACAGTGAATATTTATTCCCTATTTACTCTATCAAAAACCTCTCATCATCTGGAAAACCTCGATTAGGTCACCTCTTGACCTTCTCTGATCCCAGTCCTAACTTTTCCAACCTCTCCTCATAACTCAAGTCCCTCATCCCTGGTTAAAGCAGCCCGCTTGATTGGCACCCCGTCCACCACCTTAAACATTCACTCCCTCCACCACCGGCGTACCGTGGCTGCAGTGTGCACCATCTACAAGATGCATGGGAACACCACCACCTCCAAGTTCCCCTCCAAGTCACACAACATCCTGACTTGGAAATATATCGCCGATCCTTCATCGTCGCTGGGTCAAAATCCTGGAACTCCCTCCCCAACAGCACTGTGGGAGTACCTTCACCACACGGACTGCAGCGGTTCAAGAAGGCGGCTCACCACCACCTTCTCGGGGGCAATAAATGCTGGCCCGGCCAGCGACGCCCACATCCCATAAACGAATAAAAAGAAAAGAGAGCGGGGAGAGCGAGCCCGGAGAGAACGGGTCCCAGCTGGTCTTCCATGGTAGTCAATCCACTGACCTCTAAAGCGCCGAGACCCTGATCACTAAAACACTGAACTCCAAATGCAGAATAAAAATCACACAAACCCTTGTAACTAAAAGGGAATTTGACTTGGTCATCGCAGACCAGCGACCTTGCTCATGAAAAACACTCAAGGACGTTCAACAGATAATGCAGGGGGAAAATGGCACAGAACACAGGAAATGCTTGATCGCGATCACGGAGCACTCAAACATCTTAAAACAGTGCGTGGTCATTCTCCTGCTGAACTGGCAGTGAGTGGCTGACGCCGACTGGAAGGAAGGAACCAAGCTGTATCCTTGAGGGCCACGAGAATGTAAAGCCTCCCTTTATTTATGACTCCGAGCATCCACTTGGAGAAACCAACAGCTTGCAGCTGGCTCACTCGGTTCACCACTGGTTCTGAGTCAGCTTTCAGAGCACAACATATTTTGCCTGAGTTATGCCCCGTTTTCCCAGAATGGCCCCGACAATCTGCAGATCATCTGCAAACTGATAACAGAGGATCAAGAAAATGTCACGCTGAGATACAGCCACTTAGTGACTTCAAAAAACAAAAAAATTAACCCCGTTAGTCTGGTAAGTTTCTGAAACGTCCACCATTTTCAAAAGGAAGATGGAGGGCTGTTTTATTCATAAGTTAAAACAATCCCCTCTGCCCCCCCGTCCCACACACGATGGGAAGGCTTTCCCTTCCACTTTGCTCTTTTTGGGTGGGGGTGGGGGTTGGGGGGAACTTCTCACGGTCAATTCTCCTTTCAATAACTGAACAGCCAGAAATGGTGCAACGAGCTGCAACTTTAAAACGCTGGCCGTGCCGCTGTTGAACCACAGACGGGAGGGAGGGGGGGGGGAATGTTGGCGAATTTCGTTGTAGCTTCTCTCGCTCCACCGCAAAAAACCCCGTTCGCACGGGTAAACAGGGGTCCCATCGCACTTCCGCCAATGTTACGGTGGTGGGATGGGAGAAGCTCTGAGAAAATTCACCCGCATGATTGGAGACAATGGGGCGGGGGGGGGGCATTTGGACTTTGGCCGCTATCGGCTCGACCACCCATTAAACACCTACATAGGAGCAGGAGGAGGCCATTCAGCTCCTCGAGCCTGTTCCACCATTCAATGAGATCATGGCTGATCTGTGTCCTAACTCCATAAACCCGCCTTTGCCCCATATCCCTTAATACCTTTGCTTAACAAAAATCTATCAATCTAAGATTTAAAATTAACAAATGGTCTAGCATCAATTGCCGTTTGCGGAAGAGAGTTCCAAACTTCTACCACCCTTTGTGTGCAGAAGAGTTTCCTAATTTCACTCCTGAAAGGTCTGGCTCTAATTTTTAGGCTATGTCCCTTAAGTTCGAGACGCCCCAACCTCTCATTTCCACTGAAGTCAATGGAAGGAGGTAGTAGGGTTAGTATGCTGGAAAGGCGAGATGAGATGGGACAAAAGGTCTTCTTCATCCAACTCTACCATGCCACCTTGCGAAAGATTTGTGCAGCTGTAATGGGGAGATACAAAAAGACAACTCGTTGCACTGAGCTGTGACTCAGCCTTTGAGTTATTGAAGACCAGTGAGAAGCTTCACTTCGTGGACAAGGACCAACTAACAAGGACTGGCCCAATGAAACCACCACCTCCGTCCTAGATACTCGGGCACACAGTGACATCCATTGAACTTACAGTTAACACGTATCTTTTAATCTGTTCTCTGTCCAGCTGTCGAGCAAGGTAGACCACTCCACGGCTCCTGTTGGCTGTGCTAATCCTGAAAGCTCCATCGGTATTTCCAGACAGAATGGTGAAGTTAACCTGCAGTTTAGAAAAAGACAAAATTATTTGCACACGAGCGAGATGGAAATAGACCAGCGACACTGCTGGTTTTGAGAAAACTGCCCAGAGAGAATGTTCCTCGAGGCTCTTGGCTTTTACTGCTAGTACTCTTTGACGTAAGAAAACTACTAGGCACTTGGTCTAAGCGTTAAACAAAGCTTTAATCAACTGTTTTACAACATGGAGATCTAGTTGTGTCCTTCACTAGTTCCTGTTGAGGAATGTCCTGAGCAAGCTGGGCCCATGCCCGAGTATTTATACTCTCCCTGGACAGCGCCACCAGCAGGCCGCCCAGTATTACTTCATACAAGATTCATGTCACTCTTTTCGATGCACCTGGTTTGATTCACAACATAGACATGGATGAGAGACACTACTTGGCCCTTCTTAGCTAAAGTCAACTGGGTTTTTCTAATTCATTCGTGGGATGTGGGCGTCGCAGGCAAGGCCAGCGTTTATTGTCCATCCCCAACTGCCGTCGAGAAGGTGGTGGTGAGCCGCCTTCTTGAACCGCTGCAGTCCGTGCGGTACTATAGGTGTATTGCTAATTGACCTCCTGTGGCATTGCTCGCGAGCAGCGTTGAGTCTGGAGCCTGGCTCCAATGTTCATCTGCTAACCTGGCCGAGCCTTTTAAGGTCGCTGCCCAGGGGGCTCCCTGTGTAGACGAGATCTAGGTGGATCCCAAGCTCGAGGAGAGGCTACTTATTGTTGTCACTTAGACGTTTCCCGAGCTTGACAGCTCCTTGTTGTCTCAACAACTTCCAGAAACCAACGAGGTGGCAAAACTCCCGTTTCGAAACAAAATGCTTGAAAATGAGGCTGTTCCTACCAGTCCGTTCTTATTTGCATCCGGATCTTGGGCAAAGACAACAGCTACCCGTTTGCCAACGGCGGCATCCTCCTGTACCGCCACCGAGGAATCGGAAGTCGCATCGAATACCGGGCTGTTGTCATTCTCGTCCGCAATAGTAATGATTACCTGTTGGACGAAAAGGAGTGAGAGAGCAATTGAACAAGGTAACGTCCCCTACGAGAAAAGGCCATTTAACCCATCAAGCCGACTCCATCAAAAGCTGTGGCTCAGTGGGCGGCGCCCTCCCATCTAGGTCAGAAGGTCGTGGGTTCAAGTCCCACTCCAGAGACTTGAGCACAAAAATCCAGGCTGACACTCCAGTGCGGCGCTGAGGGAGTGCTGCACTGTCGGAGGTGCCGTCTTTCGGATGAGACGTTAAACCGAGGCCCCGTCTACTCTCTCAGGTGGACGTAAACAATCCCATGGCACTATTTCGAAAAAGAGCAGGGGAGTTCTCCCCGGTGTCCTGGCCAATATTTATCCTTCAATCAACATTAATAAAAGACAGATTATCTGGTCATTATCACATTGCTGTTTGTGGGAGCTTGCTGTGCGCAAATTGGCTGCCGCGTTTCCTACATTACAACAGTGACTGCACTTCAAAAAGTACTTCATTGGCTGTAAAGCGCTTTGGGACGTCCTGAGGTCGTGAAAGGCGCTATAGAAATGCAAGACTTTCTTTCTTTCTTTAAGCACAGCATATGTGATGGCAGCTTTAAAAAAAAACAACAAAAGTCCCTGGTTTCTTGCAGGAAAGTACTGATTTCCATTACCTTAGTTTCCTAGTGATGCAATAATAGTTGTCAGTTGTTAGTGGAGGAACATTGAATGCGTTGATCTGATGTTCCTTTGCCTTCCATTTTAATGCAGTTGCTAGCCCGGTTATTTTAAGGATGTCCCGAAGTGCTTTACAGCCAATGAAGTACTTTTTGAAGTGTAGTCACTGTTGTAATGTAGGAAACGCGGCAGCCAATTTGCGCACAGCAAGCTCCCACAAACAGCAATGAGATATATGACCAGACAACTGTTCTTTTAATGATGTTGGTTGAGGAATAAATATTGGCTAGGAGACCAGGGAGAACTCCCCTGCTCTTCTTCAAAATAGTGGCTTGGGATTTTAAATTTTTTTTATTTATTAATTCGTGGGATGTGGGCGTCGCTGGCAAGGCCAGCATTTATTGCCCATCCCTAATTGCCCTTGAGAAGGTGGTGGTGAGCCGCCTTCTTGAACCGCTGCAGTCCGTGTGGTGAAGGTGCTCCCACAGTGCTGTTAGGCAGGGAGTGCCAGGATTTTGACCCAGCGACGATGAAGGAACGGCCGATATATTTCCAAGTCGGGATGGTGTGCGACTGGAGGGGAACGTGGAGGTGGTGGTGTTCCCATGTGCCTGCTGCCCTTGTCCTTCTAGGTGGAAGAGGTCGCAGGTTTGGGAGGTGCTGCCGATGAAGCCTTGGGATCTTTTATGTCCACTTGTGAGAGCAAACATGACCCGGTAGCATGCAACATGCATGGTTCCACTAAGTCAGAACACATTACTGCGCCCAAAACAGCAAGTGATGCTTACCTTCTGCTCATCCAGGATAAGAGAGAAAGAAAAGAAACGATTTATTAGTCAAACATCTCACAACATCAATCATTTTAAAACAGCAACACTGAAGAGCCTCAACGTTGCAAAATCTCAGCCTCCGTTTCAATTTTTCTCAATGAGTTTTGCCGCCTGCATTGCTGCTTTTGAAAAGTTGTGAGGAAAGAGACACAAGTTACATCAGCCTTGTTACAAAAATATCACAGCTCAGAAATTTGGGCATGCCCACCTTTGGGTGGGTGGGAGGGCCGCAGGATTCATTCCCCGTGCCAGAATGGTGAGGCCCGCGACTCCCCAGATATTGGGCCTCAGATCTCATTGTATTGGAGCCGGTGAGGCCGCAACAGCCCGCCGGTGAAGACTAGCGAGAAATCGGGCCGCTTCCAACGTCATAGTGGCCCTCAGATTGAGTGTGTCCAGGAGCGGGTGGAGCATCGAGTTCGGAGGGAAGGTTCGGGGGCCGGGAGAGGAGGGTGGGAAGGATCGGGAGAGGAGGGTGGGAAGGATCGGGGGTTGGGAGAGGAGGGTGGGAAGGATCGGGGGTTGGGAGACGTGGGTGGGGGTGATCGGGAGAGGGGTTAAATGTGCGGTTGGGAGGAGTGTGTGCGCTTCCTGCCTGCCATTTTGCGGGCTTAACGCCTGAAAAACAGGTGCAACACGGCTCAATTTCTAGGCCCACGTGTCTTATCAAAATCGTGTTCTCTCACTTGTTCTTCTCCAAAACAATGGGTCCCAGTCAGATCATTAATTACAGGCATCGCTGACACCATGGGTTCATGAACAAAATCTGACTTCACTTCTAGTTACAATATAAATTACACCCAGTGACATTTCGTTTTGAATAAAATGTGTATTCTTACCACAGTGGAGTCTTTCTTGGGTCCCCCATCATCTGCTATGACGGTGATCAGATAGTAATCTCCCTTCTCCCGATCCACCCGCCCTCGAACAGTTATTACACCCTGTAACAGGCAATGGGAGGGGAGATGTTGATGAGATCAGTGATATTCTGTGACAAGCAGTCTTGCTGCCTGCAAGGTAGATTCAGAACATTTAACATCCTGATGGAGAACTGCGATTTAGATTGCTGAGACACCCAAGGATAGATTTTAGAAAGGAGTTGGATATATACCTGAAAATTAATATTTACTTAAAAAATACTTCTGGGATTGTTCTCCGTAGAGCAGAGAAGGAGATTTGATAGAGGTGTTCAAATTCATGAAGGGTTTTGATAGAGTGGCTAGAGAGAAACTGTTTCCACTGGCAGGAGGGTCGGTAACCAGAGGACACGGATTTAAGATAATTGGCAAAAGAACCAGAGGGGAGATGAATTTATAAAACATTTACGCAGCGACTTGTTATGATCTGGAATGCGCTGCCTGAAAGCAGATTCAATAGTAACTTTCCAAAGGGAATTGGATAAATACTTGAAAAGGAAAAATTTGCAGGGCTGTGGGGAAAGAGCAGTGGGAGTGGGATTAATCGGAGAGCTCTTTCAAAGAGCCGGCACAGGCTCGATGGGCCTCCTCCTGTGCGGTACGATGATTCTATGATATCTGGGTGGAATGCAGAAAAGAACACCTGGTGGGAGGAAATAATGGAAGGAGGATTCAGCAAGTTCTGGAAGGGGCTTGTGATCTTCTCCTTTCCTCTCTGGCCTCCTACATTCCACCCTACATAAACTTGAGGTCATCCAAAACTCGGCTGCCCGTGTCCTAACCCGCACAAAGTCCCGTTCGCCCATCACCCCTGTGCTCGCTGACCTACACTGGCTCCTGGTTAAGCAGCACCTCGATTTCAAAATTCTCATCCTTGTTTTCAAATCCCTCCATGGCCTCATCCCCCTCCCTATCTCTGTAATCTCCTTCAGCCCCACTACCCCCCCCCGAGATATCTGCGCTCCCCTAATTCTGCCCTCTTGAGCATCCTTGATTATAATCGCTCAACCATTGGTGGCCGTGCCTTCTGTTGCCTAGGCCCTAAGCTCTGGAATTCCCTGCCTAAACCTCTCCGCCTCGCTACCTCTCTTCCCTCCTTTAAGACGCTCCTTAAAACCTACCTCTTCGACCAAGCTTTTGGTCACCTGCCCTAATTTGTCCTTATGTGGATCGGTGTCAAATTTGTTGTCTTAAAATACTCCTGTGAAGTGCCTTGGGACGTTTTACTACGTTAAAGGCGCTATATAAATACAAGTTGTTGTTGTTTGCCTCAAGTAATGCTCAACACTTAGGATGCGAAGATGAATTATCTGCCCCTGGTGCCATGTGCCCAAAAGAAATAAAAATCTCAGAAAGAGAAGGAAACCCTGAATTTCACATTGCAAAAATTGCTTTCCACTTGTGACTGACAATACAGTGAATGATCAAACTTTAGGCACCATGAACTACGATATACTCACGGTGACTCTGTTTATTTGAAATAAGGACAAGGTCTGGGCCGAGGTGTCAGGGTCAAACCTATAGGTGATCAGGTTCATGTTATCAGCAGACTGGGCTTGGATTTGAACCACTTCGGTCCCAGTGGCGATATTTTCTGCAAGCGTCGCTTCGTACGATGCATTTGTAAACTGCACAGGCTCGTCCAACTCATTTAACAAGGTGATGTAGACGGTGCAGAACCCCCTGTTGTAAGGTGGGGCTTGGTCCGTGGCAGAGATGTTCATGAGATAGCTGGTCCTGGTCTCGTAATCAAGGTAGTTTACTGTAGTGATCAGGCCTGTACTCTCATCAATGGCAAACTTCCTCTCTGATCCAGTCAAGATTGTGTAGGCTACCATGCCTCCATTCCCTGGGAAATAATTACAAAACATTAAAACACTGCGCCACGTAACTTCAGTGTTAGCCGTGTCTCAATGGGTAGCACTCTCTCGTCTCTGAGTCAGAAGGTCGTGGGTTCAAGTCCCACTCCAGGGACTTGAGCACATAAATCCAGGCCAACACTCCAGTGCAGTACTGAGGGAGTGCTGCACTGTCGGAGGTGCCGTCTTTCAGATGAGACGTTAAACCGAGGCCCCGTCTGCTCTCTCAGGTGACCGTAAAATAAATCCCATGGCACTATTTTGAAGAAGAGCAGGGGAGTTATCCCCGGTGTCCTGGCCAATATTTATCCCTCAATCACTAAAACAGATTATCTGGTCATTATCACATTGCTGTTTGTGGGAGCTTGCTGTGCGCAAATTGGCTGCCGTGTTTTCTACATTACAACAGTGACTACACTTCAAAAAGTGCTGCATTGGCTGTAAAGCGCTTTGGGACGTCCTGAAGATGTGAAAGGTGCTATAGAAATACAAATTTGTTCGTTCTTCACCTACAAGTGCTCCGTATTCTAAGTAAGACAACTGTCAAATTTGGATCAATAATACATTCAATCCCGTGAGGTCCTCACTGGTCACGGGAAGCTTCCAGCGAGCCAATGGACCTGGTGCGTTCAAAATTCATGGTCGCCTGCATGTGCACTAGAGGTCTAAACATGGGCAAGCACTCGAAGAGACCCTCCTCCTCTCTCTCTCTTCCTTTAAGATGCTCCTTAAAACCGACCTCTTTGACCAAGCATTTGGTCACCAGTCCTAATATCTCGTGTGTCTCGGTGTCAAATTTTGTTTGATGACGCTCCTGTGAAGCGTCTTGGGACGTTTTACTACGTTAAAGGCGCTATATAAATGCAAGTTGTTGTTGCTGCTGCTGCTGACAATCCCACCCTGCCCCCTCACATCCTGAATTTTTGCATGGTTGATTTAACCAGGAGTGGATCCACCAGGAGACTATCCAACCTGCGTACCCTGTATCCCAGGTGGCCAAAGGCCAACACCGTTTGGGCAAGGTGCAACCAGCCTTTAACAAAACAGCCCCTTCAAACAGCAAGACACGAGGCTGCAATCTCCGGCACTGAAAGTACATGTGAAAGTTGGCTTCAGCAAGCATCAGTTGGAGTAGGGAAGCTGGAGTTATTCCCTCAATGCTGCACCAACTGGCCAACCAGACTGCTCCTGGCATAACATAGTGTAAGGTAGCGTTCTTGTTAGCTAGCCAAGGCTTGAGTGCACCTGCATCTCATTGGCGTTTCAAAACCTGAGTAAAGTTATTCCTCTTCATTCAGCCTTGGATTGAAAGAACCCCCAGTGCGAGTTTGGAGGCCGAGCATTACCCGTGTCTCCGTCGGTTGCCCGGACTACTGTGACGGACGTGCCGATCCCTGCCGTTTCCCGTAGCCCAAGCCGGTTATACTGCTGTTGGGTAAATACCGGCGTTTCATCGTTCACATCCTCCACGTCTACAATCACCTAGACAAGAAAAGGTCAAGTCAAGGGCGTGAAAACACAAGAAGAGCAAACGGCCAAATTATCAAGAATCGGTTCATTCTTAAAAAGTCGCACCACAGCCAAGGCGAGGAGTAAAGTTAATAATGATATTATATCTCTTCTACCCCTCAAACATGTCTTTCACCCTTTTGAATTTGCTGATAGATCCCCCTCTACCGTCTCCCTGGGCGATCTGCTCCACACATTCACACCCTCCGTGCAAAGTGGTTGGATCAAATCTGTCCCATCAACTTCCCTTATGCTGAATGTAGATCGACCAAAAAGCCGACCTACGTCACTGCCCCTACGATAAGTGAGCCAGATTTAGCAGTGTAAACACTTTGACCTGGCTCGCGTGGGATCTGGGTTAGAACCGCACCAGTATAAACCAGCTTCTATCACCACGGGGGGTACAAGCTAGAAACCGTGGCGGTCCAAAGAGATTTGGGGGGGGGGGTTCAGGTACATACATCATTAAAATATCACGGACAGGTACAAAAAAAAAATCAAAAAGGCTAATGGAACGCTGGCCTTTATATCTAGAGGACTAGAATACAAGCGGGTAGAAGTTATGCTGCAGCTGTACAAAGCCCTGGTTAGACCACACCTGGAGCACTGTGAGCAGTTCTGGGCACCACACCTTAGGAAGGATATATTGGCCTTGGAGGGAGTTTGGCGTAGAATGATACCTGGACTCTAACTGTTAAGTTACGAGGAGCGATTACACAAACTAGGGTTGTATTTCCTTGGAATTTAGAAGGTTAAGGGGTGATTTGATCGAAGTTTTTAAGATATTAAGGGGAACTGATAGGGTAGATAGAGAGAAACTATTTCCGCTGGTTGGGGATTCTCGGATTTGGGGGGCACAGTCTAAAGATTAGAGCCAGACCTTTCAGGAGTCAAGTTAGGAAACACTTCTACACACAAAGGGTGGTAGAAGTTTGGAACTCTCTTCTGAAAATGGCAATTGATGCTAGATCAATTTTAAATCTGAGATTGATAGACTTTTGTTAACCAAAGGTATTAAGGGATACGGGGCAAAGGCGGGTATATGGAGTTAGGTCACAGATCAGCTACGATCTCATTGAATGGCAGAACAGGCTCAAGGGGCTAAATGGCCTCCTCCTGTTCCTATGTTCCTAAGTGATGACTATAAATGATCGTAACCCTGTCCTAGGGCTACACCGATGGAAACACAGAGAAAAGTCCCACAGCATTACATGGAGATCATTTGATGACAGCTCGAGTCTGCGTACGGACCGAGGGTTTGCTCTTACTCTGACGGAGCTCCTCATCCTTCCAAAGTCATTATTGTAGGCCTCCACCTCCAACACGTGGGTAGTGCTGCTCTCCCTGTCCAAGGGGCGGGAACCTCTGGAGATGAGTCCAGTAGTTTGGTCCATCTGGAAGTTATTATTGGGATTTCCTAGAAAAACAAAGCCAGCTGAGTGAATAGTGCTGAAGTTAAAAATATATCTCCTTGACCAACTTTCCTTAAACTATTAAGACTGATAACTTATTTTCTTGTTGACTTCCTGTGAATTCATTAGACAGGATGTAACATTTTCCAGGATGCAGCCTGCGCCAGCTCTACAGTTTCGTGAAATCACTGCAATTCTCGGAAGAGTCCTTTGCTGCTGAGCAAAGCCTTTACCTGTCAGTCATCTCTCGGGAAAACAGAGTAGTAACTCATGCCTATTACAGAAGAAATGTTCCAAGTTCTTTATTTTTCGCTTCTGTTTCAAGCATTACTTCCAATTTGCTACTGAAGCCACTTCGCAGTGCACACCTCTGACCCAAAGGAGTTTACAGAAGGATGCCATTTGGCCCATCACGTCCATGCCGGCTCTCTGTTAGAGCAACTCGAGACGAATCCCACTGCCCTGCTCTCTCCCCACTGCCCTGTATCTTCCTCTGCTTCAAATAGTTATCCAAACTTCCCTGAAAAGATGCAATGGTCTCTGCCTCAACTACACCCTGAGGCAAAGCCTCCTATGTTCCAATAACCCTCTGAGGAGAGAAACTCCAGTACCAAAGGCGACCGGGGAAGACAGGACAAAGATAGGCTACCAGGGTGGGCAGATAGGTGGCAGATGCAGTTCAATGCAAAATAAACATGAGGGTGCACATTTTGGAAGTAAGAGCGGAAAGAGGAAGTGCACCTTAAATGGTAAGATTAGAACGGAGGAAGAGAGAGATCTTGGTGTGTAGGTCATTAAAGTCGGTAGCACAAATACATGAGGTCATAAAAAGTGCAAAGGGATACTTGGTTTTCTAGCTAGAGGGTCAGAATACACAAATCACTGCCTAGGGCTAAAATGGATCTCATGAATCAGCACGGCCAATTTTGTAAGACAACTCTGCTCACCACAGTGAACTCCATCTTGTGTCACCGTGTGTGCAAAAAGGACTTTATAGATAAATGGAAATATTTACTTTTGTGCTTTACAGAGGAATTTCCCAAATATTTTAAATACTTCAACAACAACTTGCATTTGTATAGCGCCTTTACCGTAGTAAAACGTCCCAGGGCGCTTCACAGGAGCGATTATCAGACAAAATCTGCTACCAAGCCACAACAGATATTAGGGCAGGTGACCAAAATCTTGGTCAAAGAGGTAGGTTTTAAGGAGCGTCTTAAAGGAGAGAGAGGCGGAGAGGTTTAGGGAGGGAATTCCAGAGCTTAGGGCCCAGACAGCTGAAGGCACGGCTGCCAGTGGTGGGGCAAGGGGAGTAGACGATGAACAGATCAGAATTGGAGGAACATTCTACTCCTGAGCATCACTCTACACAAACTCCAACTCGCCCAAAACTCCACCTCATTCACTCTATTGCACATCGGGTTCCACTCACCATTACCCCTATTCTCGACGACTTCCATTGGATCCCTGTCCCCCATCGCATTCAATTCAAAAATCCTCATCCACAGATCCCTCCTTGGCTGCACAGCACCCTACCTCTGCAACCTTCTCCAGCCTTATGTCCCCTTCGAACTCTGGCTTCCTGTGCATTGCCCCACCCCTCGGATCCAGCATTGGTGGGATAGCCTAGCCACCTTGGCCCTACATTTTGGAACCCCCTTCCGAAACCTTGCAACTTCTCTTCCTAACTTTTTAAAGGCCTCCTTAAATCCCATCTTGTTGACCATGCTTTTGGTTTTCCCAACTAACTCGCCTTCTGTCGCTCGGTCTTCACTTCTGTCTCTGTGAAGCACCTTGTGCTATTAACCAGGTTAAAGGTTGACGCTCAAATAAAAAATTAAGAATCCAACTCTGGAAAACAGTGCCCAGACTAAGCAGTTGGGTGGAGGGAAGAGCTGCAGCAGTTTATTAAATCCTTTCTAACTCCAATGACACAAAGATTTCAGCGGTCAAAACATGTATCCATTCTTTGAGACATCAAGCTAGAATTTACTAGCAACAATAAATAGCAGGTGATCGTTCAACCCATTCTATGACATTCCTCTGTTCCATATTTTAATGGAGAGGTTCGTCCATTTATTTCTGTTAAATGATGGGATACAGGAATGCCACAGGAATGTATTGAGACCTTCATCCGGAAAGGTTGGACAGGCTAGACTTGTATCCGCTGGAGTTTAGAAGAGTAAGAGGTGACTTGATTGAAACATATAAGATCCTGAGGGGTCTGGACAGGGTGGATGTGGAGAGGATGTTTCCTCTTGTGGGGGAATCTAGAACTAGGGGTCACTGTTTAAAAATAAGGGGTTACCCATTTAAGACAGAGATGAGGAGAAATTTGTTCTCGCAGAGGGTCGTGAGTCTTTGGAACTCTCTTCCTCAGAGGGTGGTGGAAGCAGAGTCTTTGAATATTTTTAAGGCAGAGGTAGATAGATTCTTGGTAAGCAAGGGGGGTGAAAGGTTATCGGGGGTAGGCGGACATGTGGAGTAATCAGACCAGCCATGATCTTATTGAATGGCGGAGCAGGCTCGAGGGGCCGAGTGGCCTACTCCTGCTCCTAATTCATATGTTCGTATGTACTAACTACAATTTCTATCCCAATCTGCAAAACTTACAATTTATAATACAAAAGCAAAATACTGCGGATGCTGGAAATCTGAAATAAAAAACAGAAAATGCTGGAATACTCAGCAGGTCGGGCAGCATCTGTGGAGAGAGAAACAGAGTCAACGTTTCAGGTCGATGACCCTTCGCCAGTTCTGACAAAAGGTCATCAACCTGAAACGTTAACTCTGTTTCTCTCTCTCCACAGATGCTGCCTGACCCGCTGAGTATTTCCAGCACTTTCTGTTTCTATTTTAGATCAATTTTTAATGCTCAATTTTCCAAAATAAAATTGAGAAGGCGTATGGCACTGAAGATTATCCGTTGGTTCACAGTATTCTTTCGTTATGCTCAAGGTCCAACCTTGGTGTATTAACTTTGCGGCCGCAAGAAGAACTTGCATTTATCCAGCATCTTTCAAAAACTCAAGACCTCCCGAGGACGGCACCTCCGACAGTGCAGCACTCCCTCAGCACTGCACTGCAGTGTCAGCCTAGATTATGTGCTCAAGTCTCTCGAGTGGGGCTTGAACCCACGACCATTGTGACTCAAGAGGCGAGAGTGCTAGCCACTGAGCCACGGCTGACACCAGCGGACTGACAAAGCAAGTTATGCCACTGAAAGAAATCCTTTTAACCGAACGTTATCTAAACTCCGTAAAAAAAAACATCTGTTTCTTATTTAAGCGGCCCCTTCAATTACATTCTGATGCTTTCTGCTAAGTAAGGTAAATGGAGCAGATGCAAGTCAATGTTACCTGAGAGGATTCTGTACCAAACCTTCCCATTATCTCCTTCATCCGCATCAGTGGCTTCCACCTATTAAAACAGAGGAAAGCCTGATTCAGCAAAAGAAACACAATGGGCAGCTTCTTGCTGCATGCGTGCGTCGTATTTTATGTCAAGTTCTTACAGACTGAAGGCACCGGTGTTATAGTTGAGCTGCAATCTGTGCCTCAGAACAGAGAGAAAAAATACTTGCATTTACAGACTTACTACATCTCTCAGAAACACCTCAAAGGCTTTTTTATTCAATAATTCTTGGGATGTGGGCGTCGCTGGCAAGCCTGGCATTTATTGCCCATCCCTAGTTGCCCTTTGAGAAGGTGGTGGTGAGCCACCTTCTTGAACCGCTGCAGTCCGTGTGGTGAAGGTACTCCCACAGCGCTGTTAGGGAGGGAGTTCCAGGAGTTTGACCCAGTGATGATGAAGGAACGGCCGATATATTTCCAAGTCAGGATGGTGTGTGACTTGGAGGTGAACTTGGAGGTGGTGGTGTTCCCATGCGCCTGCTGCCCTTGTCCTTCTAGGTGGAAGAGGTCGCGGGTTTGGGAGATGCTGCCGAAAAAGCCTTGGCGAGTTGCTGCAGTGCATCTTGTAGATGGTGCACCCTGCAGCCACAGTGCGCTGGTGGTGGGGGGAGTGAATCGCATACAACGCGTCACTGTGAAGTACAGCGATTGTTACATAGGCAAACGTGGCACTGCCATTTCCCGCACAGCAGGATCCCACAAACCGCAGTGCAACGACTGGCCGGTGAATCTGTTCTTGGTGGTGTTAACTGAGGGGGGATTTGTTGATCGGGACACCGAGAGAAGTCCTTGCTCCCCAATTTCACATTTTTAGAATTATGCAGTGCGATCACCTTTCAACAAAGCTTTTTTAGGTTAGTGTAAGACGCAATTTGGGGTTTTGAACCAGTGAGAGATAAAAACATTACAAATAAGCTGCATCAATGATAAGCGAAGCCAAGGATAACAGGTCATTTGCAAAACAAAACAAGATAAAAGTTAAGCAAGGCCTGACTGAGCTTCAGGCACGTTGAGTCGAGCACGTTTGACAGTTATTAGTCATTTGAAGAAAAAAGTTTGATCAAGGAAATTAATGGCGTTTCGAAAACATTGTCCAGCGAGCTCGTCATTCAGTAACTTGGGCCTGGGCAATATTAGAACAGCGCGCTCATGATTAATTCTGTCGTCCTCTCCTGACCTTCAGTGTAATTGTTGAACAAATTCTCCTCAAAAGACGGTAAAGACAAACAGTAGCACCCTCTACTGGCCAGAGGTACCTGCGGCTTTTCACGGTTTTGGTGTGGAAGTATATTTAGTTTAGGAATATATCTCGGATTCTAAATATTATGAAGTGCCTTCTAAAGTTTATAATATGCAACTGAGGAGCCCTCTCCCCATTTATTCATCCAGTTCACCTTACACTTCATCCCCTCCATCTTGCACACTTTTTTACTTTCGTGTGAGCATGATTCTGTGTATACATATATATATCTACATACGCATGTACGCCTACAGGGATGTGCATATGTGGATTTTTCCTATGCTTCTTCACTGCCTTGCAGTCCAGTTTAAGTCCATTGCAGACGTGGGTTTTATTGCGCTATGTTTCATAGCTTTTTTTAAAATGCCTTTTCACTGCTGGACTGAGATCTCTGTCTATCATCAACCATCTTTGTGCAGGCCACTGGAACTGCTTCCCTGCGTCAGCAATTACCTGTTGTTTTCCCTCCTAATTATTTTGTTACATTAAATGTCGCCCTCGTGAGCCGCTCTCCAAACGACCACACTCAGCAACAAAGCATGGCGACAAAGAACAGCACCAGTTAAAGGCACCACTGGGATTCGAACCCGCAATATCCTGTATCCTGTTTACAAGGCTGGTGCTTAAGCCAGTGCACCACAGCTCCCTGCACTCATTTTACACGGTCCTCTCAGGGTGCTTGTTTATTTTCCCGTTGCCAGCTCTGACATCAGCTACACCTGAGAAAGGTAGGAAAGAAAGATAGAAAGAAAGAGAGAGAGAAACAGAAAGAAAGAGATAGAGAAAGAAAGAGAAAGAAGGCAAGAAAAGAAAGAAACCAATTCACTTAAGAAGCCTTAAAGAGACTGCCCGTCAATAGTGAGCGTCTAATATTGGCCCAAACTATATATTGTGGCTTGAAGTTTGAACCCTCATCGGAAGCCAGTTCAAGTCCATTCCAGAGAAGGATTTTAGATGTGGGTTTCATTGTGATTTTGTATGAACTTCCGCTACAAGATTCAATGCTCACCGCACCATCAGTAGCTTTGTGTGCTTGGGGATTGCTTGCAAACACACTTCAGGTACTCCTCTATCCTAACGCCCAATTGGCAGTGCTACCCAGCTTAAAGAATACGGTGCTATCATTGCAGAAAGCTTTTTTGATGAGCATGCAACAACAGAAATAACCCACTCTTAAATGTCGACATGGTCTTTGCTCCAATCATGGCTCAGTGGGTCGCTCTCTCGCCTCTGAGTCAGAAGGTTGTGGGTTCAAGTCCCACTCCAGAGACTCGAGCACATAAATCTAGGCTGACACTGCAGTGCAGTGCAGCACTGAGGGAGTGCTGCACTGTCGGAGGTGCCGTCTTTCGGATGAGACGTTAAACCGAGGCCCCGTCTGCTCTCTCAGGTGGACGTAAAAGATCCCATGGCACTATTCTGAAGAAGATCAGGGGAGTTATCCCCAAAGTCCTGGCCAATATTTATCCCTCAATCACATGGCCTCATAATCTCCTCAATCAACATCACTAAAAAACAGATTATCTGGTCATTATCACATTGCTGTTTGTGGGAGCTTGCTGTGCGCAAATTGGCTGCCGTGTTTCTCACATTACAGCAGTGACTACACTTCAAAAAGTACTTCATCGGCTGTAAAGCGCTTTGGGACAGCCTGAGGTTGTGAAAGGCGCTATATAAATGCAAGTCTTTCTTTCAAGCTCGAACTCCAGCATTGCATTCCACAGCCTCACAACACTGTGAAGAAGTTCCTCCTACTCTCGGTCCGAAATCTCTTACATTTAATCTTATGTCTACATCCTCTCCTTCTAGACCCCTCAATCACTGGAAACAGTCTGTTTCTGTTTGCTCTGGCCTAACCCCTTCATAATTTTAAACAGACCTCTAGCACATCGTCTCATAATCTCGTCTGCTTTAACGAAAACAGCCCCGATTTTTCAAAAGCAAAAATACTGTGGATTTTGGAAATCTGAAATAGAAACAGAAAATGCTGGAAACACTCAGTGGGTCAGGCAGCATGGGTGGAGAGAGAAAAACAGAGTCAACGTTTCAGGTCGGTGACCTTTTCTCAGAACTGGAACAAGTTAAGAGATGTAACAGGTTTTAAGCAAGTGCAGGGGCAGGGAAAGGGTTGGGGGGAAGGAGAGAGGAAAGAACAAAAGGGAAGGTCTGTGATCGGGTGGAAGGCAGGAGAGATTAAATGACAAAGGGGATGATGGTGCGAGGAGAAAGGAGATGGTAATGGGACAAGTTAAGAAACAAAAGATGGGTCTCGAAGAGGTTAAATGGGAATAGCAGAATCATCAGCAGCTGTCGTCCGAGAAAATGGTGGCAGAGGTTACGATCTGAAATTGTTGAACTCGATGTGGCCAAGTCTGTAAGACTTACAGGCTGTAAGTCTTTCTTTGTATTTGTATTTTCTCATACCAGGCAGCATCCTAATAAAACTGCGCGGCACCCTCCCTATTGCCTCAATACCAGTTACTCAATACCAAACGATTACTTCAGATGTACCTGCTTCACCTGGTGAAGGTGAAAAGTCAGGTCAGACACCGAGGTGTTGGGCAGAATCTACGAATATAAACCAGGGGATTCAGAGGCTGAGCACATTAAACTATCGTTACATAGTTTCAAATGCCTGATTTTTCTAAATAGTTAAAAAGAAAATGATTATATTGAGAGCATTTAATAATTTTTGATACGTTGATGAATATTGTTGAGCCCCTAGATGGAGCTCTAATGTTACACGTATAAGTCAACACACAAACCGGCTTAAATACATCTTTAAAAAAAAATTGAATTTGGAGTTGAAAGTCAGGCAACGGGTACACGTGTGATGTCCAAATACAGCTTTTCAACCTCTATCCACTTAAGAAAATTCAACTGCTGGATGTGGACTGAAAGTATAGTCATTAGTATATAAAGAAACTGCTCGGATATCCTTGCCTAACTAAAAGCACCAGAGCTGAATTGGCAGAGTCGTCTGAAGTGCTGCAAATTGAAGATGGGCTTGTCTACTTACCCCTCTCCCCTTCTCGCACATGAATTACCAGTTATGCTCAAGCTTCTGGTTTAATACACTGCTCTTACCCAGACCCAATACAAATGCATGATGTGAGCACATCTCCAACCTGCACTTTTCCCTCTCTCCTGTCAGTCCGCCCCATCTCCAAATTGCTCTCGACTTTCAAAAGAAGCTATTGTATCTCGAGGACTTCAATCTTTTTGTGAATAACAAGTTTTTTTTTAAGATGACCGCTTTCACTTATCTAAGGTATACTTAAGACTCTCTCATATTTAAGACAAGTCTTGGATTTTATAGCTGGCACCATTTAGAATCATAGAATGGTTACAGCACGGAAGGAGGCCATTCGGCCCATCGAGCCCGTGCCAGCTCTCTCTGCAAGAGCACTTCAGCTAGTCCCCCACTCCCCCACCCCTTTCCTCGTAGCCTTACAAATTTTTTTCCTTCAGGTACTTATCCAACTCCCTTTTGAAAGCCACGATTGGGCCTGCCCTCGCCACCCTTTCAGGCAGTGCATTCCAGATCCTAACCACTCGCTGCGTAAAAAAGTTTTTCCTCATGTCGCCTTTGGTTCTTCTGCCAATCACCTTAAATCTGTGTCCTCTGGTTTTCAACCCTTCCGCCAATGGGAACAGTTTCTCTCTGTCTACTCTGTCCAGACCCCTCACGATTTTGAACACCTCTATCAAATCTCCTCTCAACCTTCTCTGCTCCAAGGAGAACAACCCCAGCTTCTCCAGTCTATCCACGTAACTGAAGTCCCTCATCCCTGGAACCATTCTCGTAAATCTTTTCTGCAGCCTCTCTAAGGCCTTCACATCCTTCCTAAAGTGCGGTGCCCAGAATTGGACACAATACTCCAGTTGAGGCCGAACCAGTGGTTTATACAGGTTCATCATAACTTCCAGGCTTTTGTACTCTGTGCCTCTATTCATGAAGCCCAGGATTTGTATCTCTTGGCCGCTGAAGTCCTCCCCCAATTCAAATCACAGCTCGTTGATTGGGATTCCATAAAATCCCGTTAAAGTTTGCGAATGGCGATGCACTAGGATTCAGGCTGCACACTGGACTCATTTCAGAAGCAGGTGGCTCTTGTGAGCGGAAGGTGGGAGTGTTGGAAGGTTGGGATTAAAAATGACTGAAGAACCACTTTCTGTTGTTGCGATTTTTCACCCGCTCTCTGTTCCTACCTGGCCCGTCCACTGTTATTCTCACTTGTCCCCTTTCCCGTTGTTAATCTCCAAAATTTGCTGAGCTCTAATGGATTCTCACATAGAATCGTAGAAATTTACGGCACAGGTGGAGGCCATTCGGCCCATCGAGTCTGGTCCGGCCGAAAAAGAGCTATCCAGCCTAATCCCACTTTCCAGCTCTTGGTCTGCAGCCGAGAATCACACTGGAAGATTGCAGTTTTGATTGCGAGGCTGACTTAGTGGGTATCACCTGATATGGCCCGAGGAGTGCTTCCACTGGCCTCAGCACCCTAGACTAGGGAGGGGAGAATTAGCCAACATTCCCAGTCCTGCTCCAAGAAATTGTGTGCGTCTGTGTGGACCAGATTAGGTTTGGCTACAATTTCCCCATAGTCAAATAACCTGCCCAAAACTCGGTGTCCAGTTCACTTTTATTAAAGTTCCTATGTTAAGAATGGCCTCTTCGATAAGGTACTGCAGGGAGAGCTGTCCCCATGAAAGCAAATCCCAGCTGGACTCACTGCCTTCAGGAAAGGAGAGTTGAAAGGCGAGGAGAGAGGGGAAAAAGAGAAACATCTGGCCAAGAAAAGAGAGTAAAGGAAGGCAATACATGAGTAAAGGATGTTGACAGTCGGTTAGTTGGGTGATAGCAGTTGGAAATGGAGTTAAAAAAAGGTGGCGATTAGAAATTAAAAGTAGTGCTCACAGGTGAATGAGCATTTTAAGACAAAGAGGGGTACAGTAGCATAGTGGTTACGTCACTGGGCTAGTAATCCAGAGGCCTGGACTAATGATCCAGAGGCATGGGTTCAAATCCCACCACAGCAACTGGGAAGTTTAAATTCAGTTAATTAAATAAATCTGGAATAAAAAGCTAGTATCAGTAATGGTGACCGTGAAACTATTGGATTGTTGTAAAAACCCATCTGATTCACTAATGTCCTTTAGGGAAGGGAATGCCTGGTCTGGTCTATATGTGACTCCAGAGCAATGTCTTAACTACCCTCTGAAATGGCCTAGCAAGCCACTCAGTTGTACCAAAGAAGCATGGACTGCAGTGATTCAAGGGCAATTAGGGATGGGCAATAAATGCTGGCCTTGCCTGTCAACGAATAAAAAAAAAAGTTACAGTAACTTAGGGCATCAGTTACCCTCTTCAGTGAAGGGATGTAAATCATCACATGATGGACCATACAGAGGAAAGTCAGGCGGCCTGTCTTATGGCGATTCTCCTGTTTGCGTTCTGCCCTTGTGATGTTTTACACCCAAATGCTGAAAAGGCATGCTTGCCCCATAGGCATGTGTATCGGGGCACAAAAGTGAGAAATCTCGTTGATTACAATTCACCTACGACGGAAAGAAAACCAAATAAATCGGCTCAATTGCTGCGCGAGATTTCTGGACTCTGGCTGAATAAACCAGCTTTCTCTTCTTATGAATTTGTTGTGGCTTTGGTAGAACCTCAATTCTTCAGATATTTCTCTTCCACCTGTGTCTTATCCCAACAACAGTCTGAAACCCTTCTCAACATTCAGAAGCCGAACCCCTCATTTCTGTTAAACTGTATCATACTCGGAAATTTAATCCACCTTCACTGAACGTTAGGGCCCAGATTTTGCTGAAAAAATAACAAGTGTCTGGTCGGCGCGCGCCATTATTACTGCGCAAACCGGCCGGCAACCCGTGGCGAGGGAGAGACTCCCCGTGAGTTGCGAATCGCCACAAGTTGCCGGCTGGTTTGCGCCGCTCCGCTGCACGCCTCACGAAAATGGCATCTCGCCCTCAACCTCCCCGTGAGTTTTAACAAGTTGCTGCAGTTGCACATTAATTACCCGTTAAACTCGCCGCAGAAAGTGAAGTCTAGTAATTAACAGCGTAAGTAGCCCTTTAACGACGTGTTAATGGCTGCCAATCAACCTCTCTTGCCCAGAGAGTGAACAATTATAAGCGTGAAGTCTCATTCTTTCAGGTTGTGAATTTTTTTAGGAGATCATGGGCCGCATTTTGCGACCCCCACGGGTGCGTACGAGGTACACGCGCTGAAACCCGGCGCCTGCGATCGGTCAAGAATTCTCTTGCCAGATCATCCGCCTGCCCGGGAAAAGGGCCTCTGCGGGCGGAGAGCTGCGCTTTTTGCACAACTTCCGCCTGCGCAGGACCCGTTTTCAACAAGGTAAGTGGTTAATTAAGTATAATTTTAAATTTTTTTCAACAGGTTTATCTTTTTTAGATACTTTAAAGAAAGGAAAATTTATTATCACTTTTAAAAAGTATTTTAATTTTTTCAAAAATTTAAATTTTTGTTTAAAGTGGTTAATTTATTTAACTATAGTTATTTTATAAATGTGATGGTTTTTTTTTTTAATTTATTTTAAGTTTAGCTGTTCTTTTGAGGCCGATTTCAATTCACAGATTTGACAGGTCTCCTGTCAAATCTATGAATGAAAGATGGTCTGCTGCCATTGGCTCTCCATGGCCCACGTGATCCCAGGGGACGCATCGCACTAACTGCGCCCCTGGAACACGCAAGCACTGCGCGCCGGCACTTGGAGCAGGCCCAGGAGCCGAAGTTCCCGTGGGCCCAAAACGCAACGGCAGGCACGGTAGGTAAGAGCGCGCGCGATCCTTACCCTCGCGGCAAGCCGGAGAGGCGAATTTCTGGGCCATTAAATGGCATTTTAAATAAGTAATTAAAAAAAACATTATTTAATGTGTTGGAGTATTTTTTAGGTGATCCCCATTCATACTTTTGACAGTTCCGTACGTACAGAACTGTCAAAAGTATGAATGGGGATTCCCTTCTTCCACTGGTTGGGCAGGCCCACGTGATCCCAGCCTATGAACCGCTTGTGCCCCTGGGATACGTGGGCCTTTGCCCGCGTGGACCCGGAGAGGCCCAGGATCGCGAGCCGCCATTCCTCCCGGGCCACATTTTGCAGATCGGAGACGTCCGGCCGCGGGAAGCCTCCGATCGCAAACGTTGGCCCTTTAAAAATGTCAAATTTAAGATTTAAAAAAAATTCTTACTTTTCCTTTCTGTCTCTTTTTCTCTCTCTCTCTCTTAATCCAATCTTTCCTTCCCTCTCTTTATTTCTCTTTCTGCACCTGATTTGACTCTAATTCACCCGATTTCCTTCTCAGTCCTTCCTCTGGTTCTTTCTCAATCCTCTAATCTCGTTGGGTAAGGAGATACGCTGTTTGTCCCGTCGTTCACCAAGGTCCCAGATGTCCTGTTGCCCTCGCCGCGCCGTTATCAGCCTCGCACTTCCAGCGGCTTTGAGGGCAAAAAATTTAAAACCTTAAACGTGCACGAACAAGTCTAACTAAAGGGTCACGCCGTGAGATGCCCGGCTCCAGTACAAATCTGGGCCAATCTGTTGTAATGACAATGTATTATACGCTGAGCAATCACTTAAGTTGTTTTTATAAAAAAAATTCTTTCTGGGCTCCTATTATTCTTGATCAGTATTAATGTGGTTTAAGCTCCCTCGCGTGTCTATTGGGAGCACACTGCCAAACGTTCCAGAATCCATGCATGGATTGAAACATTAATTGGTGATTCTTTCCTCACTTCAACACCTTTTATTTAAAGCTTAATTCTCCAAACCTTTTCCTCTCAATTGATTCTCCATTGCAGCAAAACTACCTCAGAGTCCAAGTTATTTGAGAAATTGAGCAGAAAAAAAATCAATTGGTCACTTTTATAAATCATCCAAGAACTTGGATGTGCTTTAATCTCACGGTTCATAGAATCATAGAATAGTACAGCACAGAAGGAGGCCATTCGGCCCATTGAGTCTGTGCCAGCTCTTTCGAAGAGCAATCCAGTTAGTCCCACTCCCCCCGCTCTTTCCCCATATCCCTGCAATTTTTTCTCCTTCAAGTATTTATCCAATTCCCTTTTGAAGGCTACTATTGAATCTGTATCCATCACCCTTAAGAAACTTAACTGGACCAGCCACATAAATACTGTGGCAATAAGAGCAGGTCAGAGGCTAGATATTCTGCGGCAAGTGTCTCACCTCCTGACTCCCCAAAGCCTTTCTACCAACTACAAGGCACAAGTAAGGAGTGTGATGGAATACTCTCCACTTGTCTGGATGAGTGCAGCTCCAGCAACACTCAAGAAGCTCGACACCATCCAGGACAAAGCAGCCCGCTTGATTGGCACCCCATCCACCACCTTAAACATTCATTCCCTCCACCACCGGCGCACCATGGCTGCAGTGTGTACCATCTACAAGATGCACTGCAGCAACTCGCCAAGGCTTCTTCGGCAGCACCTCCCAAACCCGAGACCTCTTCCACCTAGAAGGACAAGGGCAGCAGGCGCATTCGAACACCGCCACCTCCAAGTCACACACCATCCTGACTTAGAAGTATATTGGCCGATCCTTCATCGTCGCTGGGTCAAAATCGTGGAACTCCCTCCCTAACAGCACTGTGGGAGTACCTTCACCGCACGGACTGAAGCGGTTCAAGAAGGCGGCTCACCACCACCTTCTCAAGGGCAACTAGGGATGGGCAATAAATGCTGGCATTGCCAGCGACGCCCTGATCCCATAAACAAATAAAAAGAAACCCCATCAGGCAGCGCATTCCAAATCCTAACCACTCGTTGCGTAAAAACGTTTTTCCTCATGTCGCCTCTGGTTCTTTTGCCAATCGCCTTAAATCTGTGCCCTCAATAATTCCTTTATGTAATTCAGATTGCATCGGTTAGTTCATGTAATTAACCCCAATGGTTTATTATTTTTTTTCTAACAATCAAAATTTAATGAAAGAATGTACAGTATTAAGGTTGGAAGGAACGAAGATATGGAGTCAACCTATGCTGCCCTATGGTTTAGTTCTGTAACGTATAAAATGTGCTCACATCACTTTCAACTCCATTTTGCTTAGTTGTCAAGTTGATCCATATCTAGGTCCAACTATCTACAAGCAACTGAGGGTGCACATCACATCTCTATTTTTTTGTCAGTTCACTTAACGTCATTCTATAAAAAGTATGGATTCTTCTTCGTCCCCTGGCTGGGAAGAACCTGCATTTATATAGCACCTTTCACGTCCTCGGTACGTTTCAAAGTACTTCACAACCAATTAAGCACCTTTTTGCGCACAGCAAGCTCCCATAAACAGCAATGAGATAAATGACCAGATAATCTGTTTTTTAGTGATGTTGGTTGAGGGATAATTATTGGCCAGGACACCGGGGAGAATTCCCCCTGCTCTTCTTCAAAACAGCGCCGTTGGATCTTTTACGTCCACCCGAGAGGGCAGACGGGACCTCGGTTTCACGTCTCATCTGAAAGACGGCACCTCCGACAGTGCAGCACTCCCTCAGTGCTGCAATTAAATTCTCTTCAATTTAATAATGTAGGCACATGCAGGAGCCATTTAGCACACAGCAGGGTCCACAGAGGAATCTCAGACTGATATTGTCAACCGCAGCTTTCAGGCTCAAAAAAGTATAGATTCAGCAAGAACCAACTGCCAATAAACAACAACTTGCAACTTTAACAGGAAGAGGTGTCATAAGGTGCTTCACAAACACGGTTAGGGAAACGGACATCCAGCCAGGAAGGAAGCGATCAGGAGAGAGGACTGGAGGTTTGGTGGGAGAGAGAGGTTTTTGAAGGTGGAGAGAGAGGTAGAGAGGCAGAAGGAGATTTTAGTTCCAGAGAGTAGGAATGAGGTGGTGCAACCTCTTCCAACAATGGTGGTGCAGGAATGGCAGAGACGGTGTGGGACAAAGTTGTGGTGAGATTTATGGACAAGCATTTTAAATGGAATGCAAGTACGTTATTTTGCTAATCGATTACCAAAACATACATGATTCACCATTCTGGTTTCAACTCCAGCTTATCAAGTCCTGTACACATTTATGTATATTTAACACTGATTTTTCCAAATATTGCTAAGTTTAATTCCCTTCATCGTCTCCAAAGAATCTATACAGCATGCCAATATATAACAAGAATAGAGAGATAGGAAAATCGGCTAGGGAATCTGAAATAAAAACAGGCAATTCTGGAAATACACAGCAAGTCTGTCAGCAGCTAAAAGGAGAAAAGACAGAATTCAAAACTTTGTCCGACAGTGTAAAAAGGGCAATAGCAAGTCAGCAGGCTGTGTTACATCACTCCCCGATTTTTATTTCCATTGACTTCAATGGTGTCAACTGTGGCTCAGTGGGTAGCACCCTCGCCTCTGAGTCAGAAGGTTGTGGGTTCAAGTCCCACTCCAGAGACTTGAGAACAAAAAGCTAGGCTGACACTCCACTGCAGTGCTGAGGGAGTGCTGCACCGTCGGAGCTGCCGTCTTTCGGATGAGACGTTAAACCGAGGCCCCGTCTGCCCCCTCGGGTGGACGTAAAAGATCCCACAGCGCTATTTCGAAGAAGAGCAGGGGAGTTCTCCCCGGTGTCCTGGGCCAATATTCATCACTAAAACAGATTATCTGGTCATTATCGACATTACAACAGTGACTACACTTCAATTTTCTGGAAAGTGCTTTGGGATGTTTGGAGATCGTGAAAAGAGCTATATAAAAGCAAGTCTTTCTTTTCAAATCTGGGAGAGATGTAAAACAGGCCTCCAAGTCGCTATTGATGTAAAACAGGCTGCCAATTCGCTATTGATGTAAAACAGGCTGCCAATTCGCTATTGCCCGTTTTACACTGTGTGTACAAAGTCGAGCTCTATATTAAAAAGTTTTTTTACACCCAAAATGTTCGCCTGCACTTTTTCCTTTTCAGATGCAGAATACAGATAAGTCCGGGATACTGTACCAGCCAAAATATGGTACAGGGATCATATTAGAAATGTTAAAATAAAACAGAAAAGACAAATATTGCAAGCACGGGGGACTGATGACAGCATGAGTGAAACAGCCTTAACACAACTTAATGGTGTGATGTTTCATTTATTGTGTGAGAGTGTTTCAGGAATGTAACTACGCGTGGCTGGGTGTCAGTTAAATACCAATTTTACTCCCACTGAAATTCATCACTTTTCTGGTTCTTGATGCTTTTTTAATGGCTATTCGCGATAACTACACAGTTACCAAGGAAACCCCTCAAACGGCTTCAGATCTACATATGGGGGAGCGGGAGCGTTGAAGGTGTTTGCCTTCGTGGGCTGCACACCAGGAAGCCTTAGGGGCAATATCCCCTCTAATTATTATTTCAGGTGCGCGGTCCCTTTAACGGACTGCGCGACCCGTTCAAATCTTCGCGCACACGTGGTTTCTACCATGTGAAATCTGGTGAGCGGCCTGCCCGGGACCTCCAGGCCACTGCGCGGCCGCGCAGGTTAGTGGGAACGTCGCTTCTGGGTCATTTATATATATAAAAAAATTAAAATCCATATTTTTATTCATTTGTATGTATCTCAAGCTGTGGCTACTTCCTGATTTTGGTGCAAATTGGCAAAAGAACCAAAGGCGATGTGAGAACATAAGAAATAGGAGTCGGCCATTTGGCCCCTCGAGCCTGCTCCGCCATTCAATGAGATCGTGGCTGATCGGATCTTGGGCTCAGCTCCATTTCCCTGCCCGCTCCCCATAACCCATCACTCCCTTATTGTTCAAATATCTGTCTATCTCCACCTTAAATATATTCAATGACCCAGCCTCCACGGCTCTCTGGGGCAGAGAATTCCACAGATTTACGACCCTCAGAGAAGAAATTCCTCCTCATCTCAGTTTTAAATGAGCGACCCCTTATTCTGAAACTATGCCCCCGAGTTCTAGATTCCCCCATGAGGGGAAACATCTTCTCTGCATCTGCCTTGTCGAACCCCATGCAGCGAGTGGTTAGGATCTGGAATGCACTGCCTGAAAGGGTGGTGGAGGCAGACTCAATCGTGGCTTTCAAAAACGGAATTGGATAAGTACCTGAAGGAAAAATATTTGCAGGGCTACGGGGAAAGGGTGGGGGAGTGGGACTAGCTGAAGTGCTCTTGCAGAGAGCCGGCATGGGCTCGACGGGCCGAATGGCCTCCTTCTGTGCTGTACAATCCTATGATTCTTTGATTTTGGATTTATCTGCACCAAAAAGCCGCCCTTTCCAAACCTCCAGGGCCACAAAAACCAAGACGAACTGGCCAGAAATAAAATCGAACTAAACTGCCATAGCTTCCGGTGGGATGGAAAGGAAGTGTAATGAAAATCAAAGGTTACAATTTTGTGGAATGGGAAATGAGTAATTGGGCTGTTCGGAAACTTTTAGATCATTGCGAGTTCTTTTCTTTGACAATTCCAATGGTGTTCAACCAATTTTAGAAACTCTCTCATTTCATGGCTTGTGTGTGTGATCCTTCCCTTTGGGTGTCAAGTGTCCTAATTATTCCAAAAAATGCAATTGAACATCTGCATGACCTTTTCGTAGCGTAAGTAATTCTCATTTGGACTCCATTTTTGCTCATTTACCATCAAGATTCGAAGTCACAATTATTGACATTTGTTAGCACTCATTATAATAAATTGGCATAAGGAAAGAGGCTTGTGGAGGTGGTAGATTTGCATGATTTCGACCCGATTCTAATTGACTTGCTGACGGAGGTAAATTAAGACGCTAATTTGCAGGAATGGCGGCCCCTCTGCTTTCGGATCTCTGCGGCCAATCACCACCAGGAGACTTCCCAAACACCTTAAACATCCACAAGTCAGATTACCGTCACCGGAGCCTGTTATTTTTGTATAAATGTGATGTTCTTGACGAAGTCTTGCTCCCATAATGGGCCGAACGGCCTCCGTCTATGTTGTATGATCCTATGGGAATGCTGCCTTCCGTTCTGTCCCACCGTTCACTCCCATGTCACACAAGTGGCTCCCACTACTCTGTTTCAATCCTAGTCTCAGCAGAATACCCCCTTAATGCACCAGTGTAACATTTCCACACAAGCCATCTTCACAGACTCTCTGGCCATGATTTGCGGCTGCATCTAGCGACATTCCCGGCCAGAGTGGAGATGATTGGTTAATTCCCCACGCCTGGAGACCGCACTGCTGTAAAGGACTGGAATTGATTTTGTGCAGATAATTTGTGTGCAACTATCCTCCACTCACTGCATTTTGCTGCAGCAATTACCCGGCATTTAGTTTCGGTCATCTTACATTACAACAGTGGCTACACTTCCAAAGTATTTCACTGGCTGTAAAACGCTTTGGGGGCATCCTGAGGTTGTGAAAGGCGCTACATAAATGCAAGTCTTTCTTTCTGAGTTCTGTTTTCTGCAGTTCGTAACAACTCGTTTGAATAGACTCTGTGGACTGTTTGCTGTAGTGCGCCATTTAAATAGACTCTGTTTGCTGAGTAAATAGTCCTGCTGTAAGCCCCGCCTCCGACTCACTGACTGACACAGTGGTGTCAATAGGCACTCTGATGATCTGCTAGCTTGTGCTAAATTATACGGGTAGTTCTGTATTGTGAAATCCCACCCACTGGGAGCTACGTTGAAGCTGCTTCAAATAATTTCACATGCAAAGCGAGAGAGAGAGAAGAGACTTTTATTCATTCAATCCTTCACTCTGTTACACGTGTGCCTGGAAAGATGTTGAATCTGTGCCGTTTTGACAGTGCAGATTTCCGAGCTCTCACTGTACTCTGCCCCTCTGGTTGCTAGATTTGAAACTACCTGGGAAAGAGCAGCTTTGTATCAGACTGAGATAGAACAGTCACTGTTACAATCAACATCCGTGATCCAGAATGCAAGCCAATTTAAACAGACGGCGCTGCACTTTTTGGAGTGCTGGACAATATAAATCACAATTGGTTACACTTTGAAACCAAAATGGACAATGGTCGATTCAGAGTTGACGACACTTGGCAAGTCTTAGGGCTGGATTTTGTCTTGGGGTCGGGTTGGGGTCGTGTCATCCGCATTTCGTGTTATCCACCCGCCTGAAATTGGATGTGGGAGATTGATGGAATTTTCACTTAATTGGGCAATTGAGTTCCAGCATGTGGGAACCCAGAGAGAGAGAGAGAGGAGAGAAAATTTTATTTTTCCATCCAGGTCCTCCAAAGGCCCCGGCAGTCTCTGACATTCAATGCAGCAGCATCAGAGGCGACTTTCAGACCTAATACTACTACTACCTTCATCACATCTCCGTTGTAATAGTTGACCTGCAGCTGATAGTCAGCTATCCACTTGTGCTCCCGCCAGGTTTCACTGGCGTGTTTCACATCAGGCGTGCTTCACGTCAGAAAAGGGTTAAACTAGCGAAAACGTTTCAAAATGGCATTACAGAGCCAATTTAGGGCTTGTTAAGGGCTTTAATGGCCTCTCCCGCCTCTTGGAGGCGGGACGGAGTCGGGAACCCCACGACCGATTTTATCAAAATTGCGTGGAGTCGGGATGGGGTCGGAACCCCCGAATCTGCAACTTTAACCCCCCACACGCCTCCAAACCCGACTCCACGCACGGGTCATTGAAAATCCAGCCCTACGCATCTCAGTGAAGTTGAATTGTTACAATGAGAGCTTTAGGCTCTTGTATGAAGAGTGGTTCCTTGGGCAAGGTACCAGAGACAGTGTCGGTGCCCGTAGAACTGTACCTCAGCATGATGCCTTCAAGAGGTGAGGGGGGGAGGAAGGGGCTAAAAAACCCAAACCAAACAACTTTACTGGCAATCCCACACATCTTGATAATCAAAGCCATCAGTGGGAGTGTTCAACCGAGCCCTGTATTCCAAACTCTGTGCAACGTTTCATTACAGCACTCAGTCATCCTCCCAGCAGGAAGCATTTTACCTCTTTCTGTGTGAGCTGACGTGACAGACAGCGGCAACATGACTGAATCGTTGCCAGTTCTCTCGTATAACTGGCTTCAACAACGCCTTAAAGCTGCAGAGCCCAAGCTTTTTGTCTACGCTTAAGTGCAAACCTCGAGAGCCTTGGAGCAACTCAGGATTGGAATGGGCATTCCCGTTAATTTGTACAAATCTTACGTTGCTGAGTGGAACAGATCCGGAGGTTGGGGGAGGGTCTGATTTAACATCTATCTACTAATAAAAGAAAGACTTGCATTTATACAGTGCCTTTTACAACCTCCGGACGTCCCAAAGCGCTTTACAGCCAATGAAGTATTTTTTTGAAGTATAGTCGCTGTTGTAATGTAGGAAACGCGGCAGCCAATTTTTACACAGCAAGCTCCCACAAACAGCAGTGTGATAATGACCAGATAATCTGTTTTAGTGATAGATATTGGCCCCAGGACACTGGGGATAACTCCCCTGCTCTTCGAAACAGTGCCGTGGGATCTTTTACGTCCACCCGAGAGAGCAGACGGGGCCTCGGTTTAACGTCTCATCCGAAAGACGGCACCTCCGACAGTGCAGCACTCCCTCAGTACTGCACCAGGAGTGTCAGCCTAGCTTTTTATGCTCAAGTCTCTGGAGGGAGACTCGAACCCACAACCTTGATGACGCCGAGGCGAGAGTGCCGCCCACTGAGCCACGGCTGACATGCCCAAAGAACAGCCCTTTCCAAAACCTCCAAGCTCACAAAATGGAAATGGAATTCAGCAAGTAAGCAGGATGAGCAAAAACTGAGCTGGTGGGGCTTTGTGGGCCAAATATAAACCATTGCTGTAGTTCGGTCACTCCAGCCTCCCAATATTACCAGAAGCACTGATAACCAGAACCAAACAGGAATAGAGAGAAATAAAGCGAGATCGTCCGTCACACCCAGCTCGGGATACCAGTGACAACTGGAAAGTGAACAGATACTTCAATACCCAACTTTCACCATTCTTGACCGTCAGTCAAACAGCCTTTCCCCCTCCCCCCACTTCCAATATTTTTAAAACTAATAAAAGGAAAGCATTCAAAAGAAAATGATACAGACGCACAATTTAAAAAAAAAAAAACGCCCCGATGACCTTTCTCCCGGGTGCTGCTTGCAGCTGCATCCTGGAGATTAGTCTGCGATTCCTGGAGACCCTCCAGGACAATCCTGGAGAGTTGGCAACCACCCCCCCCCTCGCACCCAGCTGACCACATCATCAGCATCATCTGCTACAGGCACTCGGGCAGTGGCTGCAGAGCTGAGCAGCTCTGGAACAGTCCATTCCACAGGCACCAGGGAGGGAATCCAACTCAAGACGCTGGCAGGGGCCGACAAAACTTTGCAAAAAGTGCTCTCCCTGGCAAAGAAAAACAAAAACCGGAACCAGTTCATTTTAAAGCGCCTGGTTTTTTCAGGGGAGCTGTGCAGACGCGGGTCCACGCTGGCCGCACAGTTACGAAGGAGCTGGCACAGATTTTTCCGCCCACCCCTCGTCCTACAAAGTGCAAGCTCAGCAGGAGCAGAGAGCTCAGGCTGCCTCAGAGAGAAGTGCGAGTGCGGACAAGTGAGAGAGCTTTCAGCAGCCGGGTAATGAAACTCAGGTAAAGGAGCTATTCTGATGTTCTTTTAATGTGGTCAGTGCACAGGGAGCCTCGCTGTCTGGGTGCGCAGGAGACATGGCGGAGAAAGCCACTTTCTTTACTCTGGAGGACTCGACCTGGATTTTTACGGAATATTCTGCTTCCAGCCAGGGGACTCCACTTTTACAGTTGCAGGATAGAAATGATAAACGTCGCAAAACTTCCACTGACAATTTGTAACGCTGGCAAATTGCTTTTTGACACAGTTCAAACAACCCCACTATTCGATCGTGCCTTTAACATAGCAAAATGCTGCAACGGCTCTTCACAGTTAGACTTCAGGAGTGCGGGGAAGGGGCTGGGTTTAAGGAAGTGACAGAAAGCGTAGTTGAAGGGGAAGGTTTTATGGTGTATTTTAAAGTTGGGGAAAAATGTAAAAAGAAAGACTTGCATTTCTATAGCGCCTTTCACGACCACCGGACGTCCCAAAGCGCTTTACAGCCAATGAAGCACTTTTTGAAGTGTAGTCACTGTTGTAATGTAGGAAACACGGCAGCCAATTTGTGCACAGCAAGCTCCCACAAACAGCAATGTGATAATGACCAGATCATCTGTTTTAGTGATGTTGGTTGAGGGACAAATATTGGCCCCAGTACACTGGGGAGAACTCCCCTGCTCTTCTTCCAAACAGCGCCGTTGGATCTTTTAAGTCCACCCGAGAGGGCAGACGGGGCCTCTGTTTTAACATCTCATCCAAAAGACGGCACCTCCGACAGTGCAGCACTCCCTCAGCACTGCACTGGAGTGTCAGCCTCGATTATGTGCTCAAGTCTCTGGAGTGGGGGCTTGAACCCACAACCTGCTGACTCAGAGTGCTATCAACTGAGCCATGGCTGACACCTAATGTAGCAGGACAAATGGGTTTAGGGAGAGAGTTCCAAGGGTGCGAAGGGTGAAGGGTTTTGCCAGTTTCCCACAGGAGTTACAACCGAAGACTCGGAGAACTCCCAAAGAATTTCAGGGCCATAGTGTGAGAGATCTGCTGGACAACAAAGTGGTGATGGTAAAGACCATGGTTGAACCAAGGAACGAATCCAAAATGGCGTGACCTATTAACTGGCCAAAACTTGGAACACTTTGGATATTGAGGTGTGCCATCCCTTTAAATAAATGAATGGTAACATGCAATACACGGGGAGAAAGCTTCCCTCTGGGCACTGACAGTCGCTGTTTTGTTTATCCAGACATTCATTTCCGACAGTTCAACAGTTGCGAAATTTTCTTCCTAAATGATTCCCGATAGTCCAGGGAATGTTCTCAGCTCCTGACAGCCCATCAGGGTTTGCAAATGGAAACCCGCGGATTTAATTTCCGCGATTTTTCGTGCAACTGTTGATTTGTTTCCGTAAATTCCTGTTGGCGATATTCCTACTCAAGCGTTAACTGTTGCGGCTGAGAGCGCAAATTAAAACCAGCCAAGTGCGAGGACCTGGTGATCTGGTGATCTACTGGAGCTGAGCTGGTGATCTGGCTGAGCGGGGAAGGGGAGCAGGAAGGCTGTGTTCGAGTTAAGTCACGGACAGTTCAAGGGAAGGGAGGGAATCGGCAAATGATCTTTGTCAACGTGAGCAGGAAGGAAGATTTTTCGATAGTTTTAAATCTAGGAACGCGGCTAACTGAGCCTTATGGCTGTGGAATGACAAATGGTTACACTGCACAACTTGCCGAACAATAATGCCGGGCAAGACTGTTACAGACAGGACGGAGCGTGCAACCCATCAACAGCAGTTAACGATCTTGTATTCAGTAATTGAACATTAAATCCACTCAGTGGAACTGGACTTTGGAGCATGTGACGCTATTCACGGCAGTCTGCAACAGTCGCACTGCAGCCGTCAATTCCAGTCGTGCTTTCTGACAGTGCAGGATGTGAGGGCTTGCAATGATGCGTCGGGATAATACCGAGCGGCGAGCTTCACGTGTTCACCTGAAATGACTTTGTTTACTGTCTTAGCCCCTTGAAAATAAATGTCTCAGGCCACCACCAGGGTCGCAAGAAAACGATCCCCAGCAAGGTAAACCGGGAATTGTAGGGGGAACGGTGGCATAGTGGTTATGCCACTGGACTAATAATCCAGAGATGTGAGATTCAAATCCCACCACGGCAGCTGGGGAATTTAAATTTAATTAAATAAATCTGGAATTAAAAAGCTAGAATCAGTCATGGTGACCCAATCTGGTTCACTAATGTCCCTGAAGAAAGGTCTGGCCTATATGTGACTCCAGACCCACAGCAATCTTTAACTGCCCTCTGAAATGGTCCAGCAAGCCACTCAGTTGTAACAAACCGCTACAAAGAAGTGTCACGACTGCAGCGGTTCAAGGCGGCGGCTCACCACCACCATCTTCTCAAGGGCAGTTAGGGATGGGCAATAAATGCTGGCCAGCGTGGCCCATATCACGTGAATGAAACTTTTTTTAAAAATCGGGAAGATGGGAGGAATCCTGGGGGAGGCCCGAGGTATTCTCAAGGAACCTTTAAAAAGTAAAATAAAAGGCACGATGTGTCGTCATAACACTGCGCAGTCAATCACACCCAGGAAATAAATACCAAAATAAAAATCTCAAACATTTTGCCAGTAAAACGCTTCCTTCTGCAAAACTGACGCAACCCGATGGTGATATTCTACAGTCAGAGGTTGGAGGTCAGAGGAGTTTTACATAGGATATACAGCACAGAAACAGGCCATTCGGCCCAACCAGTCCATGCCGGCGTTTATGCTCCACTCGAGCCTCCTCCCGTCTTTCCTCATCTAAATCTATCAGCATAACCCTCTATTCCCTTCTCCCTCATATGCTTGTCTAGCCTCCCCTTAAATGCATCTATACTATTCGCTTCAACCACTCCCTGTGGTAGCGAGTTCCACATTCTCACCACTCTCTGGGTAAAGAAGTTTCTTCTGAATTCCCTATTGGATTTCTTGGTGACTATCTTATGTTGATGGCCTCTAGTTCTGCTCTTCCCCACAAGTGGAAACACTCTCTCTGTATCCACTCTATCAAAACCTTTCATAATTTTCAAGACCTCTATCAGGTCACTCTTTTCAAGAGAAATGAGCCCCAGCCTGTTCATCCTTTCCTGATGGGTATAACCTCGCATTTCTGGGATTATCCTTGTAAAGCTGATGCATTCCAGCCCTGGCTGTGCAGCGGAGAGGCTGCATTAAACATGAAAGGTCAGGACAGATTTCGAATACTCAGCTACAGGGGAAAATAACAAGACCTCAGATTCACTAAAAGTAGCTCGCACTCAGGAAATCCAAAGCTAAATAGAGCCTTTCATCGGAATCCGGTCAGGAAGAAAGAGGCTGAATAAAAGGCTTTCAAGCGTTGCGTCACTTTGTGGGCGACACCAACTGGACAGTGGAAAACCTCTGTGGCTGGAAAATATAACATGCTGTGCAACAGGAAAACCAGTGTGTGCTAATAAAGTGCCTTTGTAGACGTGAAAGGTCGACATAAACTCCAGTCTGTAAACAGGCAGCTCCTGATCTTTGTTTATACTGTATCCAAACACATTTGTCATACGCAAGCAACATCGCCGCGTTTTTGTTTCCATGTGAATTACGGCACTTCAACATATGTTTGCAGAATAAAACAACAGCTTGCATTGATATAGCGCCTTTAACGTAGTAAAACGTCCCAAGGCGCTTCACAGGAGCGGTTATCAAGGACAATTTGACACCGAGCCACATTAGGAGATATTAGGACAGGTGACCAAAAGCTTGGTCCAAGAGATAGGTTTTTAAGGAGCGTCTTACTACAGAATGCCGCGGTACAGAGGGATCTGGAGGTCCTCGTACGTGAAACACAAAAAGTTAGCATGCAGGTACAGCAAGTAATTAGGAACTGAAAGAAATCAGTATTTGCAGGGAAATGGTGTTAGGGAAATTGACGGGATTGAAGGCCGATAAATCCCCAGGGCGGATAATCTACATCCTAGGGTACTTAAGGAAGTGGCCCTAGAAATAGTAGATGCATTGCTGATCATCTTCCAACATTCGATGGAATCTGGAACTGTACCCATGGATTGGAGGGTAGCTAATGTTACCCCACTATTCAAAAAGGGTGGTAGAGAGAAAGCGGGGAATTATAGACCGGTAAGCCTGACATCGGTAGTGGGGAAAATGCTAGAGTCCATTATAAAGGATGTAATAGCTGAGCACTTGAAAAACAGTGACAGGATCGGACAAAGTCAACATGGATTTACAAAAGGTAAATCGTGCTTGACTAATCTACTGGAATTTTTTGAGGATGTAACTGGGAAAATAGATAAGGGAGAACCAGTAGATGTGGTGCATTTGGACTTTCAAAAGGCTTTCGATAAGGTCCCGCATAAGAGATTAGCGTGTAAAGTTAAGGCACATGGGATTGGGGGCAAGGTATTGACTTGGATAGAGAACTGGTTGGCGGACAGAAAGCAGAGAGTAGGAATTAATGTTTTTTTTTCCGAGTGGCAAGCAGTGACTAGTGGGGTACTGCAGGGATCAGTCCTTGGACCCCAGCTATTCATAATATACATTAATGATCTAGATAAGGGAACTAAATGTAATATCTCCAAGTTTGCAGATGACACAAAGCTGGATGGGAGTGTGTGCTGCGAGGAGGATACCGAGAAACTCCAGGATGATTTGGACAGGTTGGGTGAGTGGGCAGAAGCGTGGCAGATGCAATATAATGTGGATAAATGTGAGGTTATCCACTTTGGTGTCAAAAACAGAAAGGCAAACTATTATCTGAATGGCAATAGATTGGGAGAAGGGGAAGTGCAACGAGACCTGGGTGTCCTTGTGCACCAGTCGCTGAAAGTAAGCATGCAGGTGCAGCAGGCGGTGAAGAAGGCAAATGGTTGGCCTTCATAGTGAAAGGGTTTGAGTATAGGAACAGGGATGTCCTGCTGCAGTTGTACAGGGCCTTGGTGAGACCACACCTTGAGTACTGTGTGCAGTTTTGAATGTCGAGTTATCGTTCTCCTTTACCCTATGCCCCCTTGGGTTTATTTCCAGCTCGGTGTGTTTAAACATGGCCAGCTATTCAATTGTGCCCAGCACGTGCTCCAAGCACGGAGCGGGTCCCTGAGATTACACTCAATCTCCTATGACTGTAGCACTTGAACTGAAAATGAGAGCCAACGTTTTAGTTCCTTTGATTACTTCCCTGCACGCTATGATGAATGGAAATCGGTGTCAAGCAGAGCTGCACATCACTGTAATCATCTTTATTAACTGCACTGAGCTCCCTCTCCAGCAACATGGATCTGTAGAAATGGCTCCTTATGTGAAAGGGCTGCAGTTTTCCCTCGTGTTTGCGTCCAATGGAAGCACTGGTGGATGATGACACAGGCCATCGCACTAACTGTCAAGAGCAAGAGGCAGAGAGAAGGAAATATTGAGGCCAAAATATCCTCAGGACAGAAAGAAAATAGGAGCAGGAGTCGGCCCTTCGAGCCTGCTCCGCCATTCAATATCATGGCTGATCCTCTATCTCAATACCATATTCCCGCTCTCTCCCCTTACCCCTTGATGCCTTTGTGTCTAGAAATCTATCAATCTCCTTCTTAAATATATTCAGTGACTTGGCCTCCACAGCCTTCTGGGGTAGAGAATTCCACAGGTTCACCACCCTCTGAGTGAAGAAATTTCTCCTCAACTCAGTCCTAAATGTCCTACCCCGTATCCTGAGACTGTGACCCCTCGTTCTAGAGCCCCCAGCCAGGGGAAACATCCTCCCTGCATCCAGTCTGTCTAGCCCTGTCAGAATTTTATATCCTTTTTAGAGTGGGAGGAGGCTCGTGTGGAGCACAAACACCGGCATAGACCAGCTGAGCCAAGTGGCCTGTTTCTGCGCTGTCGTTTCGATGTCATATCTTGAGGGTAATTTTGACTTTGTGCGATATCGGATCAGGCGCCCGGTGTACATCCCCCGATTGAACTCAATGGAATCAAAAATCAGGGGAGATGTATTACGGGCGGCTGATCTGATATCGGCCTTTTTACACTATCGGCCAGAGCCAACATTAACCCCCCCCTTGTTTCTCCCAAGTCCAGAATGATAATGAGGTGTGGCCTCTTCCTGAGTATAAGAGTAAGGAAGTCTTGCTACAATTGTACAGGGCCTTCGTGAGACCACACCTAGAGTACTGTGCACAGTTTTGGTCTCCTTATCTAAGGAAGGATATAATTGCCTTGGAGGCGGTGCAATGAAGGTTCATTAGACTGATTCCTGGGTGAGAGGGCTGTCCTATGATGAGAGATTGAGTAGGATGGGCCTATACTCTCTGGAGTTTAGAAGAATGAGAGGTGATCTCATTGAAACATACAAGATTCTGAAGGGGATTGACAGGGTAGATGCTGGGAGGTTGTTTCCCCCTGGCTGGAGAGTCTAGAACTAGGGGGCATAGTCTCAGGATAAGGGGTTGGCCATTTAAGACTGAGATGAGGAGGAATTTCTTCACTCAGAGGGTTGTGAATCTTTGGAATTCTCTGCCCCAGAGGGCTGTGAATGCTGAGTCTTTGAGTATATTCAAGGCTGAGAGAGATAGATTTTTGGACTCTAGGGGAATCAAGGGATATGGGGATCGGGCGGGAAAGTAGAGTTGAGATCGATGATCAGCCATGATCTTATTGAATGGAGGAGCAGGCTCGAGGGGCCGAATGGCCGACTCCTGCTCCTAATTCTTACGTTGTTATGTTCTTGCTCCCATTTTGAAGTCGCATCACACAGAGGGTGCTGAGCCTGCTTGATGGAGCGAGACTTTTCACCTCTGTCATGGGAGTTGGGAAAATGGGGTCACTTAAGAAACAAAATAAGGAAAATGCCAGATACACTCACCAGGCCAGGCAGTAACTGTTGCGAGAACAGGCAGGTTGAGATTTCAGGTGGGGACTCTTCGTCGGGACTGGAAGGTGTTGCAGACGAACAGCATTTAAAAAGGAACAGGACAAGTGGAAGGAGGGGGGAGAACAACACGCACTCACTCACTCGCGTGAGAAGGAATAGAATGACCTGTGAAAGTGCTCCTGTGGAAAACAGGAGACGGTTAAACGGCAGAAGTGATTATTAACATGAATCAACTGGAGACTCAATGAGAAAAAATATCAAAGACATTTCTGAGATGCAGAGACGGGTGAGTAGCTCGGGCGCTGGGGATAAGGCAGGTCGAAGGGAGGCTTGAAAAATGGCAAAGCACAGCAGGGTCCAGCAACCCGGGGAGAAGGAAAATGCAGACCGTCCTGCCAGAACCTTACAGGTGATTCTGTTTCTTCTCTTGTGTGCGCACATGCGTATCTGCATCTGCCTGTGTCTGTGTGTGTGACTATATCTTCCCTCCCTTCCACTTGTTCTCTTCCTTTTCAAATGGCTGCTCATCTGGAATATCTTCCAGTTTCAATGACGGGTCCCCACCTGAAATGTCAATCTTGTCTCTGTTCTCTCCACAGATACCGCCCTCTGACTCGCTCAGTGTTTCCAGCCGTTTCAGCGTTTGTTTCAGATTTCCAGCATTTGGCTGTGTGTTGGATTTTTGTTCATTTAAGAAAGAGATAGACAGGGAGGCGGGGGGGTCGGTATTCTGAAGCAAGAGATCAAACGGGCTCTTCAACCGACACCATCTGGTGACTTGATGGCAATTCTCATCGCTTGTAACTGAAGTCCGACCAACTTGGATTGAACAGTTGAGCAATACTGGTGAAGGAGATCAGAGCCCGGACAGTGTGCTGGATCACAGAGAGGGACTGGGGACAGGAGGGGGGGAATAGGGGAAAGGGGGTAAGGGACTGGGGACAGCGAGTATGGGATAGGGGGTATGGGATTGGGGAAAGGGGGTATGTGATAGGGGGTATGGGATAGGGGACAGGGGGTATGGGATTGGGGACAGGGGGTATGGGATTGGGGACAGGGGGTATGGGATTGGGGACAGGGGGTATGGGATTGGGGACAGGGGGTATGGGATTGGGGACAGATGGTATGGGATTGGGGATAGGGGGTATGGGATTGGTGACAGGGGGTATGGGATTGGTGACAGGGGGTATGGGATATGCTACAGTGGCTATAAAAATGGAGGACAGAGAGTATGGGATGGAGGTAGGAGATTGGGGGTATGGGATTGGGGAGAGGGTATGGGACAAGGGGGCATTGGATAGGGAATAGTGGGTATGAGGCAGGGCTATGGGGAAAGAGCAGGGGAGTGGGAACAATTGGAGAGCTCTTTCAAAGAGCCCACACAGGCATGATGGGCCGAATAGCCTCCTTCTGTACAGTAATGCTGTGTATACATGAACACAGCACTTCCGGTATACTGCACTGAATCCTTATCACACATACTAAGTTAACAGAAGGCATTGGTTAAATGTGAGAAACAGGCTTTGCCTCCAGACCTGTATTACTCCTTTCAGAGCGATGTCTCTGTGACAGTGATGGAAGAGCCCGCGTTGCTTTGTTAAATTTGAGATCTTCCCCACTGAAGGAAAACATTTCTCCTGGATATTCTGATCTATTAGCAGTTTAAAAAAAGACTTATAGCGAAAGGCTGAGCATTAAAGATAACAGAGAAACAGCAAAGGTGGGTTCAGTCTGACTTTGAGGACGTGGGTCTACATTTCATCACGCGTGACCAGCGGGAGGATCTGAAGGATTTAACCATTAATCACTGAGTGACGTGCCTCGGAAAGTTGCGGTGCTGGATAAGCGACAGAGGATGTGTGAGGAGCTGCTGAGGGATCTGATTTACACCCTATTAGTAAGCTGACCTGTTAACTCTCATGTGAGTTATGGTCAATTCCGGGAGTGGTTATAAATCATCTTCTTTGCTCTTGGTCATGTACCCTGTTTATATTGCACATTAAGTAACTCTTTTCTTGATCTTATGAAATCTTCCTATTTTCTCCCCTGGGTCCCATTATGATTGTAGCTTAAAGGATAGAGAGCAGACCTGTTCCCGGCCCTGTGCTAATTATACTCTAAATCGCCAGGAGTACCTGCAGGAGACCACCCCAGGGGTTGATTCCACGCCGATTTTCTGCCCAGACCCCTCTCGCTCTAAAGCAGCGCTTCCGACTTGATTTAACATTCCCTCAAGCTTCACGTGCCGCGCTCTCTCCCGTCTGTTGGGAGCTTGATTCATGGAGCGCAGCACAACAAGTGCTGCTGACTGCACTGTACAGTTACCGATCGCAGCGCTTGCGGAAGGAATCTTGGCCAGGACACCAAGAGAACTCTCTCTTCTTCCTTCCAATAGCGCCGCATGGGATATTTTATCGGGGCCTGATTGGGTTTAAGTGTCTCATCCAAAAGCCGGCACCCACAGTGTCGCGCTCCCACAGCACGATTCTGATGACGTGTTCAAGAGTGGAATGGGGCTCGAACCCACATCTTCTGAAGCAGAGGGAAGCGTGCCACCCATTGAAAGACAGACTTGCATTTCTCTAGCGCCTTTCACGACCTCAGGACATCCCAAAACGCTTCACAGCCAATGAAGCACTTTTTGAAGTATGGCCACTGTTGTAATGTAGGAAACGCGGCAGCCAGACTGCACACAGCAAGCTCCCACAAACAGCAACGTGATAATGTTTAAGTGATGTTGGTTAAAGGATAAAATATTGGCCCCAGGACACCGGGGAGAACTCCCCTGCTCCTCTTCAAAATAGTGGCCGTGCGATCCTTTACGTCCGCCTGAGAGGGCAGACGGGGCCTCGGTTTAACGTCTCATCCGAAAGACGGCACCTCCGACAGTGCAGCACTGGAGTGCCGGCCTAGATTATATGTTCATGTCCTCTGGGGTGGGACCCAAACCCACAACCTTCTGACTGAGAGGGGAGAGTGCTGATACTGAGCCACGGCCGTCACTGAGGCGATGCGATATGCTGGCCCGGATTTTACGGGGCCTTTGACCGCGTACGCACAGCGCTGCGCGTGCAGGAAAACCCGGGACCTGCGATCTGGCGGGTTTCAGCTCGACCGATCATCCGCATGCGCAGGAAACGGACGTTCGCGGGCGGAGTCGGGCGATTTGCCCAGCGAATGCCCACAAAACCCTCACGCCTGGTAAAAGCAGGCATGGGGCCTTCTTTTTACCAGTGTAAGGGTGAAAATGAATATTAAAATAACATTTTTTTAAATCAATTAAAATTCTTTAAAATGACTTCTGGTTATTTTTGGCCCCTTTAAAAATGTTTACATTTATTTTTTCAAAAAAATAAAATTTTTGTTTTAAATATTTAATTAAATTGTATTTTTTTTATTAATGAGGTGATTTATTTTTATTTATGTTGCGTGAAAGTGTGTTTTTTATGTCATTCCTAATATGCTCATGGGGATTCCGTATGCAAATAAGCATAATGAGAATCCCCCCTTTTTGATTGGTTGGGCCGGCCCACGTGATCCCAGGGATGCTTGCGAACCGCGTGCGCCCCTGGGATACGTGGACCTGTACGCTGGCCTGCGCCCGCAGGCCCGGGACCGCAAGAGTCCGAAGTCACCAGGTAGGTGCAAACCCTTCTTGCGGATCGGAGGCATTCAGCCACGGGAAGCCTCCGACCGCAATCTCAGGTCCATCAAGGAAGAGATAAGAATGGCGTGCGTTTAGTATAGATTGTGGATTACATAAATAACTTCTGAACAGCCCCAATTCCTCTAAATTCATCTGCTTGCCTTCATTTCTTCAGCCACAAGACAGGACAACCAATCTTCAGTATCACTTGAGGGAACAATCTCTTGCACAACAGGAGCCCGGCTGAGTGAATTCTGGAGCTGACCAGCTGCACATTAATCGCTCCACCATTGGCGGCCGTGCCTTCAGCTGCCTGGGCCCGAAGCTCTCCGCCTCTCTACCTCTCCTTCCTCCTTTAAGACGCTCCTTAAAACCTACCATTTTGACCAACTTTTGGTCACCTGCCCTAACATCTCCTTATGTGGCTCGGTGTCAAATTTGTTTGATGACGCTCCTGTGAAGTGCCTTGGGATGTTTTACTATGTTAAAGGAGCTGTATAAGTACAAGCGGTTGTTGCGTTGATATTAAATTTACTGCTGCGCCTTTGACCATCAAAAATATCTCATCTGACCAAAAAATAAATCCTTCTGATATTTTCTGACAGCAATTTTAAACCAACTCTGCAAGCGTAATCTCAGCTAGATGTGGTGCAACCTTCATCCCGAGTTTCAGAAATCTGATACTAACCTAAAGATGTATGTAGCCTGGGTATTGTACGATGAGATACCAAACGCCAAATGCTGACTGTCGCAAATACTGAAACCCTTCTGGAGAAAAGGTAACAAAAAATTCAACTGGTCTTATATTAAAAGCTAAAATGCATTTTATTCAGTTATGCGGAGAGACTGGAGAAGCTGGGGTTGTTCTCCTTAGAGCGGAGAAGGTTAAGAAAGAAAGACTTGCATTTCTATAGCGCCTTTCACAACCACCGGACGTCCCAAAGCGCTTTACAGCCAATGAAGGACTTTTGAAGTGCAGTCAACTGTTCTAATGTAGGAAACGCACAGCAAGCTCCCACAAACAGCAATGTGATAATGAGCAGATAATCTGTTTTAGTGATGTGGGTTGAGGGATAAATATTGGCCCCAGGACACTGGGGAGAACTTCCCCTGCTCTTCTTCGAAATAGTGCCATAGGATCTTTTATGTCCACCTGAGAGGGCAGACGGGGCCTCAGTTTAACGTCTCATCTGAAAGACGGCACCTCCGACAGTGCAGCACTCCCTCAGCACTACACTGGAGTGTCAGCCTAGATTTTGTGCTCAGAGGAGAGGGTGCTACCAACCGAGCCACTGGTTGACACATTTAATAGAGGTGTTCAAAATCATGAAGGGTTTTGATAGGGTAAATAAAGAGAAACTTTTTCCATGGCAGAAGGGTCGGTAACCAGAGGACACAGATTTAAGATAATTGGCAAAAGAACCAGAGGGGGAGATGAGGAGAATTATTTTTTACGCAGCGAGTTGTTGTGATCTAGAATGCGCTGCCTGAAAGGGCGGTGGGAGCAGATTCAATAGTAACTTTCAAAAGGGAATTGGATAAATACTTGAAAAGGAAAAAAAATGCTGAGTTATGGGAAAAGGGCAGGGGGGAGTGGGACTAATTGCAGAGCTCTTTCAAAGAGCCGGCACAGGCACGATGGGCCGAATGGCCTCCTTCTGTGCTGCATCATTCTATGATTTTCAAGGGTTTGGGTCTGTCCACAGGAGCAGGGCAAGATTCCTCTAATCACTGTGCGTTAGCAATACTGTAAACATAAACACAACTTTACTCTTTTGCATAAGTATCATCTACTATTAAGTTTTAAGACACTAAAGTTGTCTACAATAGGCTAGAACAAGGTTGTATTTTACAAAAAGAACGATCAATTTCATCTCTCATACGACCAAGAATTAATATTTTCATGAAAGGTAATGCTCACTTACAGCTCTTAAGCAGCCCTATAGCTTCATAAGGCCACAAGTCAATTTATAATCATCTGGGTGTTAGCTAGTTTGACTCCAATCTTCTCGATGTTATGTTATAAGTCATACTTGATTTTGAGGTCTTTTCAATGCAAATACGCTTTGTGTAATTCAATGAACAAATCCAAGTTCCAAGATCTTAAGGATGAGGATGGGTGACTGTCTACAAGAAGGGGAATTGTGGGGCTAGTCACCTGAATAATATACCCGACCGCACCCCCCCACCCCACTCTTCTTTTGCTCCCTGCTACATAAGAACATAAGAAATAGGAGCAGGAGTAGCCTGCTCCGCCATTCAATAAGATCATGGCTAATCTTCTACCTCAACTCCACTTTCCTGAACTATCCCCGTATCCCTTGATTCCCTTAATATCCAAAACTCTATTGATCTCTGTCTTGAAGATACTCAACGACTGAGCCTCCACGCCCTCTGGGGTAGAGAATTCCAAAGATTCACCAAAGAATTTTCTCCTCATCACAGTCCGAAATGGCTGACCCCTTATTCTGAGACTGTGACCCCTGGTTCTAGACTCCCCAGCCAATGGAAACATCCTCCCTGCATCTACCCTGTCAAGCCCTGTAAGAATTTTGTATGTTTCAATGAAATCACCCCTCATTCTTCTAAAATCTAGAGAATATAGGCTTAGTCTACTCAATCTCTCCTCATAGGACAATCCCCCCATCCCAGGAATCAGTCTGGTGAACTTTCGTTGCACTCCCTCTATGGCAAGTATATCCTTCCTTAGGTAAGGAGACCAAAACTGTACACAATACTCCAGGTGTGGTCTCACCAGGGCCCAAATTGGGAATTTCACTCAAGGAGACTATAAACGTGGCTTGTGTGGCGAATATAAACGTCACCCTGGTACAGAAACATAGATAGATTTCTAGACACAAAAGGCATCAAGGGGTATGGGGAGAGAGCGGGAATATGGTATTGAGATAGAGGATCAACCATGATCAAATTGAATGGCGGAGCAGGCTCGAAGGGCCGAAGGGCCTACTCCTGCTCCTATTTTTCTATGTTTCTGTCTAGGTGGATGATAATAAAAAGCTGTAATGGGAAGACAGTAGGGTTGAGATCGCATGGGCTGAAGAACATTCTTCATCGCAACCTATTTTGTGTTCTCACATCTATACGAGCATCCGAAATTGAGAAGCAAGAAAAGACCAGCTGGTCCATCAAGCCTGCCCCACACCATGATGGCCGGAGCATCGTGACGAAACACTCCCTCCCTCCGTCCCTCCCCCTCCAACCCCCTCCCTCCCTCCAACCCCCTGCTCGCCTCAGCCATGTAATCTGCTCTTCTCGGCAAAATATGAAGAGAACTAGAAGTCTGAGCTTCAATGGGCTGAATCGCCTTTTCTCAGCCTCGACTGTTCTTAATTAGCAAGTTAAAAATTAAAGGCGTTAACATGTCTTTTTTTTAAAATCAATAAAACAGGAACAATGAATTCGGAGATGACGAATGGGACAACTGCAACGCCCAGCGTTCTTAAGCTTCTTCTGACCACCACGGAGACATTTCAGAGGACTGATCCATCGGTTGAAAAGGCAGACCCTCTGCCAATCATCATCGCCTTAATATGCATATTCCTTCTCCTGGCAACGTGCGTGAGTTTCGTCGCCTTGTGTAATCCTGCAGGTCTGGATGCTTCCCGCTACGGCCCCTACGAGTGCATGCCATACCACATCGAGGACTCCAGCGAGCCCCGGTTAAAACTGTGGAAGCGTTTCGGCTCCTTGAGGCGCTCGATGAACGGTTTCAGGCGGAATCGAGCCCTCCCTCAACCTCAGCAAGCTTTTACGAGCCATTGCCAGATGGACCAGCCTGATTTAGACCTCGCAGAGTCAACAAAAATGTAAGGCTCCAGTGACTGTAAAATTTGTGCGTAGACCTGCTTCGTATACAGAAACCAGTGATTATAAGTCATAAAAGATTAACCACTGCTGCAATCAATACTCCAGGGACTAACAAAGAAAATATCCCAGTTGCAATGAGCATTCGAAGAGTGTACTTCATAATACTGAACATCTTGCATGCTGTGCAGTGGCCAGGAACATCAAAAGACACATGAGCTCCGATGACTTAATCCATGGTTATCCTTCAGACTAGAACACAATAGTGAGCTAAAGGACACAATGGCACTGTTTGGAAGTTATCAGCTATCAGACCGTCTCACTTTAACATTGAACTATCATTTCATTACAGAAGGACAATTCATTACATTTTGTCAGTTTCCACCCATCCTCACCTCACCCCACCCCCCCTCCTCCTCTCATTAGCCATGCACAATTTGCTAGCGTCAGACTGACAGCACATGCTGCCATGCCCAAGATCTGTTTCATATCAAGTCCTGAGGGGTTAGATTTGGGAATTCAACCAAGTGCAACAGCTTTCGAGGGCAGGTGAATCGAAAGATACCTAAGTAGACTGGAATGAAACTCTTGTTGGCACAAGATAAAAGAGGCAACATGAAATATTCGCGGTAGTTTAATAAACACCTTCAAGAGCAAAACTGATAAATTATTGCAAATGCCCTTCAGAAAAAACTTCAAACTTCCTGCATCCTATCGCAAATAAAGCAGGGACCCAACTTGACACGAAAGGGAACTAAATGCATTGTCCTTTGCACAATAGGATCTGTCGACAGATCATCTTATAAATAAAGCCATGATGCGGAGATGCCGGTGTTGGACTGGGGTGGACAAAAGTGAGAAGTCGCACAACACCAGGTTATAGTCCAACAGTTTTATTTGTAATCACAAGCTTTCGGAGCTGCTGCTCCTTCGTCAGGTGAAGTGAAGGAATACAAATCGGCAAAGCATATATAGACAGAGAACAATGCCTGTGCAGCGTACAATGTCAGACGACTACAGTTAATCTTTCTGACTGCCTTTTATCACACCTCGGCAGAGAGACAATCAGGTCAGTCAGGAAGACATTATATCAAAGACACAGCAAAATACAACTGAGACAATGAGGTGGGGTCACAGGGGGTCTAATGTGTCAGATGCTGCAGTCTGTATGGAAAACCATAAACTTTAAACTTTTTACTTTTTTTTACTGGAAATCACATCTGTGAACAAGCCAACGACGACTCGAGTCTGGATGACTCTACGTCAGGTGGGGTTACATGTAGCGTGACATGAACCCAAGATCATCGAGCAGAAACTGATAGCCAAGTTTCGCACCCATGAGGACGGCCTCAACCGGGATCTTGGGCTCATGTCACGCTACATGACGTAGAGTCATCCAGACTCGAGTCGTCGTTGGCTTGTTCACAGATGTGATTTCCAGTAAAAAAAGTAAAAAGTTTAAAGTTTATGGTTTTCCATACAGACTGCAGCATCTGACACATTAGACCCCCTGTGACCCCACCTCATTGTCTTTGTTGTATTTTGCTATCGTCTTTGATATAATGCCTTCCTGACTGACCTGATTGTCTCTCTGCCGAGGTGTGATAAAAGGCAGTCAGAAAGATTAACTGTCGTCGACTGGCATTGTACGCTGCACAGGCATTGTTCTCTGTCTATATATGCTGTGCCGATTTGTATTTCTTCACTTCACCTGACGAAGGAGCAGCCGCTCCGAAAGCTTGTGATTTCAAATAAAACTGTTGGACTATAACCTGGTGTTGTGCGACTTCTCACTTTTATAAATAAAGCCATCAGTGGTTCTCTCACTTGTAGCATTGCACATGGGAGTGATAACCAGTGCAGGATTTTCCAGATAGCCAGTAAAAAAAGATTGTTCCTATGGAAAACGGTGAATCCTTTTGTGACTCACCATCCAGAAAGGACACAGTATTGAACCCCAGCCCCGCTGAGATATCTGCGCTCCTCTAATTCTGCCCTCTTGAGCATCCCTGATTATAATCGTTCAACCATTGGCGGCAGTGCCTTCAGCTGCCTGGGCCCTAAGCTCTGGAATTCCCTCCCTAAATCTCTCCGCCTCTTTGACCAAGCTTTTGGTCACCTGCCCTAATTTCTCCTTATGTGGCTTGGTGTCAAATTTTTTTGTCTTAAAATACTCCAGTGCAGCACCTTAGGACGTTTTACTATGTTAAAGGCGCTATATAAATACAAGTTGTTGTTGTTGAAGTATTATGGAGACATATTTATGCCGAAGCTATAGATCATCTCAAAGAGAATTTGCTGAGTATTTGAAGGTAAAATATATAAAAAGGATAAAGATAGAGCAGGAAAATTGTAATTAGAGGAGACAGCTCCAATTGGTGAGCTGGCACCAGTATGGGTGAGAAGCTGAATGGCCTTCTTCTGTGCAGTAATTTCCAATTTTATATCTTACTGGAGTGCTCCTCCTGTGCTATGTTGGAAGTCAGGGACACTTTAGGTGTCCAGGGCGAACACATGTGCAGGAAGTGTCTCCAGCTGCAGCTACTCGAAATCCGCGTTTCGGAGCTGGAGCTGCGACTGGAGTCACTGTGGAACATCCGCGAAGCTGAGATCTTCGTGGATAGCACGGTTAACGAGGTGGTCACACCGCAGGTAAAGAATGCACAGGCAGACAGGGAATGGGTGACCGCCAGACAGAGTAAAAGAACTAGGAAGGTAGTGCAGGAGTCCCCTGGGTCCATCTCCCTCTCCAACAGATTTTCTGTTTTGGATACTGATGGGGGAGATGGTTTCTCAGGGGAATGCAGCAAGAGCCAAGTCCGTGGCACTACGAGTGGCTCAGCTGCACAGGAGGGGAGGAAAAAGAGTGGGAGAGCAATAGTGATAGGGGATTCTATCGTAAGGGGAACAGATAGACGTTTCTGTGGCCGCAGACGTGACTCCAGGATGGTATGTTGCCTCCCTGGTGCCAGGTCAAGGATGTCACTGAACGGCTGCAGGGCATTCTGAAGGAGGAGGGCGAACAGTCAGAGGTCGTGGTTCACATTGGTACCAATGACATGGGTAGAAAGAGGGATGAGGTCCTGCAACAAGAATTTAGGGAGCTAGGTAGCAGATTAAAAAGCAGGACCTCAAAGGTTGTAATCTCTGGATTACTCCCGGTGCCACGTGCTAGTGAGTATAGGAATAGGAGGATAGAGCAGATGAATGTGTGGCTAAAGAGTTGGTGCAGGAAGGAGGGCTTTAGTTTCCTGGATCACTGGGTCTGCTTCTGGGGAAGGTGGGACCTGTACAAGTCGGACGGGTTGCACCTGAACCGGAACGGGACCAACATCCTTGCGGGGAGGTTTGCTAGTATTGTTGGGGGGGGGGGGGGGGGGGGGAAGGGGGGGTTTAAACTAACTTGGCAGGGGGATGGGATACGGAATGGAGCTATAGTAGGGGGTGATGCACAGCCAAATATAGAGGAAAAAACAAGTCAGCCTGGAAGGCAGAGCAAATATGTAATGGCACAAGGGAGTATGGCAAGGCTGGATGGCATTTGTTTTAATGCAAGGAGTCTTGCGAGTAAGGCAGATGAATTGAAGGTGTTGATGAACACATAGGAGTATGATATTGTTGCTATCACAGAGACATGGTTGAGGGAGGGGCAGGACTGGCAGCTCAATATTCCGGGGTATAGAATCTTCAGGCGAGACAGAGGGGGGTGTAAAAGAGGAGGGGGTGTCGCAATATTAATCAAGGAGTCAATTATTGCTGTAAGGAGGGATGATATCTTAGCAGGTTCCTCTAATGAGGCCATATGGGTAGAACTTAAAAACAAAAAGGGGGCAAGCACTTTGCTGGGAGTGTACTATAGGCCCCCAAACAGTCAGGGGGAGATAGAGAAACAGATATGTAGGCAAATCTCAGAGAAGTGTAGAAATAATAGGGTAATAATAGTAGGGGATTTCAACTTCCCCAATATTAACTGGGATAGTCAGAGTGTGAAAGGCTTAGAGGGTGCGGAATTCTTAAAGTGCATCCAGGAGAGCTTTTTGAGCCAGCATGTAGAAAGTCCTACAAGAGAGGGGGCGGTACTGGACCTAATTCTAGGGAATGTAGCCGGGCAAGTGGTAGAAGTGTTAGTAGGAGAGCATTTTGGTGACAGTGACCATAATTCAGTGAGATTTAAGGTAGTCATGGAAAAGGACAAAGATTGACCGGAAATAAAGGTTCTAAATTGGGGGAAGGCCGATTTTAATATGATAAGGCAGGATCTGGCCAAAGTGGACTGGGATCAGCTACTTGTAGGAAAATCCACATCAGGGCAGTGGGAGTCTTTCAGAAAGGAAATAGAAAGAGTACAACGGCAACATGTTCCCGTAAAGGTCAAGGGTGGGACCAACAAGCCCAGGGAACCCTGGATGTCAAGGGATATACGAGAATGGATTCGGAAAAAAAGGGAGGCTTTTGGCAGATACAAAGGACTAAAAACAGTGGAAGCCCTAGAGGAGTATAGGAAGTGCAGGGGGGTACTTAAAAAAGAAATTAGGAGAGCGAAGAGGGGGCATGAAAAAACACTGGCGGGCAAAATAAAGAAAAATCCCAAGGTGTTTTATAAGTATATTAAGGGCAAGAGGATAACCAGGGAAAGAGTAGGGCCCATTAGGGACCAAAGTGGCAATCTGTGTGTAGAGCCGGAAGATGTAGGTGAGGTTTTAAATGAATATTTTGCATCTGTGTTCACTATGGAGAAGGACGATGTAGGCATAGAAATCAGGCAGGGGGATTGTGATATACTTGAACAAATTAGAAACATAGAAATAGAAACTAGGAGCAGGAGTAGGCCATTCGGCCCATTGAGCCTGCTCCATCATTCAATACGATCATGGCTGATCATCCAAATCCAGTACCCTGTCCCTGCTTTCCCACACAGAATCCCCATCGAGCCTGCACCGACACATATCCCACCCTATCCCCGTAACCCCACGTATTTAATTCCCCCTAACATATCCCATCCTATCCCCGTAACCCCACATATTTAATCCCCCCCTAACACTAAGGGTCAATTTATCATCGCCAAATCAACCTAACCCGCACATTTTTGGACTGTGGGAGGAAACCGGAGCACCCGGAGGAAACCCACGCAGACACGGGGAGAATGTGCAAACTCCACACAGACAGTCACCCGAGGCCGGATTCGAACCCGGGTCCCTGGCGCTGTGGGGCACCAGTGCTAACCACTATGCCACCGTGTTGAGAGGGAGGAGGTACTAGCAGTTTTAGCGGGCTTAAAAGTGAATAAATCCCCAGGCCCAGACGAGATGTATCCCAGGCTGCTGTGTGAGGCAATGGAGGAGATTGCAGGGGCTCTGACACAAATTTTCAGAACCTCTCTGGCCACAGGGGAGGTGCCAGAGGACTGGAGGACAGCTAACGTGGTACCATTATTCAAGAAGGGTAGTAGGGATAAACCAGGGAATTACAGGCCAGTGAGCCTAACATCAGCGGTAGGGAAATTATTGGAAAAAATTCTGAGGGACAGAATTAGTCTCCACTTGGAGAGGCAAGGATTAATCAAGGATAGTCAACATGGCTTTGTCAGGGGGAGATCATGTCTGACCAATTTGATTGAATTTTTCGAGGGGGTGACTAGGTGTGTAGATGAGGGTAGTGCAGTTGATGTGGTCTACATGGACTTCAGTAAGGCTGTTGACAAAGTCCAGCATGGGAGACTGGTCAAGAAGGTAAGAGCCCATGGGATCCAGGCCAATTTGGCACATTGGATCTAAAATTGGCTTAGTGGCAGGAGGCAGAGGGTGATGGTCGAAAGTTGTTTTTGTGACTGGAAGCCTGTGTCCAGTGGTGTACCGCAGGGATCGGTGCTGGGTCCTTTGCTGTTTGTAGCGTACATTAATGATTTAGATATGAATGTAGGAGGTATGATCAATAAGTTCGCAGATGACATGAAAATTGGTGGGGTGGTAAACAGCAGGGAGGGAAGCCTCAGGCTACAGGACGATATAGACGGGTTGGTTAGATGGGCAGAACAGTGGCAAATGGAATTTAACCCTGAAAAGTGTGAGGTGATGCATTTTGGGAGGACTAAGAAGGCAAGAGAATACACTATGAATGGTCGGACCCTAGGAAGGACAGAGGATCAGAGGGATCTTGGTGTGCATGTACATAGATCCCTGAAGGCAGCAGGACAGGTAGATAAGGTGGTTAAAAAGGCATATGGGATACTTGCCTTCATTAGCCGAGGCATAGAATATCAGAGCAGGGAGGTTATGATGGAGCTGTACAAAACGCTAGTTAGGCCACAGCTGGAATACTGTGTGCAGTTCTGGTCGCCACACTATAGGAAGGATGTGATTGCATTGGAGAGGGTGCAGAGGAGATTCACTAGGATGTTACCTGGGCTGCAGCGCTTCAGCTATGAAGAGAGACTGGACAGGCTGGGGTTGTTTTCCTTAGAGCAGAGAAGGCTGAGGGGGGACCTGATTGAGGTGTACAAAATTATGAGGGGCATAGATAGGGTAGATAGAAAGGAACTTTTTCCCTTAGTAGAGGGGTCAATAACCAGGGGGCATAGTTTCAAGGTAAGGGGCAGGAGGTTTAGAGGGGATTTGAGGAAAAACTTTTTCACCCAGAGGGTGGTTGGAATCTGGAACTCACTGCCTGAAAGGGTGGTAGAGGCAGGAACCCTCACAACATTCAAGAAGCATTTAGATGAGCACTTGAAACACCATAGCATACAAGGCTACGGACCAAGTGCTGGAAAATGGGATTAGAATAGACAGGGCTTGATGGCCGGCGCAGACTCGACGGGCCGAAGGGCCTCTTTCTGTGCTGTATAACTCTATGTGTCATCAATCTTTTCTGGGTCCTGCATCATTTTACCTCATCATGTGCTTCAGATTTTTTTTTATTCATTTATGGGCTGTGGGTGTCGCTGGCAAGGCCAGCATTTGTTGCCCATCCCTAATTGCCCCTTGAGAAGATGGTGGTGAGCCACCTTCTTGAACCACTGCAGTCCGTGTGGTGAAGGTACTCCCACAGTGCTGTTAGGGAGGGAGTTCCAGGATTTTGACCCAGCGACGATGAAGGATCGGCCGATATATTTCCAAGTCGGGATGGTGTGTGACTTAGAGGGGAACTTGGAGGTGGTGGTGTTCCCATGCGCCTGCTGCCCTTGTCCCCTTTGGTCTTTGCTCTCACAGTTTAGTGACTTGGACAAACCCCACAATCTTTGATCTGTAGTCCACACCCACCCAACCACCATTTTGTATCACTGAAGGTTGGCATTTTGGTATCTCATTCCCACACGAGAGTCAAATTTAAGAGTGATGTCAGGAAATTCTTCTTCACGCCAACAAATAGGCTGGATAGAGTAATGGAAATAATCCCATGGAATCATTCCTATCCAGCAATAGGGAGACGTTAGGCTTGTTCTGAATGGATGGATTCAGATCGGCAATTGGCCTTCCTTTTCCACATCTATGTTGTAAACTCTACATTTTTTGGCAAAAATAATATTTAAATAAACACAAGTAAGTACAGAGTGAGGAAGGACCATTCACCTCAGCAGGCGCAATCCCACCAAAGACCAGGCACAACGTAGCCCATCATTTACTGTCCCCCAAGCCACTCAACCTTCTGAAGGAGACGACACATCAAAATTAAAATCAGCAAGATCGTCACACCGTCGCCAAATGCAGAAGGTAATCGGGCAAAGCTACAGGATATTAATCCAATCTTACAGCCCACACTTTTGAGATCCGATCAGCTGCACACCACAAATGACTGAACCATCAGCCCAGAAGCAGAGTCTCCAGCGTGTCCAGGAGATTAGTGAGGTGTTAGTCCGCACAACATCCAGTCCTGGGAAACATGTCACCAACAATGAAACTGGGTTTACCTCACAATTAAACAGAAGCCTTGCTGGCAAGGGGAGGGGAAACTTTCCAATTCCCGTTGGTCCTTGGAGACGCACAAGATGGACTATAGTCATCTTAGAATTGTACAAATCCTGCAATAATCAATTTACATTCATACAGCACCTTTAATGAAGTAAAATATCTCAAGACACTTCATGAGGAGTTTCCGGAGAGAAGTGTGGGAGGGAGGTGGTTTTGGGGAGATGGCTGAAGGCACATTAGAAGAGGAGGCTTAGCGAAGGATTTTGAAGGTGAGGAAGATATGGAAAGGGAAGTGCTTTAGCAAGAGAGTTCCAGTGTGCTGTGGTGTGATAACTGAAGGGTATGATTTCCAAGATAAAGGCCAGCGGGGAAGGTTACTCAGTGCCCATCTTTCAGGTAGACTCTGCCTTGCGGCTTGAATTGAATCAATTCAGCATCCTGAAGGCCCAACTTGTGGAAGAAATAAAAATGAAAACATAATAATCTCAACTGACAGACAACAAAAGGCACCTTGAGCAATTTGAAATAGTGGTGGAAAATTGTTTTCTCTCAACAAAGTCGAAATAGCAAAGAGAATTTGATCATTGATAAGAGTTATGCGAAATAGACTTCCGTCAGAAGTAGTTAATCCTGTCTCCTTCCAAAAGGAGCTGGATAAATATCTGGAGAGTAACAGGGTGGAGGGTGCTAATTATAGATATTTGAAAATGTTACTGATGCTGATAAAAGAACGACGGCAGGACAGCTCTGCCATATTAATGGTGCTATGAACCAGAGATCTATAGAACACCTACATCACAATGTTCTTTCTCAATCCTCTGGCGTGGCACGTCCTTGCTTCCCCCCCAAACATCCGCACAGAAATCCCAAACTCCAGTAAAGGGGTGAAATGAGCGTAGATTTCAATGCACTCACATTTCCCAGTGAGGACCCAAGCGCAAAGGGAATGAAGGCTGGCGCGCGCGCGGGCACCGCCGCACTATCTCCAACCTGAGCTGCCTTCGAGCGAGACTCTCTGCTGGGAGTACGGGATCAGTGCATTCGCCCCTTGGCGTAGACCTGGACTTTGTGTAAAACAGGTGAGGCGGCAGCCTGTTTCACATCTCTCGCGCTTCTTATTTCCATCGACGCCGATGGGGAGAGATATGAGACATATGACTCGCTGTCGCCCGATTTTGCATTATCACACCAAGTCAAGATCTACCCCTATGTTCCTAATTTAACATGTCACTGAATAACTCAATCATGCAATGAGTATCACTTGCTGCCACCCCCGGTTTCCCTTTATTTTGTGTAAACAGGAGACCAACACCATCTGTGTCATATCTTGTGAATTAGTTTAATAAAAGAACATCTAAAACACAGCTTGGCTAAGGCCGGACCACGTTGCTTCGCCTCCCAATACGCAGCTGCCTGCCTGGCCACCCTTCGGGTTCCCCTCCCCGAATTCAGCCCTCCCTCACACGGCTTCTAATGCTGCCTCAGTATTTACCGACTGGCTGACATGTAGTGCTTTGTGATCATTCTTCAGACAAGCTATATGACACACATCCATGACACCTAACATTAGTATGTTAGTCTGATAAAACACTTTCCCGTTGGAAATCTGAGGGAGAACATTCATCGTACTGTTGCATAAACTGCAAGCTTCCTCCCTTGAGGGTGAGCAAGTGAAACGGCGTTCTGTGCTCGAACATTACGAGGAGTGAATGAATCACACACAGATTAACAAGAGAAATGGTTTCCAAAACACTGAGCAACAGTAAGATCACCGTCGTTGTAAAGAGGAAAAAAAATCCCAAGGATGCTTTTCAGCATTTTAGGGTCAGGGTCAGTATGTAGTCTGTATACATGGTGATTCTTTTTTTTAATGATACTTAGAAAATAGAAGAATAACTCTTATGGTAACAGTTTTGTTTCCTAATCGCTTGGCCCGTCTCCACTCCAAGTCACCACAGAAATCCCAATTTCCAGGAAAGAGGTGGAAGGTGAGGGTAACTTCAGTGTTTGCCAAAGATAGAAAAGATTATATGAATAAAATATATTTTTCCTACCGTGTTAAGTTATGAAGGCATTGAGGTGTTCATAGAATTTACAGCACAGAAACAGGATATTTGGTCCAACTGGTCCGTGCCGGTGTTTATGCTCCACTCGAGCCTCCTCCCACCCTTGGTTATCTCACCCTATCACCATATCCTTCTATTCCTTTCTCCCTCATGTGTTTATCTAGCTTCCCCATAAACCATCTACTCTATTCACCTCAACCACTCCCTGTGGTAGCGAGTTCCACATTCTCACCACTCTCTGGGTAAAGAAGTTTCTCCTGAATTCCTTACTGGATTTATTAGTCGTGATGTGATCCAAGGCGGCCTTCGAGACACACGACAACGCAAAATCGTCGAGCAGAAACTGATAGCCAAGTTCCGCACCCATGAGGACGGCCTCAACCGGGATCTTGGGTTCATGTCACGCTACATGTAACCCCACCTGACGTAGAGTCATCCAGACTCGAGTCGTCGTTGACTTGTTCTCTCTACACAGATGCGGCCGGACCTGCTGTGATTTCCAGCAAAAAAAGTTTTTTGTTTTCCATCCAGACCCCAGCATCTGCCACAATTGACCCCTTGTGACCCCACCTCATTGTCTTTGATGTAATGTTTTCCTGACTGACCTGTTTGGACACCATCCACACCTTTGATTGCCGTGATTATCTCTCTGCCGAGGTGTGATAAAGGGCAGTTGGAAAGATTAACTGTAATCATCTGGCAGTGTTCTCTGACTATATATGCTGTGCCTATATGCATCTCTTCACTTCACCTGATGAAGGAGCAGCGCTCCGAAAGCTTGTGATTTCAAATAAAGCTGTTGGACTATAACCTGGTGTTGTGCGACTTCTCGGATTTATTAGTGACCATCTTATATTTATGGCCAATATTCCCTTGAATTTTTTTTTGGGTGCACGGCCCCTTTAAATTTCCATGCGTGCACGGTTTTTCCATTCAAAAGCCGGTGAGCAGGCTGCGCGGGACCTCCAGACCGCAGCGCGGCCGCACAGCTTAACGGGAAGATTGTTTAGGGCTCCGAGTTTTAGTCTTCCCCACAAGTGGAAACATCTTCTCCGCGTCTACCCTGTCGAACCCTTTCATAGTTTCAAAGACCTCTGTCTGGCCACCCAGCAGCCTTCTCTTTTCTAGAGAAAAGAGCCCCAGCCCGTTCGATGAAAGCTCACTTTGAGGAAACTGCAGCTACCAGCAAAACATGCTGAAATAAAGGCACAAGATGCTGGCAGCACACAACAGGTCCACGACAAGTCGGGTTAATGTGGGTCCTGATGAAGGGTTGACCCTGTCTGTGCATTTCGAGCATTTGGTGTTTTCAGCTCAGATTTCCAGTGTTCAGGTTTTTATTTCATTTCTATTGAAACCCACAAAGCACTGGTCTTTATAGCGGTGAAAACACAGCACCATACCGAGAGCCGGAGCAAAATATTTCACTGAATTTAAATTAGTGCACCACCACACAACCAGGAGCGAGTCAGAAAAAAGCGTCTCCTGGGAATGAACGCAAGGTGAATATTTTCCTTTGATCCAATTTTTTGAGTATTCTGATTAAAAACGCTCGATCATATTTTAACACATTTTAAAAATAATCTACACATCCACCAGAGTAGTTGTATAATAAAAGAGATACAGTTGCATAGGTAGTAAAAAAAATCTACAAGGCACAAGTCAGGAGTGTGATGGAATACTCTCCACTTGCCTGGATGAGTGCAGCTCCAACAACACTCAAGAAGCTCGACACCATCCAGGACAAAGCAGCCCGCTTGATCGGCACCCCATCCACCACCTTAAACATTCACTCCCTCCACCACCGGCGTACCGTGGCTGCAGTGTGTACCATCTACAAGATGCACTGCAGCAACTCACCAAGGCTTCTTCAACAGCACCTCCCAAACCCGCGACCTCTACCGCCTAGAAGGACAAGGGCAGCAGGCGCATGGGAACACCACCACCTCCAAGTTCCCCTCCAAGTCACACACCATCCTGACTTGGAAATATATCGTCGATCCTTCATCGTCGCTGGGTCAAATTCCTGGAACTCCCTCCCTAACAGCACTGTGGGAGCACCTTCACCACACGGACTGCAGTGGTTCAAGGCGGTGGTTCTCATGGGCAATTAGGGATGGGCAATAAATGCTGGCCTTGCCAGTGACGCCCACATCCCATAAACGAATAAAATAAATAAATAAATAATTGAGACGACGGCAAAATGAAAGGCTATAAAGAGCAACTGCAGTGAAGTAACAGGATGGCAGACGCCAGTAATTATTTAGCTTTGTCCAATTGAATGTGAATTTATTCTATCAGACTGGCAGCATCAAAGACGCATGAATTAACGGCACTCACCACACAAAGGATGAAGTGAATGAAAGACTTTAGCTGTAAATATGTGGACACATGATTTAATTAGTTGGAAGAGCTCTCCTCCATGTCTGAAAGGATAATTTATAACTCTTGGCAAACTGTTGTCAGAAAGGTGGGCAGGTTTTATTGTGGCCATGTTGAGTACTCGGTGTTTTATTTACTGATCACCCGTAAATAAAGAAAGACTTGCATTTCTCTAGCGCCTTTCACGACCACCGGACGTCCCAAAGCGCTTTACAGCCAATGAAGTACTTTTGAATCGCAGCCGCTGTTGTAATGTGGGAAACGCGGCAGCCAATTTGCGCACAGCAAGCTCCCACAAACAGCAATGAGATCATGAGAACTCCCCTGCTCCTCTTCGAATATGGAAGCTTTTATGTCCACCCAAGAGGGCAGACAGGGCCTCGGTTTAACGCCTCATCTGAAGGACGGTACCTCCGACAGTGCTGCAGTGAAGCGTCAGCCTGGATTAGGTGCTCAAGTCCCTGGAGTGGGACGATGAACCCATGACCTTCTGATTCAGAGACGAGAGTGCTACCCACTGAGCCAGGGCTGACATTTAATAGCAAGATACATAGAATCCCAGTGACGCAGGTAAGTGAACACAGGGTATTCCAACCAGAGGAACAGCCAACAGTAGAGGAATGATCAACGAAATTGGAATTAAATTGAAAGCAACGCGATGAGAAGGATGGGGGTAACTTTAACTTTTGGCAACAGTGTAAAACGGGCGCTACTGGATCGGCCACAGGTTATACATCTCTCCTGATCATCGAAAGGGAAGGTCGATGGGGAGAGGTGTATATTGGGAGGCCGACCCGACATCGCCCGTTTTACACTATTACCAAAAAGTTAGAATTCCCAATTCCTCCTCAAAACACGATCTTCTCCCAACAGTATTTCCTCACTAAAACACAACCAGAAAATGCTGAAAATAGTCAGCAAAAAAAAAAAGATGCTTGGAAACCTGAAACAAAAATCGGAAAGCGGTGGAAATACTCATCAGGTCAGGCAGCTTCTGTGGCGAGAACAAAGAAGAAACTGAAATAACAACAGAAAACGCTGAAAAAACTCAGCAGGCCAGGCAGCATCCGTGGAGAGAGAAACAGAGTTCACGTTTCAGGTCGAAGACCCTTCGTCAGACGAAAGCTCTTCGACCTGAAACGTTAACTCTGTTTCTCTCTCCACGGATGCTGCCTGGCCTGCTGAGTTTTTCCAGCGTTTTCTGTTGTTATTTCGGATTTCCAGCGTCCGCAGTATTTTGCTAAAGAAGAAACTGAACTTTGGTGCGGGCATACAATGGGGGGCAGCAGACTGGCGGCCTGTTACTAACGCCAGGGTGGATCACAGACTGCCAACCTACTGCTGCCCGTTTGGCACTCCTGCCAAAGACGCCCAATGTTGCGGGTGTGTTGACGGGAGAGTCGACACCCAAAACGTTAACTCCTCTGTCCCCCCTCCAGGACCATTGTCTGACCTGGCTGAGCATTTCCAGCGTTTTCTGTTTCATGATTAACAGCATCGGCTATTGTCTGTTTGCTGTGTGCTCACTGTTTATCAAAGGTGAGAGAAGATGCTGGTGGTGCTGCTTCCACATCAATGAGAAGTGGTTTCGGCTCTGCACTTACTCAAAAACTAATCCCAATCTGACACTAGACTGTCCTTTAACGAGGGTCTCCTGACTCCACATTGCACCCAGCAAGTACCACTCTGCAATATAACGACGGGTCTCGTTAGCTTAGCTTCAGTCTACGCTGCATCGCTCAACTGATCGCTAATCTAGGTTCAAACAATGCCATTTGATTCGGAGTGTGAAAGATTTCACAGGACAATCTTTATTTCTACTTAATTCCCACACGCTTGGCAATAATTGAAATAACACTATTCTAGCCCTTCATTTGTGAAAGTAACAAAACATTTCTGCTGACACTCATCTGTTCTTCGCTGTCTCATGGGTCTCAAAGCACTTCGCATAAATTGAATTACTTTGAGGTGCAGTGCCCATCATTAAGTAGCTGAATGTAATTAAGTTGAACAGCTATTTTGTACACAACAAAAGCCCACAAAGAACAATGAGATGAATGACCAATTAATATGTTTTGGTGGTGTTCGCTGAGCAAAGAATACTGGGCAGGAGACCAAGAACGCCCTGCTCTAACTAGTGCCATGGGATCTTTTAGAAGTCCACCTGACCAGGTAGACAGGGCTTAAGTTTAACATCTCATCCAAAGGACAGCACCTCTGACAATGCAACACTCCCTCAGTACTGCACTGGAATTTCAGACTTTGTCATGTCCTCAAGTCCCACTGTGGGGCTTGAAGCAACAATATTCTGACTGAGAAGCAAGAGATAAGGAGTAACTAATGCACAGAGTCAAAACGGCACAGATGGAGGCCATTCGGCCCATCGAGTCCGTGCCGGCTCTCTGCAGAGCAATCCAGTCAGTCCCATTCCCCCCGCTCTATCCCCGTAGCCCTGCAAGTTTATTTCCCTCAAGTGCCTATCCAGTCTCCCCTTGAAAACATTGAGTGTCTCCGCTTCCACCACTTCTGTCGGCAGCGAGTTCCAGGTCCTCGCCACTTGCTGCGTAAAAAAGCTTTTCCTCACACCCCCCCTGTACCTCTTGCCCAAAACCTTAAATCTGTGTCCCCTAGTCCTTGTACCATCAACTAGTGGGAACAGCCTTTCTCCCTCTAGCCTATCCAAACCCGTCATAATCTTGTACACCTCGATCAAATCACCCCTCAACCTCCTTTGCTCCAATGAAAACAAATCCAGCTTCTCCAACCTGTCCTTGTAGCTAAGATCCCCCATCCCCGGAACCATTCTGGTAAATCTCCTCTGCACCCTCTCAAGGGCCTTCACATCGTTCCTGAAGTGCGGTGACCAGAACTGGATGCAATACTCCAGTTGTGGCCTAACCAGCGCTTTTTGTGGTGAAAGTCATAGCAAGCTGCATCTTGAACTAACGCGTCTTGGATATGCCCACCAGCGACCTCCGCCCTTCACCCCCAACGGAGCAGGCGCAGGTCGCCTTATATAAATATTGCTGTGGGGCACTGATGCCTCTGGGGTGTGTCTGCTCCGAGTGTGGGGGTGGGGGGGGGGGGGGGGGAGTGCTGCAAAAGTGGCGTCCGCTTTAAGCCCTGCCGCCCTTTACTGAAGGGGCTGGGGATTTCTTTCTTGGATCCAGTTTTAGCTGCATTTCAGCGAGTTTCAAGAAAGCTGTGAGACACAGTCATTCTTTCTTCTCCGTTCTTGGCCACGAGCATGGATTTCATTCTCTCTACTTAAACATTCAAACAGGCAGCCTCCAAGTTGTAGCCAGGTCGAATGTGGGGGAAATAAACAGGCCTTGAGTTGGGAATAAATAATAACATACAACAGACCAACTGAGTTCACTGAAACATCAGTGTGCTCATTCACTCCACTCTTATTTCCCCAATGGTTGGCACCTCATGGAAAAGGATTTTCAGTTCTATGATATAGAACAGCAACTCACCAAGGCTCCTTCGGCAGCACCTCCCAAACCCGCGACCTCTTCCACCTAGAAGGACAAGGGCAGCAGGCGCACGGGAACACCATCACCTCCAAGTTCCCCTCCAAGTCACACACCATCCTGACTTGGAAATATATCAGCCGTTCCTTCATCGTCGCTGGGTCAGAATCCTGGAACTCACTCCCCAACAGCACTGTGGGAGCACCTTCACCACACGGACTGCAGCGGTTCAAGGCGGCGGCTCACCACCACCTTCGCAAGGGCAATTAGGGGTGGGCAATAAATGCCGGCCTTGCCAGTGACGCCCTGATCCCATGAACGAATAAAAAAAAAACCTGAATGGTGACTGCTCCAGACTGGAGGAAGCTTTGGGGGCCTAAATTTCCCATAAAACAAACTCTGAGGTGCTAATCTTTTCTCTCAGAATGTCTTGGGTGGGTTACTGCAACAACTCAAAAGGCTAGGCAGCTGTCAATCACCATGCTGGGACCAGGCATGTGGGCTGCTTGCGCAGGAAAATTGCACCACTTTTTTTTTTAATCGAGGTGACCGGGGAGAGGAAGGAAACTGATCTGACCAATCGCATGACCTAGATCAGGTGCTTGAACCCACAATCCTTTAGCTTCGGCAAGTTGCTGCCAACTGAGCAAGGTGACACGCCAAGTTTAGTACTTGGCAGAAAAGCGTGACAGACGGGTGTGACAGGAAGGATACTTGCCATGGAATGTTCGTGTATTCAAGACTTCTGATACATAAGATGATCTCCTGTGGCACGATACATGGGGTCAAGATCAAGGGCACTTTTCAGGTCGAGCAGGGTTAGAGGGCAGAGAGATAACTGAACCAAGGCGGGGAAGAGGAGAGGAGGCAGATGCAGGTGGAGGGAATAGAGAAATTGGGGATGGGGCGAGGGGAGGTGAGAGGAACTGAAGATAGGGTTATGGAGGGGAGGGAAGGAGCGTGGGGACAGGAGAGTGGAAAGAGGCTGGAGGAGGAAAGGGCCGGGAGGGAGAGGGAATATGAGGTGGAAAGGGTTGTAGGGAGAGAAGGGGGATTGGGAGATTAGGAGAAAATGGGAAGAGCAGGAGAAGGGGAAGACCGGGAGAAGGGGGAGAGAGAAAAGAGGGAATGAAAGTTGTGGGGGAGAGAGGGGAGGGGAGGGGAGGGAGGGAAAGAGGAGGGATGGAAGGAGGAACAAGGAAGAGGAGAGGGGCAAAAAGAGGTGGAGGGTAGGAAAGGGGAAGAGGAAGAGAGGATAGGAAGGGGAAGAAGCCGAGGAGAGGAGATTAGAGGGGAACGGCAGAGGGGGAGAAATGGAGAAGAGGGACAGGAGTGGGAGAGGAGGAAGGAGAAGGGAGAGAGTAGAAGGGTAAGTGAGAAAGCGTGTGAAGAAGGGAAGGGAGAGAAGAAAGGAAGAGAGATGGAGGGGAGGAAGAAAGATACGGGGAGTGGGAGAGAGATACTGGCGGGTGACTGCCTCCGTGGTGCGAATGTTGCCTTAGCTGGAGGCTTCCTCATGACGCTGGGAGGAAGTCAGCCTCAGTGGTGGGTGGGTGGTCAAGTATTATGTTTGCTTCAGCGGGGAGGGGGCAGAATGATTATATTTTTTGCCTCAATGCAGAAAGGGGCAGAGTTCAATTTTTGTCTCGGTGGGTGGTTTGTGACTGTTTGCCCTGCAGGTAGGCTTCAGTTGGGGGCAGGGGGGGCGGCGAGTGTGTTTAGTCCATGGGGGATTGTAGGTCGTCGGGCAGTATTCACGTGTTTGGGCCTGGGTTGATGCACGTGGGTGATGTTTCAGTTTGCGGCTGTATTTGTTTGAGCTGTTACATCAAGGCCTCATCTGACTGTTCAGGTGGGCGTTGAAGATCCCATTGCAATATTGGAAGAAGGGCAGTGAACATTCCCAGTGTCCTGGCAAACATTCCTTCCTCAACCAACACCATCCCAAGCAGATTAACTGGTAATTCGTCTCATTGCTGTTTATGGGATTTTATTTTTTATTCGTTTATGGGATCTGGGCATCACTGGCAAGGCCAGCATTTATTGCCCATCCCTAATTGCCCTCGAGAAGGTGGTGGTGAGCCACCTTCTTGAACCGCTGCAGTCCATGTGGTGAAGGTACTCCCACAGTGCTGTTAGGGAGGGAGTTCCAGGATTTTGACCCAGCGACGATGAAGGATCGGCGATATACTTCTAAGTCAGGATGATGTGTGACTTGGAGGGGAACTTGGAGGTGGTGGCGTTCCCATGTGCCTGATGCCCTTGTCCTTCTAGGTGGAAGAGGTCACGGGTTTGGGAGGTGCTGCCGAAGAAGCCTTGGCGAGTTGCTGCAGTGCATCTTGCAGATAGTACACACTGCAGCCACGGTACGCCGGTGGTGGAGGGAATGAATGTTTAAGGTGGTGGATGGGGTGCCAATCAAACGGGCTGCTTTGTCCTGAATGGTGTCGAGCTTCTTGAGTGTTGTTGGAGCTGCACTCATCCAGGCAAGTGGAGAGTATTCCATCACACTCCTGACTTGTGCCTTGTAGATGGTAGAAAGGGTTTGGGGAGTCACTGTGCAGTCATCAGCGAACATCCCCATTTCTGACCTTATGTTGGAGGGAAGGTCATTAATGAAGCAGCTGAAGATGGTTGGGCCTAGGACACTGCCCTGAGGAACTCCTGTAGCGATGTCCTGGGGCTGTGATGATTGACCTTCAACCACCACAACCATCTTCCTTTGTGCTAGGTATGACTCCAGCCAGTGGAGCGTTTTCCCCGATTCCCATTGACTTCAGTTTTACTGGGGCTCCTTGATGCCACACTTGGTCAAATGTTGCCTTGATGTCAAGGGCAGTCACTCTCACCTCACCTCTGGAATTCAGCTCCTTTGTCCATGTTTGGACCAAGGCTGTAATGAGGTCGGGAGCCGAGTGGTCTTGGCGGAACCCAAACTGGGCATCAGTGCCGCTTGATAGCACTGTCGATGAAACCTTCCATCACTTTGCTGATGATTGAGAGTAGACTGATGGGGCGGTAATTGGCTGGGTTGGATTTGTCCTGCTTTTTGTGGACAGGACAGACCTGGGCAGTTTTCCACATTGTCGGATAGATGCCAGTGTTGTAGCTGTACTGGAACAGCTTGGCTAGAGGCGCGGCTAGTTCTGGAGCACAAAAGCCGGGATGTTGTCGGGTCCATAGACTTTGCTGTATCCAGTGCGCTTAGCCATTTCTTGATATCACGTGGAGTGAATCGAATTGGCTGAAGACTGGCTTCTGTGATTGTGGGGACCTCAGGAGTAGGCCGATATGGATCATCCACTCGGCACTTCTGGCTGAAGTTGGTTGCAAACGCTTCAGCCTTGTCTTTTGCACTCACGTGCTGGGCTCCACCATCATTGAGTATGGGGATATTCATGAAGCCTCCTCCTCCCGTTAGTTGTTTAATGGTCCACCACCATTCACGACTGGATATGGCAGGACTGCAGAGCTTTGATCTGATCCATTGATTGTGGGATCGCTCAGCTCTTTCTATAGCATGCTGCTTCCGCTTTTTAGCATGCATGTAGTCCTGTGTTGCAGCTTCCCCTCGTTGGCACCTCATTTTTAGGTACGCCTGGTGCTGCTCCCGGCATGCTCTTCTACACTCCTTATTGAATCAGGGTTGGTCCCCTGGCTTGGTGGTAATGGTAGAGTGAGGGATATGCCGGGCCATGTGGTTACAGATTGTGGTGGAATACAATTCTGCTGCTGCTGATGATGACCCACAGCGCCTCCTGGATGCCCATTTTTGAGCTGCTAGATCTATCCCATTTAGCACGGTGGTAGTGCCACACAACACGATGGAAGGTGTCCTCACTGTAAAGATGGGACTTCATTTCCACAATGAATGGTCACTGCCACTAATACAATGGACAGATGCATCTGCGACAGGTAGATTGGTGAGGACAAAGTCAAGTAGGTTTTTCCCTTGTGTTGGTTCTCTTACCACCTGTCACAGGCCCAGAGTGGCAGTTATGTCCTTCAGGACTCGGCCAGCTCGGTCAGTAGTGGTGTTACAGAGCCACACTTGGTGATGGACATTGAAGTCCCCCACCCAGAGTACATTCTGTGCCCTTGCTACTCTCAGTGCTTCTTCCAAGTAGTTTGCAACATGGAGAAGTACTGATTCATCAGCTGAGGGAGGGCGGTAGGTGGTAATCAGCAGGAGGTTTCCTTGCCCATACTTGACCTGAAGCCAGATTTATTTAATTAACTGAATTTAAATTCCCCAGCTGCCGCGGTGGGATTTGAACTCACGTCTCTGGATCATTAGTCCAGGCCTCTGGATTACTAGCCCAGTGACATTACCACTACGCTACCGTTCCCTTGCTGTGTGCAAAGTGGTTGCTACATTCACCTTTGCCGCGACAGTCACTGTACATGTTACATGTGACGAGCTGTAGGACATCCTGAGAGAGGTGATATGGAATTATATGATTGCAAATTCATTCTTTTAACTGTCTTTGCAACATGAGCAAGTTTCAGATTAACAAAACAGAGAACAATCAACAACAACAACTTGCATTTATACAGCGCCTTTAGCGTGGTGAAACGTCCCAAGGCGTTGCACGGGAGCGATTATCAAACAAAATTTGACACCGAGCCACATAAGGAGATATTAGGGCAGGGAGGTCAAAGAGGTCGGTTTTAAGGAGCGTCTTAAAGGAGGAAAGAGAGGTAACGAGGTGGAGAGGTTTAGGGAGGGAATACAGAGCTTAGGGCCCCGGCAGCTGAAGGCACGGCCGGCAATGGTGGGATGATGGGAGGGGGATGGGGGTGGACAAGAGGCCAGAATTGGAGGAGGGCAGAGATCTTGGAGGATTGTAGGGCTGGAGGAGGTTACAGAGATAGATCGTTAATAAAACACTGACAAGTTTCAGGCTTATGGTTCAGGTTTCTTTCTCAAATTGAGCGGTCAGCAGCATCCAGAGCAACTCACCTGCACCACACTGCCAGACACACTGATGTTCTCCGGGACACTCGCCTCAAAGGTGTTCTGCACGAAGATGGGTCGGTTATCATTCACATCCAGCACGGTGATGTACACCGTCGCGGTCCCGGTCTTTCTGCTACCCGCTGGCCCATTATCTGCACAAAGATCACAGCAAGTCATTCACTCAGAAACCTGTGCACTCAATTCCAACAATTAACAGTTTCTTTTTCTTCTCCGGCTCCAACTGTTGCGCAATCCTAAACCCGTTCTTTATAAACACAGCCACAATTTTGCTCGGCGCCCATAGAAAACCTCTGCACGCTCAGGGCCATCGGAATTGCTGCACCGAGACCGCTTCAGATCAGAAAGTACAATCCATCATTTAGAGGGAACCTTAATTTCATTCTCCCGTCAGGAGTTTGTCTCGCAGCGGAGGCCGGTTGTGCAAACAGCGTTACAATTTGGGTTTGACTCGTACACCATCATCTCTTCCATTCTCAGACCGTCTCTGGGTTCACAGTACATAGAATCATCACAGAATCATAGAAATTTACAGCACAGAAGGAGGCCATTCGGCTCATCTAGTCCGTGCCGTCCGACAAAGAGCTCTCCACCCTAATCCCACTTTCCAGCTCTTGGTCCGTAGCCCTGAAGGTTACGGCACTTCAGGTGCATATCCAAGTACTTTTTAAATGCGATGAGGGTTTCTGCCTCTACCACTCTTTCAGGCAGTGAGTTCCAGAACCCCACCACCCTCTGGGTGAAAAAATTTCTCTTCAAATCCCCTCTAAACCTCCGACCAATTACTTTAACTCTATGCCCCCTGGTTATTGAAACATAGAAAAAAAAAACTACTGCTGACCCTTCTGCTAAGGGAAATAGGTCCTTCCTATCCACTCTATCTAGGCCCCTCATAATTTTATACACCTCAATTAAGTCTCCCCTCAGCCTCCTCTGTTCCAAAGAAAACAACCCCAGCCGATCCAATCTTTCCTCATAGCTAAAATTCTCCAGCCCAGGCAACATCCTCGTAAATCTTCTCTGCACCCCCTCTAGTGCAATCACATACTTCCTGTAATGTGGTGACCAGAAATGCACGCAGTACTCTAGCTGCAGATGCCACTCTCTAGAAATAACCTTCTATGTGAAATGAAACCCAAGAGATTTAGCTTCCTTTTTGCTTTCACTGCATAAAGAAAGACTTGCATTTCTATAGCGCCTTTCACGACCACCGGACGTATCAAAGCGCTTTACAGTCAATGAAGTACTTTTTGAAGTGTAGTCACTGTTGTAATGTAGGAAATGCTGCAGCCAATTGGCGCACAGCAAGTTCCCACAAACAGCAATGTGATAATGACCAGATAATCGGCTTTAGTGATGTTGAATGAGGGATAAATATTGGGCAGGACACCGGGGAGAACTCCCTTGCTCTTATAGTGCCATAGGAGAGAGCAGACGGGGCCTCGGTTTAACGTCTCATCCGAAAGAGAGCACGTCCGACAGTGCGGCACTCCCTCAGCACTGCACTGGGAGTGTCAGCCTAGAATTTTGTGCTCAAGTCTCTGGAGTGGGACTTGAACCCACAACCTTCTGACTCAGAGGCGAGAGAGAGCGACCCACTGAGCCATGGCTGACACTCCTGGAAATCTTTGCTTGTGAAAGGGCTTTTTTTTTTATACCAATAATGTGTTAGGCCATAACTGGTTAAACTGAAGCTTGACGTTACTTAAATCTCGTATGTCGATAAGCTTACTCAGAAGTAAAATGTTCTGCTAAAGATTCGGAACCATGTTCGCAGGGTGGTGGAACGGTCCAGTTTGTCATATTGTGTTTTCCCCAAGACTGACAAGGCAGGGAAGATGATGAGCAGTCCAACTGGGCTCTAAACAGGACGAGGATACGGTCTGGCTTTGTAGCTCCTTCTTGTTCCAACATCTTCTGGTAGAACACAGCTCAGGGACAGTGGGCCTTATTGGACGAAAAGCCTCTAGACCCCACAGCCAGCAGCTGGAATAACGCCAGAAAGTTCTTGGAAGGGGTTAGAATCCAGGAAGGAAAAATTTGGTTGCTTTGCCCCTCCGGTTAGCGCCGTAAGAGCAACTAGCGCCCGGGCGCGGCCAACGCCTCCTGCGAAATGCAGCGGCAGGTTACCGTTAGCGCCCCGCGGTGCTGCACCGCTGGCGATGAGGTCATCGCCGTGCGCAGCGCCCCGCTCGCACCTCGGCCGCGATCTTCGGTAGTGTCCCCTGACTTACCGCCGGACGCCATGTCCAACGGGGTCAGGGGGGCCTACCTGCGGCCGGGCAGGCGCTATTTAAAGGCGAGGTGCCGGGCGGCCATTTTTGTTGCTGGCCGCCTGCCTGCGCTCCCGTCCCCGGCCTCCTTACCCGCCCCACATGAGCCCAGGCTCTTTTGCCGGCACTCCCGATCCCCGGGGGCCCAGCTGTTCCCGGGTCGCGCTGCGCAAGGCCCCTCCCCTTTAAGAAGGGGAGGGAGGCCTGCCATTCCGTGGGACGTAGCACCGCGATATTCCCTCGCAGCGCCCCAAGAGGGAGGCGGGGCACTACAGTAGCGCCCCGCTTCCCTCTTGGGGCGCTACCACTGAATATCGGTCACGGGGGCGCTAATTTTTCCGGGGTGCTAAAAGTAGCGCCCCGGCGAAGTTAGCGCCCCAAAGGGGGCGCGACTCAATTTTTCCCCCCAGGTGTTTTCCATGGCGTGAAGCATGCACAGTTGGAAAACAGATGATGATGGACAGGGAGAGGGAAAGAATAGTGAGATGAGATGCGCTCCAGGACACGGTGACGAGAACTTGGCAAAATTTATGGCACGTGAGTAGATCCCACTCAGAGCCAGGTGCCCTGGCAAAGAACAAGAAAGGAGAGTAAAGGAAAGCCGTGGCAGAAACGACGGAAATGGGAGACCAACAATGAGTGAGTGGATTCGCGACAGGAAACTGAAGTCACTTTTAGTGTAAGATGGAGTGTGTCAGGGGCCGAGGACTGAAGAAAAATCTAAAGAAGAAAGAAAAAAAACCAGGAAAACACAGCCCGCATGATCGAAGAAAAGCAGGATCAAAAACAGGGAGGAAAAGCTGTCAGGGGGAAGTCAAGAAAACTAAATAAAAAGCGACATAAAACAAATTTAAAAGAAAAGAAACAGGGGGAAGGGGGAAATTACTCAGTCTGTGAATACAATCGGCAAGATTTCCCCTTGTCCCTGTTTGTAGGGAAGTCAGAAATATGTTCAAAATGTGTTTGCGATTGTGTTGGAAATATTAACCGGAGGGAATCTCCCCAAAGACATTGACAGCGCTGATTCACACAGTAACAGACCACTCAGCCCAACAAGTCCACAAAGGTGTTCATCTCACTTGTCCAATCTCACTGGCCAAACCCACTCTTCTGCTCACTCGCCACACCCTTTAACATTAACTGACACTCCCAGTGCAGTGCTGAGGGGGCGCTGCACTGTCAGAGGGGCAGTACTGAGGGAGTGCCGCACTGTTGGAGAGGCAGTACTGAGGGAGTGCCGCACTGTCGGAGAGGCAGTACTGAGGGGGCGCTGCACTGTCGGAGAGGCAGTACTGAGGGGGCGCTGCACTGTCAGAGGGGCAGTACTGAGGGAGTGCTGCACTGTCGGAGAGGCAGTACTGAGGGGGCGCTGCACTGTCAGAGGGGCAGTACTGAGGGAGTGCCGCACTGTCGGAGGGGCAGTACTGAGGGGGCGCTGCACTGTCAGAGGGGCAGTACTGAGGGGGCGCTGCACTGTCAGAGGGGCAGTACTGAGGGAGCGCTGCACTGTCGGAGGGACAGTACTGAGGGGGCGCTGCACTGTCAGAGGGACAGTACTGAGGGGGCGCTGCACTGTCAGAGGGGCAGTACTGAGGGAGTGCTGCACTGTCGGAGGGGCAGTACTGAGGGAGTGCTGCACTGTCGGAGGGGCAGTACTGAGGGAGAGCTGCACTGTCAGGGGTGCAGTACTGAGGGAGAGCCGCACTGTCGGAGGGGCAGTACTGAGGGAGCGCTGCACTGTCGGAGGGACAGTACTGAGGGAGTGCCGCACTGTCGGAGAGGCAGTACTGAGGGAGTGCTGCACTGTCGGAGAGGCAGTACTGAGGGAGTGCTGCACTGTCGGAGAGGCAGTACTGAGGGAGTGCTGCACTGTCGGAGGGGCAGTACTGAGGGAGCGCTGCACTGTCGGAGAGGCAGTACTGAGGGAGTGCTGCACTGTCGGAGGTGCCATCTTTCGGATGAGGCATTAAACCGAGGCCCTGTCTGCCCTCTCAGGTGGATGTAAAAGATCCCACGGCCACTATTTATAAAAAGAGTTCTCCCCGGTGTCCTGGGGCCAATATTTATCCTTCAACCAACACATAAAAACAGATTATCTGGTCCTTATCACATTGCTGTTTGTGGGAGCTTGCTGTGCGCAAATTGGCTGCCGTGTTTCCCACATTACAACAGTGACTACACTTCAAAAAGTACTTCATTGGCTGTAAAGCGTTTTGGGACATCCGGTGGTCGTGAAAGGCGCTGTTGAAATGCAAGTCTTTCTTTCTTTCCTCTTCCCCAAGCAACTAGTCAAAAATATCTCTTACCTCAGGATAAACACCTGTGAAATAACTGAAGCTAAATCATTAAAGATTAGTCGACAGGGAAAAGAAAACTTACCTGAATTATATGCACAAAAGTAAAGTCAGCAGTGGAAGGAAATGAGTTTTGAGGAAGTCACACTGACATTCTGCTGTGAGGACCAAAGAGGTCGATAAAGGAGTTTACAAAAGACTTTAAGAAAGAAATAAGGCTGCATGTAGTGACACCGCTATTCCCGGCTCGAGTGGAGATGATTGGGTAATTCCCCCGTCAATCATGCCTGGAGACCCCACTGCTGTGAGTGACTGGGATGGATTCTACGCACATAATTTGCATTATGTAACTATCCTCCACTCACTGAATTTTGTTGGGAGAAATAATCCTGCTTTTATCGGGAGACTTTGCTGCAGTTTCGGTCATGAGTTCTGTTTGCTGAAGTGCGTAGAGACTCTTTTGAAATAGACCCTGTGGACTGTTTGCTGTAGTGCGCTGTTTAAACAGACTCTGTGGACTGTTTGCTGTCGTGCGCTGTTTAAACAGACTCTGTGGACTGTTTGCTGTAGTGCGCTGTTTAAATAGACTCTGTGGACTGTTTGCTGTAGTGCGCTGTTTAAATAGACTCTGTGGACTGTTTGCTGTAGTGCGCTGTTTAAACAGACTCTGTCTGCTGTAAAATAGACCGTTGGCCGTGAGCCCCGCCCTGCCTCCAACTCATTGGCTGATGCAGTGGTGTCAATAGACACTCTGAAGAAATAAAACCACAACATTTGCAAGCATTGCCAGAGGCTAGATAACCAAATGCGATCGATCATTTGAATTAATTGATGACAATCTCACATTATATAAAGAACTGATAGGATGTGTCATAAACTGGCGTCATGCTGAGTGTGTCATTTTTCCAAAATTCCAATGTCAGAATTTTATTTTTCCCCATATTAGTTTTGACTTCTTTTAGTTACATGAAAAAAAAAATGAGAAAGCAGATTGTACACAGTATTTAAAGATCTCCTTTTAAGAGGAGCCAAAAACTAGCAAGAACATAAAGGGGAATATTGGAGGAAGGTAAGAATCCTGTCCCCAGTTGCAGCACTTTCTCTTACTGCTGTTCGGACCTCGAGAATTATGAATTAGCTTAACGATGACAGACAAGAATGTGATCAATAAAATTGGTCTTTTAATCAGACTATAGTTCAAAATTCAAGTGTACATAGAAGCACCTTTGGCAATAAATTCAAAGAACTCCCGGCAATAAATATGCCTGCAACCTATCAATTCAAAGTATATAAAAATGCCCCTTTAATTATTCAAATGTACATAAAAGTACCCCCTTTAACTTTATCTAAGCCCATGTCCAACTTTCATACATACTCTTTCATTTCTGGGTGATCAGTCAAAGGAAACTGTAAGTCGAAACAGGAACTGGCCAGCTTTCTCACTTCAATCTTCCTCCTGCTTTTTCTTATCTCTGAAAACTCCCGCCACTGGGTTATAAGGCCTCGTTGATGGTAAATTACTCTCTGCCTCCCTTGGATAGGTCAGTTGCACTCCAAACCTTCCCTAATTGGAGTTCCGTCCGCGCGACACATTCCTGTTCCTGTGAGATGTACGTTCTCCCCTGCTTGTCCAGGTGGCCTCTCAAACACAGAACACACGCTGACCACCATTTTGTGTCTTCGCAAACAAAGAATACCTGCTGATTTCTTACATTTTAAATCCGTCCGTTATCATCTTACAATTCGTTCGCAATTTCGATCTCCACACGGCAGCAGCGGTTTTATTACACTTTTCAGAATCTTACACAGTAGAAAGACAGGAAGGAAGGAAAAGAAAGGAAAGAGAGAAAGAAAGAAAAGAAAGAAAGGAAGGAAAGAAAAGAAAGAAAGAAAGACAGGAAAGAAGGAAAGAGGGAAGGAGAGAGAGAGACAGAAAGAAAGAAAGAGCAGTTATATAGGGTTGGAAAAATCACTTATCGAGGGTAATTAGAATGTGGAATTATCGATCATAAACCGTTGTTGAGGCAGAAATCTTGTAAAAAGGAATCAGATAGTTGCTTGAGAAAAGAATATTGAAGAGTATGGGGAGCAAGTAGGAGATAGTGTTTAAACCATGTGGAGATAAACATCAACACAAACATGATGGGCTGAACCACCTGTTCCCGTGTTGGCACCTTCTATGATGCCACCATCAGGATACTCCACAGTGCTTCACAGCCGCTGAAGTATTTCAGAAGGGCGGGCACTGCTCTGCAGGCCAACAAAGTAAGCAGTTGTTGAAGGAAATGAATGGCGTCAGAAATGCACACACACTGGCTCAGAAAAACTTGAGTGCCAGCAACAGAAAGCGATCAAGACGCAAACTTCTATTATTTCAAGTCGACTTTACTGCAGGTTATCACTGGAAATCGCTCTTCAAAGAATTATTTGAAGAAATGTTTTTTTTATAAATCACAATGACAAGTACGGGACGTGGAGGTTCCATGACCTATTTCTTCCGTATAAACCTACTATCCCGCCTCCCCCTCACAGGCACTAACTGCCTCTTAAATGATTCCGGCGTTCTTGCCTTCACTCTTATCTCCAGAGACCTTTCCTGGTATTGATGACTCTGTATGGAGAAGAGCTTCCTGACGTCAGTCCCGAATTCACTCGTTACCAGGGAACCTGTGCCCTTCGACCCGCTCGTCATGGTTTAACTTGCAACAGGTGCTCCAATTAGCCTTTTCTATTCTGCTTGGTGCGTTGTGCAGCGCTGGAGGGCCCCCTCTCAGTCACCTCCTGTTGAGACGGAAGGGTCTAAATTTTGCTGGTCCATAATTTGGCTACTTCATACTTTTGACTCTTCCCTGCACAGCCTGCAGGACTTGAATGCTTTAAGCTGCTTCAGTGAGCAGAAATAAACGTAGCAACTCAGGGGCTAGTCTGACAAGAGCATTGCCAGAAGCCTTGCCGAGGATCTGTCTGATTATTGCCAAAGCTCTTGTGTTGCAAACAAGTTGCTCAGAGACTTATGTAAAATCCAATTTAAGTTATGAGATGCAACTATTTTTTTTTTTAAACATTTCCTTTGTGCCCAGATAGGACAAAGTGACAACAATGATTTTTTATTACTAATAAATGTCAAAAATAATAATAGGTAAAAGAAATCTGACATAATTTGAAAGGATGAAACCATTCAGCATAAGCCAATTTATGTCACATCCTATCAGTCCCTTGTACGATAATGTGAGGTTGTCATCAATTCAAATAACCTTTCTCGCTTGGATTTCTTACTTTTGGCAATGCTCGCAAGCTAAGTCGTTCTATTCTTTTTTTTTTTAAATCACCTTTATTTTCTCCCCTTTTTTTGACCTCTTTGGTCCACTCGCCAATCTCTGGCCAAGTAAGCCAACAACCAACCCACGATCAACCTCTCGTAGAGCTGTCGACGGCGGCTCAGTGGGCCGCACTCTCTCGCCTCTGAGTCAGAAGGTTGTGGGTTCATAGTCCCGCTCCAGAAACCAGAACAGATGGGGGCCTCGGTTTAAGGTCCCATCCGAAAGACGGCAGCTCCGACAGTGCGGCGCTCCCTCAGTACTGCCCCTCCGACAGTGCGGCGCTCCCTCAGTACTGCCCCTCCGACAGTGCAGCGCTCCCTCAGTACTGCCCCTCTGACAGTGCAGCACTCCCTCAGTACTGCCCCTCCGACAGTGCAGCGCTCCCTCAGTACTGCCCCTCCAAAAATGCAGCACTCCCTCAGTACTGCCCCTCCGACAGTGCAGCACTCCCTCAGCACTTAAGGAAGTGGCCCTAGAAATAGTAGATGCATTGCTGATCATCTTCCAACATTCGATGGAATCTGGAACTGTACCCATGGATTGGAGGGTAGCTAATGTTACCCCACTATTCAAAAAGGGTGGTAGAGAGAAAGCGGGGAATTACAGACCGGTAAGCCTGACATCGGTAGTGGGGAAAATGCTAGAGTCCATTATAAAGGATGTAATAGCTGAGCACTTGAAAAACAGTGACAGGATCGGACAAAGTCAACATGGATTTACAAAAGGTAAATCGTGCTTGACTAATCTACTGGAATTTTTTGAGGATGTAACTGGGAAAATAGATAAGGGAGAACCAGTAGATGTGGTGTATTTGGACTTTCAAAAGGCTTTCGATAAGGTCCCGCATAAGAGATTAGCGTGTAAAGTTAAGGCACATGGGATTGGGGGCAAGGTATTGACTTGGATAGAGAACTGGTTGGCGGACAGAAAGCAGAGAGTAGGAATTAATGGGTCTTTTTCCGAGTGGCAAGCAGTGACTAGTGGGGTACCGCAGGGATCGGTCCTTGGACCCCAGCTATTCACAATATTCATTAATGATCGAGATAAGGGAACTAAATGTAATATCTCCAAGTTTGCAGATGACACAAAGCTGGGTGGGAGTGTGTGCTGCGAGGAGGATACCGAGAAACTTCAGGATGATTTGGACAGGTTGGGTGAGTGGGCAGAAGCGTGGCAGATGCAATATAACGTGGATAAATGCGAGGTTATCCACTTTGGTGTCAAAAACAGAAAGGCAGACTTATCTGAATGGCAATAGATTGGGAGAAGGGGAAGTGCAACGAGACCTGGGTGTCCTTGTGCACCAGTCGCTGAAAGTAAGCATGCAGATGCAGCAGGCGGTGAAGAAGGCAAATGGTATGTTGGCCTTCATAGCGAAAGGGTTTGAGTATAGGAACAGGGATGTCCTGCTGCAGTTGTACAGGGCCTTGGTGAGACCACACCTTGAGTACTGTGTGCAGTTTTGGTCGCCTTATCTGAGGAAGGATGTTCTTGCCATGGAAGGAGTTCAGCGAAGATTCACAAGGCTGATACCTGGGATGGCAGGAATGACATATGAGGAGAGATTGGGTCGATTGGGCTTATACTCGCTGGAGTATAGAGGAATGAGAGGGGATCTCATCGAAACATATAAAATTCTGACAAGTCTGGACAAACTAGATGCAGGAAGAATGTTCCCGATGGTCGGAGAGTCCAGAACCAGGGGTCATAATCTAAGGATAACGGGTAAGCCATTTAGGACAGAAATGAGGAAGAATTTCTTCACCCAGAGAGTAGTGAACCTGTGGAATTCTCTACCACAGAAGGTAGTTGAGGCCAAGTCATTAAATATATTCAAGAATGAGTTAGATATATTTCTTAAATCTAAAGGTATCAAGGGATATGGGGAGAAGGCAGGTACAGGGTACTGAGTTTGGATGATCAGCCATGATCTCATCGAATGGCGGAGCTAGCTTGAGGGGCCGAATGGCCTACTCCTGCTCCTATCTTCTATGTTTCTATGTTACTGCCCCTCCGACAGTGCAGTGCTCCCTCAGTACTGCCCCTCCGACAGTGCAGCGCAGCCTCAGTACTGCCCCTCCGACAGTGCAGCGCTCCCTCAGTACTGCCCCTCCGACAGTGCAGCGCTCCCTCAGTACTGCCCCTCCGACAGTGCAGTGCTCCCTCAGTACTGCCCCTCCGACAGTGCGGCACTCCCTCAGTACTGCCCCTCAGACAGTGCAGCGCTCCCTCAGTACTGCCCCTCCGACAGTGCGGTGCTCCCTCAGTACTGCCCCTCAGACAGTGCAGCGCTCCCTCAGTACTGCCCCTCAGACAGTGCAGCGCTCCCTCAGTACTGCCCCTCCAACAGTGCGGTGCTCCCTCAGTACTGCCCCTCCGACAGTGCAGCGCACCCTCAGTACTGCCCCTCAGACAGTGCAGCGCTCCCTCAGTACTGCCCCTCAGACAGTGCAGCGCTCCCTCAGTACTGCCCCTCCGACAGTGCAGTGCTCCCTCAGTACTGCCCCTCCGACAGTGCAGCACTCCCTCAGTACTGCCCCTCCGACAGTGCAGCGCTCCCTCAGTACTGACCATTAGCCACCCTGCTCGGCCCCCTCTGGATTGCCCCCACCCCGTGCTCAGGATTGCCTCCCCTCTGATCACCTGCGGACCGCTGCCAGTGTCGAGGTGGCCCGAAATTGAGGTCATCTTCCCTAGCGAGTTGCCTGGGGACGTGCAGCAGACACCTGCCGCTCGCTGGGTCTAACTGAAATGAGGCCCAATATCGATCAGGTCACGGGCCTACCTGTTCCAGCACTGGGATCGTTCCCTGTGACTAGTTTGCACTGGCAACCCGGCTCGATGCAGTATCTCCGACAGCGCTGCCCTCCCTCAGTGTCAGTCCAGGTTATGCGGCCAATTTCAAACTTTGAAGGACTCTATTCATTTGAGAACTGCTCAGAAAGCCTTTTTTCCTTTGTTTGAATCACAGATGGGTAAATGGCACCCACACACATTACTGATGGCATCGTGTGGGTAGAATCAGACACCATTACCTCTCTCCCCAAATCAAACTTATTTGGCAAGTGGTTTTTTTTTCCCCATAAAAACACAACACACCTTTAACAAAAGCAAAATACTGCGGAGGCTGGAAATCTGAAATAAAAACAGAAAATGCTGGAAATACTCAGCAGGTCAGGCAGCATCTGTGGAGAGAGAAACAGAGTTAACGTTTCAGGTCGATGACCCTTCGTCAACTCTGTTTCTCTCTCCACAGATGCTGCCTGACCTGCTGAGTATTTCCAGCATTTTCTGTTTTTATTACCCCTTTAACAATAGTGTTTAATTACTACAACAACAAATTGCATTTATATAGCGCCTTTAACATAGTAAAACTTCATTGGAGCATTCTGAGACAAGATTGGACACCGAGCCGCATAAGGAGATATTAGGACAGGTGACCAAAAGCTTGGTCAAAGATGTGGGTTTTAAGGAGCATCTTATAGGTGGAGAGAGAGCAATGTTTCCCCCTAAGGTGCGCGGCTGCGCGCCAATCACGAGGTCCCGCGCAGGGAAAAGAAAATTAGAGGGAACACTGGTAGAGAGGCGGAGAGGTTTAGGGAGGGAATTCCAGAGCTTAGGGCCTTGGCTGCTGAAGGCACGGCCGCCAATGGTGGAGCGAAGGAAATCGGGGATGCGCAAGAGGCCAGAATTGGAGGAGCGCAGACTAAAGAGATTTCTTATTTTGGTCTTTGAAACGACAGCGTGACATCCTGCAATTTTGTATTCGAAATCTATTGACAGACTACTCACCTATCGCTTCCAAAATGAGAGTGTAAGAAACTTGGGTCTCTCTGTCCAGGTTCACCACAGTCCTGACAGTTCCATCCCTGAAGCCAACGCTGAATTTCCCATCATTATTTCCACCTGAAAGATCAAGTTGCAATACTATTATTAAGACTGAAGTGTTGGCTTCAGGCGACACAAAGTTCTGAAAGATTCAACCAGACAGGTCCGTTTGCCTGCACGGTAACAGAGATCAGACGGACAGTTGATGTCGCTCGCTTCCCGTGCACTGCAACGTGCTCTCCCAGTATACTTGTGGTCAATCTCTCGCTCCCGTTGGCAGAGAGTCTAATCTGATGGAGGATATCCTTGGGATACCCTCCTGAGGTACATGCTCCTCCCACCGCAACGCTTGCAGTTCGAGATGAATCCAATGCGGCGCTTCAAACACAGAAACACGACCAGCATTTGGGCCTAGAGACCCTTTTCCAGCAGTAACGCACATACCGGTTTGCTCGAGTGCACCGTTCCTGATATCAGTTGCTCATATTTGCAGATTCCATTAGTAGAGGAACTTCCTTCAGATTATTTCAATCATTACATTGGCTGATCGGAAAGAAGCATCAGCTGCTTTTTCAGTGACTCTCAGAAAAAGCAACATTCATAAACTGTTTGTGAAGGGACCGCCCGTGGCAGTTCTGTGCGCCACTGCTATAAGAACATAACATAAGAATTAGGAGCAGGAGTCGGCCATTCGGCCCCTTCAATAAGATCATGGCTGATCTTCCACCTCAACTCCACTTTCCCTCACTATCCCCATATCCCTTGATTCCCCGAGAGTCCAAAAATCCATCGATCTCAGCCTTGAATATACGCAACGACTGAGCCTCCACAGCCCCCTGGGGCAGAGAATCCCAAAGATTCACAACCCTCTGAGTGAAGAAATTCCTCAGTTGTAAACGGCCACACCGTTAACCTATAAAGAACAGGGAACTCTGAGGGGGTTATGTTTTTTGTTTTCATCTCTGCTCACTAGCATCCAAATCGAATGTTAGTGTTTGTCCTTTGCCACCGCTAAAAAGTTTAAGAATGAGGTTTGAAAGGTTCTCAGGTGGTTGGCACCAGCTCTCCCGAGGTTGGTGCAGAGCTGAAACCGGCCTGACCAGAGCAGTGACTTCACTCCCGAGTTATATTGCAGTTTTCAATGCCAATTGTGCTTAAGTCCTGAATGGTTAACAAAGTCACAGTCAAAGAACATCGATCATATCTTGCTATTCGCAAATTGGCTGCTACATTTACTGATGTAACAACTTGGGTGTGTCAATTTTGGAAGGACATAAGTAAAGAAAAACTTGGATTTCTCCGGCGCCTTTCATAACATCCCAAAGTGTTTCACAGCTAATGAAGTACTTTTTGAAGTGTAGTCACTGTTGTAATGTAGGAAGCGCGGCAGCCAATTTGAGCACAGCAAGCTCCCACAAACAGCAATGTGATAATGACCCGATAATCTGTTTTCGTGATGTTGGTTGAGGGATAAATATTGGCCCCAGGACACCGGGGAGAACTTCCCTGCTCGTCTTCGAAATAGTGCCATGGGATCTTTTACATCCACCTGAGAGGGCAGACGGGGCCTCGGTTCAACACCTCATTTGACAGACGGCACCTGTGACAGTGCAGCACTCCCTCAGTACTGCACTGGGAGTGTCAGCCTAGAGTCTCAAGTCTCTGGAGTGGGACTTGAACCCACAGCCTTCTGACTCAGGGGCGCGAGTGCTGCCCACTGAGCCACGGCTGACATCTAAATAAAAGCAGTGGAAAAGGTTCAGCATAGTTTCACTCAGATGTTACCAGAGATCGGGGTTATAATTATGAAGAGAGACTTGAGAAGTTAAGGGGGGAAAATTGAGTCCCTCCCCCTTTGGGGCGCTAACTTCGCACCCCCACGGCCGAAATTCATCGGTTGCGCCCCAAGAGGGAAGCGGGGTGCTACTGGAAGCGCCCCTTCATAAAGGGGAGGGGCCTTGCGCAGCGCGACCCGGGGCCCAGCTGGGCCACCAGGGATCAGAGTGCCGGCAAAAGAGCCCGGCACTCAAGAGAAGTGCTGGGGTCACGGAACTCTGCTGGGGGGGGGGCTTCAGAGGGGGCCGGTGCTGGCAGGCAGCCAGCAACAAAAATGGCCGCCCGGCACCTTCCCTTTAATTAGCGCCGCCCCGGCCGCAGGTAGGCCCCCCTGACCCCGTCGGAGATAGCGTCCGGCGGTAAGTCAGGGGGGCGCTACTGAAGATCGCGGCCGGGGCGCTGCTCACGGCAATGACGTCATCGCCGGCGGCGCAGCGCCCTGGGGCGCGAACGGTTACCGCCGCCGCTAACCTCCCGCTGAATTTCGCGGGAGGTGTTGGCGGCGCCACGCTCAGGGTGCTAGTTGTTTTGCGCCCTGTTAGTGCCCTCTTAGGGCGCTAATGGGAGGCGCAAAGCAATCGAATTTTTAGGCCAAGGTTTTTTACTTTACTACAGTGGAGATGTTACGGGGTGACCTGATCAAGGTTTACAAGATTATGAGCGTTTATAACACGGTAAACAGTGACAGATTGTTTCCACTGGTTAGTGAGACAATAAGGAGAGAGGCACACATTTTAGACGGTCACAAATAGAATTAAAAGGGCAGGCGACAGAAGAAATGTCTTTACACAGTCCGGTTAGAAATTGGAATTCTCTGCAGTGAACCATTGCTGAGAGAGAGTCTGTAAAGTAGTTTCAAAGGGCGTTAGACAGTTGCTTGAAGAAATGGAAGGGTATGGGAACTGAGCAGGAGAATGTGATTGGATTAGGCAGATCATGTGGTTAAAACACTGGCACAGACTTGCCGGTCCAAATGGCCTGTTTCCGTGCTGGAACATTCTAGAATGCTCTTCTTAAAATTTAAAGTAATGCAAATGACAGCCAGGCGAAACCTGGAATTGCTCATCGAGCGCAAGGCCAACACTCGGGTTATTGGTGCACGGGCGGGAGACTAACTTGGAACATTTCAACGAGGCCCAGGAGTTTCAAAGACCTGTGAGCCGGCCCCCCAACCCCCTCACACCCCACCCCGCGTTAAAACCAGCGCTCCAGTTTCTATACGACATTTGCCAAGCTGAGTTGCGGGAAAGCAATTTGGGGAATTGGCTGCACTGGGAACCAACATATTCACTGAAGGACAAGATCACAGACCCTTGAATTTTTTTTTTTTTTATTCGTTCCTGGGACGTGGGCATCGCTAACAAGGCCGGCATTTATTGCCCATCCCTAATTGCCCCTTGAGAAGGTGGTGGTGAGCCGCCTTCTTGAACCGCTGCAGTCCGTGTGGTGAAGGTGCTCCCACAGTGCTGTTAGGGAGGGAGTTCCAGGATTTTGACCCAGCGACGATGAAGGAACGGCCGATATATTTCCAAGTCAGGATGGTGTGTGACTTGGAGGGGAACTTGGAGGTGGAGGTGTTCCCATGCGCCTGCTGCCCTTGTCCTTCTAGGTGGAAGAGGTCGCGGGTTTGGGAGGTGCTGTCGCAGAAGCCTTGGCGAGTTGCTGCAGTGCATCGTGTAGATGGTACACACTGCAGCCACGGTACGCCGGTGGTGGAGGGAGTGAATGTTTAAGGTGGTGGATGGGGTGCCAATCAAGTGGGCTGCTTTGTCCTGGATCATCCCAGCATCTTCAACGTTAGCTCACATTACTATTTAATCGCTGGTTCTGTCGATATTTTGAGTAGCATCTCTGTGCAATACGCCCGTGTAAAATCCCTCTCTGCTCTACTCAGCTGCACGAAAAAGCAGAGAGGGGAATTCGAGGCGATCACGTCAGCATTTGCATGAGGAGAGCGGCAGTCTAACTTCCACCCGATTACTGTTGCGTCTCAGCTCCTTTTGCAGCTTTCAAAGGTCAGTGTCTGACGTCAAACAATGCTGATTAACACACGATGAGGCATCAGCCAGAGGGCCTCCTCAATCACAGCTTACAAGTACCTTCAAACTGCGACTGAATACGAAGTACAAAGCATTCCTCCTCTTCAAATGGTCGAAAACTTGGAATCATAGAATCTACAGCACGGAAGGAGGCCATTCGGTCCATTGTGCCTGTACCGGCTCTTTGAAAGAGCTCGCCAATTAGTCCCCATATTCCTGCAAATTTTCTCCCCTTCAAGTATTTATCCAATTCCCTTTTGAAAGTTACTATTGAATCTGCTTCCACCGCCCTTTCAGGCAGCGCATTCCAGATCACAGCAACTCGCTGCGTATCTTGGTCCAAACTGCTCTCTCTTGCGGCAAAATCTTACCTGCCTGACATCATCAGTATCTACAGAATCTGGCCGTAAAAAAATCTGAAAGTCAATTTCTCGCAGTTGCCATTCCCACATTCTCAGTTCAAATGACCTTTTTACATTTAGAATGTAGAAAGGATTCACTGCAGTGCACACAGCTGTAACGAGAGACGATAGGATCGGTGAAAATCCTTCCTTCACATTCCACAGAAAGATCAAATCCCTCGGGCCATTTTTGCTAAGCCTCATCATTTAAACATCCATTAAACATTATCTAAATGGAACCGCGCTCACAGACAGACCTGGCTTATTTGGATTTAGAGCTCCCTCAAACCAGCAAGTTAAATATCACTCTGTTCACGAGTGCTGGGTTTTATTTAGGGATGAAGAATATTAAATCCTTGGCGTTGAAAAACATGCTGAACCATTATATTTCCTACTTTACAACAGTGACTACACTTCAAAAAGCACCTCATTGGCTGTAAAGCGCTTTGGGACGTCCTGAGGTCGTGAAAGGCGCTGTAGAAATGCAAGTCTTTCTTTCTTTCTGATGAGATGCAAGGTTTCAAGGTAGGAAGGTGACTGTAGCAGTCACTAAAAAAAATCATGGTTTTATTTTAATGAGGGGTGAACTCATAGAGGTCCTTAAAATTTTGAAGGGGTTGGTTTGATAGGGTAGACGTTGAGAAAAAGCTTTCGCTTGTGGGGAATCCTAAACCAGGGGTCATCAATAGGAGATAGTCACTCATAAATCCAATAAGGAATTCAGGAGAAATTTTTCCAGCTTTTTCTGGTTTTATTTCAGATTTCCAGCGTCACGTGTTAGTTGAGGGTGGAATGTTGGCTCAGACACTGGGAGAACTTCCATCCACTTGGCCAGGCAGATGGGGCCTTATCACAAAGATGGCTCCACTGACAGTGCAGCACTCCCTCAGGACTGCACTGAAATGTTAGCCTAGATTCTGTGCTCTTGTTGGTAGTTGGGTTTGAATCTATGAACCTCTGACTCAGAAGCAAACGTTACCACAACTGAGCCAAGCCAACACCCAAATTAATTAGTTACTCACACAAATGAACAGAAGGGTGAAAATGATAGTAGGTACTTCCATACTGCTGTACCTCGACTGATAAGACTTTTGTTAGGCAAGGCTATTAAGGGTTACGGAACCAAGGCGGGTAGATGGAGTTAAGATGCAGATCAGCCATGGTCTAACTGAATGGCGGAACAGGCTCGAGGGGCTGAATGGCCTCCTCCTGTTCCTAATATACTCGAGTGACTAACATTTTTTGATTAAATGCTGCTGACGCGAACTGAATTACAAAGAAAGACTTGCATTTCTATAGCACCTTTCACGACCACCGGATGTCCCAAAGCGCTTCACAGCCAGTGAAGTACTATCTGAACTGTAGTCACTGTTGTAATGTAGGAAACACAGCAGCCAATTTGCACACAGCAAGCTCCCACAAACAGCAATGTGATAATGGGCAGACAATCTGTTTTTGTGATGTTGGTTGAGGGTTAGATATTGGCCAGTAATAACCGTCTCTTGTGGGAATATTTTTCTTGCAGGTGGACATCTTTACAGTCTGCATGAGCTCAGCTCCGCTTGCCAGCATTTTAATTCAGACCTCTAATTGCAATCGGCGGCAGTGAGCAGAGAGCAGGCAGAGATGACTGCAAGAGCAGCTGGTACAGAACCAGCACTGCCAGGCGAGCGGAGAGAGCGAGGACACCAAAGCTTTGAAAAAGTACGTTGCTGGTTCAAACTGATGTGCCGGCAAGGAAAGGATCTGACGGGGGGGGGGGGGGGGGGGAATTTGTGGGATGTTGCTCAACGTTCTATCTAAGACCGGGACCGGCTTTTCCGATGTGAAATTGTGAACGGGCCGCGCAGCACCCCCCGCAAAAAATCAGTGGGAACATTGATGCTGCTCTGTGACGAAACACTCGCTCTACTCATCCTTACGCTCTGTGCAAGGCGCCCACCTGTGATGAAGTAGCTGAGCTCTGCGTTGAGGCCAGCGTCAGCATCGGTACAGTTGAGCCGGACGACCCGGTGATCCCTGGGCACATCCTCCAACAGGGAGATGTTGTAAATAGCCGGGCGAAATGTCGGAGTCTCATCGTTCACGTCCATCACTAGAAAAAAAAAAACAAGGCCGACGTTACGAACTATACCGGAGAGAAGGAGATGGGAGAGCTGGAAGGAATGATCCCTCAGCGATGAGCCAGGTGTGAATGAGTTTCTAGCTCATGTGGACAGAAACCCCAGCCCCCCCACCACAAAGGTTAGCCACCTGCAAGTACACGTGTGCTTATTCAAACTGGCACATTCTTGGAATTCAAATTCTTGGACTCGAGGGGAATCAAGGGATCTGGGGATCGGGCGGGAATGTGGAGTTGAGGTGGAAGATCAGCCATGATCTTATTGAATGGCGGAGCAGGCTCGAGGGGACGAATGGCCGACTCCTGCTCATTGTTCTTAAATATCTTTCTCTGCTTTCCGCCTCCACCAGGAGATGACATGTCTCCGGGGCGGAGGCGGAGGGAAGAAGTGTCTCGTCATGATGCTCTGGCGTGGGGCAGGCTTGATGGATTTCGTAAGAACATAAGAAAGCTTACATCAAGGAAAGGCCTTTTCGCCCATTAAGCCTGCTCCTTCCACATTCGTGCATGACCACCTCAATCACGGATTCCCCTCTCTGCCCCCCCCCCCGCCAAGATCTCGACGCTCTCTTTCTAACCCCCAAATCAATCAAAACAGATTTATTAATATCTCTGTGAATCTCAATTCCCTTTGCTCCTGTTCTTTTTAACTGACCCAGAATGAATTCCTTTGGGTGGGGGGGAAATCGAGAGAGGCCCGAGTTGGCTGTTCCTGTGCATTGTTTGGTGGGCCTGGTCAAGCCTGGTGGGGAGAGAGGCCTTGGAGGAGGTTGTCCCCTGCCCTCTCAGCTGGGGCAACTGGACGGGCGCCCAAGGAGACCCAACGAGAGCTCGAAAATAAAGCGATGGAAAGCAAAGCACCTCACGAGAAAAATACCAGCACGCCCAGTTAATAATCATATATAAAAATTTCAAACAAAACAAATGCTGGAATTCAAGTAAAACAGAACTGAAAGCAGCAAGCTTGAAAAAAAAGAGAAGTGGGTCAATGTTTCTGTTGCTGTCAAGTTGCAGTTGACGCTTGAGGTGAGGGGTCCACACCCGAAACTTTAACCCATCGCTTCATTTTACAGATGCTGCTGGGCTTTTCTAGCAGTTCAGTTTTTAACAATTTATGGGTTATTTTTCTGTTGCGTAAAACATGCAAGTTTAAAAAAAAAATCAACAATTTTGATTGCACCAAGTTGTGAATGAGCCATTCTAACCAAGCAGGCCATTTCAGGTCAGCACCGGAGGACACTCACGCGCTAACCTCTTGCCGAGCCCTTTGATTAAACAACGCGCGGATGAACTGATTTAATTCTTAAAGGGGCATAATCGCCCTTGAATATCGGAAAGCTCTTCGGGCGCATACAATAAAGTTCTCGCATCATCTAAGAGTGTCACTTGCACATCGAAATGCTTGGAAGAACTGCGATATAACCAAATGGATTCCTTATAGGAGGACCCCTCAGTACAACCCGAAAGATCAAACCTTCCTCGCCAACAGCGGACAACCATCAGCCACCTCAGAACCAGTCATGGTAGACGCTACCACCTTCTCCATAGAGGGAAGATTAAAGCATCCCCATCATGTGACTGTGGAGCTCCTGATCAGACCCTGGCGCACATCATTGAGCTCTGCCCTCAGAGGCAGCCTACAAGATATCCACACTGCTACACCGGAAGCTTTGGCCTGGATATCTGACTTAGATATTGACAAAAATGAGAAGTCGCACAACACCAGGTTATAGTCCAACAGATTTATTTAAAATTACAAGCTTTCGGAGCTATCGATCGCCCCTTCTTCAGGTAAAGTTACTATACCTGAACTAGTTACTAGTAACTTTACCTGAAGAAGGGGCGATCGATAGCTCCGAAAGCTTGTAATTTTAAATAAATCTGTTGGACTATAACCTGGTGTTGTGCGACTTCTCATTTTTGTCCACCCCAGTCCAACACCGGCATCTCCGCATCATGACCACCTTAGATATTGACATTTGATTTGTTTTTTGTGACCACCATACGAAGGAAGACGACTTGTACATGGCCTGCGTTACTCTTCAAGACTATTGTTGCTTACCCCTTACAGTGAGGGTGCTGGTGGAACTCCTTGGCACCATCCCTGCATCGCTGGCTATTAGCCTCAGATAATACTCCGATATCCTCTCTCGGTCCAGCACCGTGGTGGAAGTGATCAAGCCTGTGCTGGAGTTTAACACAAAGTCCAATCTGGGCATGCCGACTTGCATGGAGTAAGTAACCAATCCATTGAAGCTTTCATCTGGATCCAGCACGGATACCTAGCATCGGAGAAGAGGGAAGCAGAATTGTGTCTGGAAGTCATCTGAAGAGAAACAACTGGGGAGAAAGGGTGAAGGTAAACTGGACGGGTAGGGGAGAGGAGGGCACCCTCACAGAACTCAGGAAGAGGAGGAGGCCACTCAGTCCCTCGAGCTCGTTCCAGCAGGGTGGAGGGGGTGCACAAAACACCACGGGGCAGAGGATGAAGGGGTGTGGGAGGAGATACGAGGCTGGAGGAGATTGCAGGAATAGCATAGGCTGAGGCCCTGGAGATAGTTGAGGATGAGGGCGAGGAACAGAGGAACAGGAGGAGGCCATTCAGCTGTTCCTCCAGTCAATTAGATCATGGCTGATCTGTGCTTCAACTCCATCTCCCCGCCTTGGTTCCGTAACCCTTAATACCCTTGCCTCACAAAAATCTGGCAATCTCAATTCTGAAATTTTCAATTGGCCCCCCAGCCTCAACAGCTTTTGGGGGGAGAGAGTTACAGATTCCGGAACGAGCTGTCAGAAGATCGTTTCAGGAATGATCGAAGTGAGAGCATCAAGCGGCTGCTACAGGACATCAGCGGTCCCCATCATATGTCCCGACAGCTCGATCCGCGATTCAGGCTTTGCATCGTCAGAGCTTCCAGCGCCCGGCAAACTGTTGGAGCTCGGAACGCAGGAACACAAGAACGTGGAGGGCCGGAGTTTTCTGGCCCTCGCACCTTGCGAGCCCTGCGCCTCACAAGATCAAGGAATTGGCCCTTGTACGCGATTTTAGTGGAAGAACGCCGAACGTGCTTGCGTGGCATTCCCGTCACAACGGAGGAGTCGACTAATTTTAGTCTAAGGATAAGGGGTAAGCCATTTAGGATTGAGATGAGGAGGAATTTCTTCACCCAGAGAGTGGTGAACCTGTGGAATTCTCTACCACAGAAGGCAGTTGAGGCCAATTCATTAAATATATTCAAGAAGGAGTTAGATATATTTCTTAAGGCTAAAGGGATCAAGGGATATGGGGAGAAAGCAGGGACAGGGTACTGAATTTGGATGATCAGCCATGATCGCATTGAATGGCGGAGCAGGCTCGAGGGGCCGAATGGCCTACTCCTGCTCCTATCTTCTATGTTTCTATGCTTCTAAAAGAACATCTCCATTAAAACAGGGGCCAAAGCAACGTGATTGGCACGCACGAGTTTCTCCACCATCGCTCCACTACCTGCCTTCCCTAATTTAAAATTTTCCACATACTTGGAACTGGGATAAATGTATTTGCACCTGTGGCATATCCAAAGGCAGAGCAAGCGAGGGATCCACCCCAACATTGAACAGTCCCTCCCTGACCCAGCCCAATCCTCCTCTGCTCACGATGTGGTCTCCTCTACATTGGGGAGACCAAACGCAGATTGGGTGACCGCTTTGCGGAACACCTCCGTTCAGTCCGTAAGGGGGACCCCGAGCTCCTGGTGGCCTGTCACCGCTTCACTCCCACTCTGACCTCACCGTCCTCGGCCTCTTGCATTGTTCCACGGAAGCGCAGCGTAAGCTCGAGGAACAGCACCTCATCTTTCGTTTAGGCACTCTACAGCCCTCTGGACTCAATATCGAGTTCAACAATTTTAGATCATAACCTAGCCCCAATCACATTTATATTTTATTTTTTCATCCACCCTTTTGTTTGCCCCCCCTTTTTTTCCCCTCCTAGAAGCTGGCAGCTGTCCTTCATTCTGCCAGTGCATTTCACACTTCTTTTAGCCTCAACCTGTCACATTAACACCTCTTCTTGCCTTGATCATCTCTTAATGTCTCTCAATCTCTCCTTTTGTTCTTTCATCCCCTCCCCCTTTTCCCAGCTTTATCCTTGCCTTAAATCTATTCAATTTCCTGCTATTTCCAGTTCTGACGAAAGGTCTTCGACCTGAAACGTTAACTCTGTTTCTCTCTCCACGAATGCTGCCTGGCCTGCTGAGTTTTTCCAGCGTTTTCTGTTGTTATTTCCAATCCTCCTCTACTCATTCAACAAACATCACCCTTGCCCACTTTGTCCGGCAGAAGCCGTGCAGCTACACAAATCGCACATTCTAACAAGTCAGAGTTTTGCAAGTACCTTGGAAGCAGTTACCTGGAAAACGGAGGAGGCTACAGGCAGGCCCTCCGGCACGTCGGCAGTGAACGGTAGGTTTTGGAAAACTGGGTCGTTGTCATTCAGATCCAGCAAGTTCACGGCAATGGTGCTGCTACTGCTGGCCCGTAGGGGTGGCCTTCCCCCTGCAACAGGATAAAAGCAATAAGGCAAAGTGTAGCAGCTATACTAAAAACTGCCTTAAAGGGGTGCGGGGAGGAGCGGTGGGAGGTGTAGCTTGGTTCTGCCCTGCTTTGCAATGCTCTAATTGGAAACAGTCCAAGGAAAGATTTACTTACATCTGATTAGTGCCGTATCTCATCTCAGAATTCGCCAACAGTAAGTTATTTTAAAGTCGGCTGTACAGGCAGACGTGGCAGCCATTTAGTGCACAGAGAGATCCCACAAACAGGAAAGAGGTGAATGGCCAGTTAAATCAGTTTTTGCTAGCGTTGGTTGAGGGAGGATTGTTAACCAGGTCTATTGAAGAACTGATTGCTCTTCTTCAGATAGCACCATGGAGTCTCTTGGTGTCCACCCAAACTAGTAGAACAGGCAGACGGAGCCCCGGCTTAACATCTCATCTCAAGGAAGCCACCTTCGACAATGCAGCCCTCAGTACCGCACTGAAATACAAGACAGACTATGTGCTCAAATCCCGGGGTGGAACTTGAACCCACAACCTTCTGACTCAGATACGAGAGTACCAAGCTGATACTGGACCCTGCTTGATTGCCTGGCTAATACCAAACTGGGTGACGGATCAAATAGAATTTGCATCATTTCTCGTCAAAGAGATTCCTATGAATAATCAAATGTAGATTAAACAAACTGTTTCTGAATTACTTCTAACTTTACTGTTGCGAATTGCTGGTCATTTCCTTCCAATATATTAGGGTAAAAAGTAAAGAAAGACTTCTGTTTATCTCGCGTCTTTCATGACCTCAGGAGAGAATTCCCTTGCTCTTCTTCAAATAGTGGCCGTGGGATCTTTTACGTCCACCTGAGAGCAGACGGGGCCTCGGATTAATGTCTCATCCGAAAGACGGCACCTCCGACAGTGCAGCACTCCCTCAGCACTGCACTGGGAGTGTCAGCCTAGATTTTGTGCTCAAGTCCCTGGAATGGGGACTTGAACCCACAACCTTCTGACTCAGAGGGGAGAGTGCTACCCACTGAGCCACAGCTGACACACATTTGCACTCTAACTTGACTGTCGCTGTGAAGCTGCAAAAGTGAAACTGTAAATGCAGAGTCGGGTCTTGATCTTCTGTTGAAAGGGAGCTGTGTAACACTAGGAAGCAGTTTCACACTGCTGGGATTTGACAGCGCCCGGAGTAGATCTCAGCGTGAATTGACAGCGCGCGGAGTAGAACGCAGCGTGAATTGACAGCGCCCGGAGTAGATCTCAGCGTGAATTGACAGCGCGCGGAGTAGAACGCAGCGTGAATTGACAGCGCGCGGAGTAGATCTCAGCGTGAATTGACAGCGCGCGGAGTAGATCTCAGCGTGAATTGACAGCGCGCGGAGTAGAACGCAGCGTGAATTGACAGCGCGCGGAGCAGAACGCAGCGTGAATTGACAGCGCGCAGAGTAGAATCAGCGTGAATTGACAGCGCGCGGAGTAGATCTCAGCGTGAATTGACAGCACGCGGAGTAGATCTCAGCGTGAATTGACAGCGCGCGGAGTAGAATCAGCGTGAATTGACAGCGCGCGGAGTAGAATCAGCGTGAATTGACAGCGCACGGAGTAGAACGCAGCGTGAATTGACAGCGCGCGGAGTAGAATCAGCGTGAACTAACAGCGCGCGGAGTAGAACGCAGCGTGAATTGACAGCGCGCGGAGTAGATCTCAGCGTGAATTGACAGCGCACGGAGTAGAATCAGCGTGAATTGACAGCGCGCGGAGTAGAATCAGCGTGAATTGACAGCGCCCGGAGTAGAATCAGCGTGAATTGACAGCGCACGGAGAAGAATCAGCGTGAATTGACAGCGCGCAGAGTAGAATCAGCGTGAATTGACAGCGCGCAGAGTAGAATCAGCGTGAATTGACAGCGCACGGAGAAGAATCAGCGTGAATTGACAGCGCGCAGAGTAGAATCAGCGTGAATTGACAGCGCGCGGAGTAGATCTCAGCGTGAATTGACAGCGCGCAGAGTAGAATCAGCGTGAATTGACAGCGCACGGAGAAGAATCAGCGTGAATTGACAGCGCACGGAGAAGAATCAGCGTGAATTGACAGCGCGCAGAGTAGAATCAGCATGAATTGACAGCGCGCGGAGTAGATCTCAGCGTGAATTGACAGTGCACGGAGTAGATCTCAGCGTGAATTGACAGCGCGCGGAGTAGAATCAGCGTGAATTGACAGCGCGCGGAGTAGATCTCAGCGTGAATTGACAGCGCCCGGAGTAGAATCAGCGTGAATTGACAGCGCCCGGAGTAGAATCAGCGTGAATTGACAGCGCCCGGAGTAGAATCAGCGTGAATTGACAGCGCACGGAGTAGAATCAGCGTGAATTGACAGCGCCCGGAGTAGAATCAGCGTGAATTGACAGCGCCCGGAGTAGAATCAGCGTGAATTCCAACTGAGTTATAGAAAGGCCTCAGGGATCATTTGAACCTCCCGGCAACTTTTAAATAATTTAAACTTATCCGGAGTTTATATAAATATTTGGAGCGTGCAGATCAGATGCTCCTGTCCACGCTGTCAAAACTTTCAGAATGTAAGAGCGAGGAGCCGAGCTCTCTCCTGACCTGGAGCAGACGAATTGGAGCCAAGCAGCTTAGATAAGAGGCTGTCTGGCTCCAAGCAGTACTGGAGCCGACTGGGGGCTGCGGTATAAATACGGCCTTAACCCACCGTCTCAGCTGTAATCATGGCAATATTCAGTACTGTCACAAACTGAGGCAGTGACAGCAACCATAAAGACCGGGATGGGATCAGCCCGACTACACCGAAGACAGAAAGCGCGCTGAAGCCGCGGGCCCAGAATCTGCGGTCGGCGGCGAAGCGAAGGCGCGCGCCCGCCGGCAGCCCCGAAGCACGCTTCCCACAAAGATCTCGCCATCCCCGTGGCGAGAAGTCTGGCTTTTCCCCTCGCGCGACTGCAATTGACGCAAGTTAATGGGGAATCCCTAGCGCGAGCTGCTGTGACGTCAACAAGCTGTCTGAGCAGCCAATCATAATGCAGGATTCGCACAGACCAACCGGGAACCAGGAAGTGGGGAAGCTCCTTTGATTCTAACTTTTCAAAAGTGTTAGAGAGAGCAAAACAAAGATTGAGGCTCTCACACGGGGTAAAGCCAAACCTGAAATAAAGATGAACAAACTTTAAAAAAAATGTAATTTTTTTAAAAAGAATTTCTTAAAATTGTTAATTTTTATTAAAAATGGATAAATTTGACATTCCACAAAATTAGAGTTTTTCAGGGCCATAACGTTTGTTGAGCAGCTAATTCGCCGTTAAAACCCCAGTTACATCTAACCCAAAAGGGTCTCCCTTTTAATGGGGAATGTAACAGCAATATTACCGCGGAAAAGCCCACATTTTCGTCAGTTTCCCTGATTTGAGAGATTTCACTGATTGCCGGCTACGGGACCCGGGGGGGGGGGGCACAGGCAAGGGTGGAGGAGCCACAGCGCAGCCAGAGTCAGAGCAGTGAAGGACTGACGGCGACTTCAGGATTTCCGCGCTGGGATGCGCAGGCGCTGCACTCTGAGGTTGCGGTCAGTTTCAAAGGTGAAATGACGGCGAACGCTGACCGTTCGTCCGTCGTCGTTGTCAGGACGGCAAATTCCAGGCCATGGCGTACATTCAGTTCGCATTGAACTTCCTCGTGGTGTCCACATCGAAGGAGCTTTAATCTACATCTGACGGTTGTGACGCACGGCGACGAACGTTTGTTTAGGTTTTCGGAGTGGTGAGAAAACGCCAATGAAGATTGAAAACAGAAGACTATGAAGTAGTGAATCAAAGCATTCGGAGAGAGTTTCTGCGCCGCACTCAAGACAGGAACCCAGGTTAGGAATGGCAGGATATGTGGATGGGGTGAGATGAACAGGAGTGGGAGGAGGCTCGTGTGGAGCACAATCACTGGCACGGACCAGTTGGGCTGAATGTGTATTACGTGACTGTGCCTACATAACAACATTCACTGCACTTCAAAGTTTGCAAAGCACTGAGAGACGTTTCTGAGACACATGATAAAAAGAAAAGAAAGACTTGCATTTCTATCGCACCTTCCACGACCACCGGACGTCTCAAAGCGCTTTACAGCCAATGAAGCACTTTTTGAAGTGTAGTCACTGTTGTAATGTGGGAAACGCGGCAGCCAATTTGCGCACAGCAAGCTCCCACAAACAGCAATGTGATAATGACCAGATAATCTGTTTTGGTGATGTTGATTGAGGGATAAATATTGGCCAGGACACCAGGGATAACTCCCCTGCTCTTCTTCGAAATAGTGGCCATGGGATCTTTTACATCCACCCGAGAGAGCAGAGGGGGCCTCGGTTTAACGTCTCATCCGAAAGACGGCACCTCCGACAGTGCGGCGCTCCCTCAGCACTGCACTGGGAGTGTCAGCCTGGATTTTGTGCTCAGGTCTCTGGAGTGGGGACTTGAACCCATGACCTCCTGACTCAGAGGCGAGTGCTGCCCACTGAGCCACGGCTGACACGAAGTCGCTACATGCAAGTCTTTGTTTTTTAAAAAGTAAATTCCACTGATCAAGTCTTGGTAGTGCACATACGCATGTGGTTAATGCTAATTCACTCACGCACATTCATACCAAACCAGTGTCAGCAGGTCACACACACAAAATATCTGGTGTTGCTGCGCGGAGTTTGTGTTGGGGATGGCCAGCTTTGTTTCCTGGATCTGTAGAAATTCTCTGCAGAATTTTAACTGCAAGAAGTGTTTTGTACTGCCAGGATCAAGACCCATGTCGTGCATTTTCCTGATTACTTACCCAGCTGCAGTGCAGACTTACAGTAAGGAAGGAGATAGATCCAAATTACAGCACATCAAGTTAGCCAGATAAGAAGCTGGCCTATTAGAGGGGTGTCAATCACACAGCGAACGCAACTGAAAAGCTTAAAGCAGCACCAACTGGATGATCGACAAGCAAAAAGCCCAGCGTGAAAAAAGAAAAAAAATCATCATTCCCTCGGTGCAGCAAGGAGTCACTTTTAAAGAGCACAATTCGGCACAATTCTGGCACTCAACTTACGGCAACGCCAGCTTTAGTACGGGAAGGCAGCTGTGGCTCAGTGGGTCGCTCTCTCGCCTCCAAGTCAGTAGTTTGTGGGTTCGAATCCCACTCCAGAGACTTGAGAACAAAAATCCAGGCTGACACTCCAGTGCAGTGCTGAGGGAGCGCTGCGCTGAGGTGCCGTCTTTCGGATGAGACGTTAAACCGAGGCCCCGTCTGCCCTCTCAGGTGGATGTAAAAGATCCCATGGCACTATTTCAAAGAAGAGCAGGGGAGTTATCCCCGGTGTCCTGGCCAATATTTATCCCTCAATCAACATCACCAAACACAGATGATCTGGTCATTATCACATTGCTGTTTGTGGGAGCTTGCTGTGCGCAAATTGCCTGCCGCGTTTCCTACATTACAACAGTGACTACACTTCAAAAAGTACTTCATCGGCTGTAAAGCGCTTTGGGACATCTGGTGGTCGTGAAAGGCGCTATAGAAATGCAAGTCTTTCTTTCTGTTTAGGGGAGGGAGGGGAAACGTATGGCGACACTGTAAACACCTTCTTTTTGAACGCACTGAAGATGTCGCTATCCACAGTGACGAGAGCGTCTCCTGCCCGCCTCCTCAGGATGAGTGCGGGGGTTGGATCGTCATGAGGAGAATTATGGAAAGAAGAGATATTACTAATAATCAAACAAGGATGAACTAATTTCCGCCATCACACCCCATGAATAATGAAAGAAAGAACTTTTATTTATATAACATCTTTCATGTCGTCAGGACATCCCAAACGGCTTTACAGTCAATGAAGTACTTCTGAAGCGTAGTCCCTGTTATGTAAGAAAACACGGTTGCCAATTTGCGCACAGCAAAGTCCTACTAACAGCAATGAGATCATGACCAGCTCATCTGTTTTAATGATGCTGGTTGAGGGATAAATATTGGCCAGGGCACTGGGGAGAACTCCCCTGCTCTTTGATAATCGTCATGGGACCTTTTGCATCAATGAGAGTGTATGCGGGACCTTGGTTGAATTTCTCACTTGACAGACGGCTCCTCTGACAATGCAGCACTCCCTCGGTACTCCACTGCAGTGTCACCTGAGAAGATGTGCTCAGTTCCTAGAGTGGGGCTTGAATCGACAATCCTCCGACTCGGAGGTCGAGAGTGCTACCCACTGAGCCAAGGCTGACACCCGTGACTTCCTCTTTCAACAGAACCCTTTGGTAAATTAATCTAAAACGGACGAACAAAAGGTAGAAAAATTCAAAAATAAAAACCAGAAAATGCTGGAAATACTCAGCAGGTCAGGCAGCATCTGTTAACTCTGTTTCTCTCTCCACAGATGCTGCCTGACCTGCTGAGTATTTCCAGCATTTTCTGGTTTTTATTTCAGATTTCCAGCATCCGCAGCATTTTGCTTTTGTAGAAAAATTCAAGACTGCAACAGGGGTGTGAAGTGAAACATGGATTTTCTCTGGGATCAGGAGGGGGTCCAAGAGTCAAAAATATTGCTGTTCTTTTGAATGTGTAAGTAGCAAAGACCAGGGATGTGAAACACTCAGTTCAACTTGTACAACTTGAAGCCTGTGGCTGTAAGGGGATTCTACGATTAAGATGTTTTGTTACTCGCCCAAAACTGCCATTTTCACTGGTCCTGGGTGTTTTTTTTAAATTGCAAATATGCATGCATGTGTCAGGGAGTCACGAGCGTGCCAGGAACAGGCGTAGGCCGTTCATCCCTCAAGCCCAATTTGCCATTTTACTCACCCTGGCAGCTGTATCTTTATCGCCCCGATCCCCTGCCCTGTCTCTATAACCTTTAATCTCCTGACTTCGCAAGTATCTATTACCCTTTTAAATGCTTCAGTTGATTTCACATCTATGTTGTTGGAGGGGGGTGGGGGCAGTGTGTTTTGCAATCCCACAAACCTTTCTGTGCACAACCTTTAGCTTCCACATCCCTGCTCTCTCAAATTTGTTGCCTGGACACTTTGCCCCATCTTCAAAACTCCTTGACCACGGCTATGGTCATCTGCTCTTGGTCCCCCTGCCCCGAACTCTTCCCTCCTTCCTGTAAACTGCCTCGAAGTGCTCCGTTTTTGTGAAAGCACTTCGAGGTGAAAGCATTGCTGATTGAAGACTAATCTCATTCGGAGGGTCCAATCAACCACAACAAAGCTTCTGAGCTTCACGCTCCGTTTACAATGTCACGTAAACCCTCCAGTAACACCACTCCTGGTTTATGCACTACTTTTGTATTAATTAGCAAAACAGACACGAAGTCCTTGGAGTGAATACTGGAAGGCAAGTACAGGAAAGCGCGATACCATATCTTAATTGCTCAATGAGATCGCCAATTACTCACGGTCGGTGACTGATACAATGATTTTCCTCATCATCTCTGCATCCCTGGCGTCCGTGTTCTCTCGGTCCAACACTGCTCCAGATGTGCGGATCTTCCCAGTCGTTGTATTAATTTGATAGAATGGATTGGGAGGGTTGATGGTGTACACCACAGAGCCATTCTCAGCAGAGTCTGGGTCAAAGGCCGACACCTGTGGACGGTGGACAATTGGTGGCGTTATCGAGTCTCTTTACTCAACAGCGGAAGATAGTTAAATACGAGATGGATCAGTAACATAAGAAATAGGAGCAGGAGTCGGCCATTTGGCCCCTCGAGCCTGCTCCGCCATTCAATAAGATCATGGTTGATCTTCGACCTCAACTCCACTTTCCCGCCCGATCCCCAGATCCCTTGATTCCCCATGAGTCCAAAAATCTGTCGATCTCAGCCTTGAATATACTCAAAGACTCAGCATTCACAACCCTCTGGGGCAGAGAATTCCAAAGATTCACAACCCTCTGAGTGAAGAAATTCCTCCTCATCTCAGTCTTAAATGGCCGACCCCTTATCCTGAGTCTATGCCCCCCTAGTTCTCGACTCTCCAGCCGGGGGAAACAACCTCTCAGCATCTACCCTGTCAATCCCCCTCAGAATCTTATATGTTTCAATGAGATCACCTCTCATTCTTCTAAACTCCAGAGAGTATAGGCCCAATCTACACAATCTCTCATCATAGGACAGCCCTCTCATCCCAGGAATCAATCTAGTGAACCTTTGTTGCACCACCTCCAAGGCGGTTAAATACATTCCAACTCGGGGCAAAGGGCTGCATCAATGACACAGAGGTCGATGGGGCAGAGAGAACGAGAGAGAGAGGAATTAGACTGAAAATGAGGTTTCACAAAGAGGCATATGAGAAATATAGAGGGCATGATATAGAAGAAAACTAGGAGAAATACACAAAGTGCAAGAAGGGAGAAAATGAGGAAGGTTTGAAAAAAGATCGACAGTCAACAAAAATAGAAAAAAAAGATAAGCTTTTATAAGTGCACATACTAGAACAAAATAAGTGGTGGGACTGCTTAAAGACAAATTGCTTGCTAACAAAGGAACGACAGGGGTACTAAATGGGTACTTTGCCCAGTTTTTTTTTTTTACAGAGATCTCGAAGAGCTATTGCTGAAGATAAATACTCAGAGGGTAAGTGTATTAAATAAAAAAGGTTAATGAGATTGAACGTGGAAAAGTGGTCCAGATGGTAGCTATCGCAGAACACCGGGGAGAAGATGAAAAAACAGTGAAAGGAAGTAAACCAGAAATGAAAGGGTCCAACACCCCCAGAGTACGTTTAAACCAGGTTCATGACACTGAAGTTACATTCCAGACAAACCCAAGCTCTCCCTCAACTGGATCGCACACCGCCTACTTCCACCTCCGTAACATCGCACCACTCTGCCTCTGCCGGCATGAGATATCAGTCGCATTATCAAATACTTCTCAGTAAAATTAATTTGTGCACTGTAAATTGATGCAGATTACAGCCCACAATAAGTTGCGACTTATTGTCAAAATAGCTCCTGCAGGGTGCTCTGTTGTATTGCAGGTTAACGCAATGTGACTTTGACTTGCGTGAGGTTAAGAGTCACTCTGTTACCTCCCATCTCCTCTGATCAGATGGTACCTGCAGCTCAAACATTCACGTGGCTCAAATTCTTCCAGCTTCCCACCAACATCTACATAAGAATTAGGAGCAGGAGTAGGCCAATTGGCCCCTCGAGCCTGCTCCGCCATTCAATAAGATCATGGCTGATCTGATCCTAACCGCCAATCTACTATCACAGAACCATCTCCTGAATCTAACAGAATTGGACACACGAAATAGGAGCAGGATCAGGCTACACGGCCCCTGGGCCCGCTCCACTACCCACAGGGCCATGAACGATCCGAACCTAGACTCATGTCCAAATTCCTGCCCGCTCCCCGTAACCCTTAATGCCCTTTACTGGTCGCTCAGAGAGATGTGGCAGCCCAGGGAATGACTCTCTCCCTCTGAGGCCTCCAAAGTGGCAGGGGGGAATGGAACCTACATTCCTGACTCCTGTCCTCTGGCGCTCCAATGTGCCATCTCAGTTATAGAAAGCAACAGAAACCATCTCTTCAATTCTACCTTGGAGTCTCAATCTAGTAAGAGTATCATACAGTCTTCACTTCTTCAAACTGGACCCTTTTACTGAACATTGGTGAGACAGTTAGTGGTGACAGTACACAGTCTCCAATCAGCTTGGCTCAGTTGATGGCAATCTTACCTCTTTTAGACTCGACTATTCCGATGCTCCCCTGGCCGGCCTCCCAGCTTCCACCCTACCTCAACTTGTGCTCATCCAAAACTCTGCTGCCCGTATCCTAACTCGCACCAAGTCCCGTTCACCCATCACCAATGTCCTCCTTAAGCCGCGCAGCGATCTTGAGGTCCCGCGCAGGCCGCTCAATAGCTTTACAACTGAAATAACCGCGTATGCGCGAGGAATCGAATGGGCCGCACAGCCCGTTAAAGGGGCCGTGCACCCAAAAAAAAATTACAGGGAACATTCGCCCATCACCCCCCCTGTGCTCGCTGACCTACATTGGCTCCCGGTCCGGCAATACCTTGATTTTAAAATTCTCCTCCTGGCTTTCAAATCCCTCCGTGGCCTCGCTCCTCCCTATCTCTGTAACCTCCTCCAGTCCTACAACCCTCCGAGATCTCTGCATTTCTCCAATTCTGGCCTCTTGCACATCCCCGATTTTAATCGTTCCACCATTGGCGGCCGTGCCTTCAGCTGCCTGGGGCCCTGAGCTCTGAAATTCTGATTCTCCTTAAACCTCTCCGCCTCTCTTCTCCTTTAAGATGCTCCTTAAAACCTCCCTCTTTGACCAAGCTCCTGTCCTAATTTCTCCTTATGTGGCTCGGTGTCAAATTTTGATCGATGACGCTCCTGTGCAGCGCCTTGGGGCATTTTGCTACGTTAAAGGCGCTATATAAACGCAAGCTGTTGTTGCTGTCGAGTCAAAAGGTTCTGGATTCAAGTCCCACTCGAGGATCTGAGCACATAATCTCGGTCGATACTGCAGTGCAGTGCTCTGAATTGTCGGAGGTGCCATTCTTCAGATGGGACGTTAAGCTCAGGCCCGGTCTCCTGGTTGAGTTGGATGCTCAGAGGGAGTAATCTTGTTGTCATAACCAACACCACCAAAAAAAAAGATGAACTGACCATCTTCGTGTTTGTGGGATCTTGCTGTGTGCAAAATGGTTGCTGCATTTGTCCACATAACGACTGCACTTCAAAGTAATGGATTGGTGAAGATGTTTATGAGAGACAAGATAAGGAACTAAATAAATGCAAGTCTTTCTTTCAGTCAACGTAACTCACTGTGACACGGATAACCTCGCCCCCCGAACAGCTTGTTTATAAACACCATGAATAATGCAATGGCGGGTTAACAAAAAAATGTATCTTCCCAGACTCTCAGACCTGTCAAATTCCGTAGCTGCGAGGTTCTGCTTCAGCAGAAGCATCATCAAGGAAATTAGATGTCATAATGAATTCTCACTCCGCCGTAATAATCAACTTGCTTTGTGATGGCTTGTTGCACAAGGCGACTCCAACTCTCAATTTAATTGCTCCGCCGTGAGAATGTGGCCATTCATAGACCAGCTTCCGCCAACACTGACATGAGCAGAATCATAGATGTGTTATGATATTTAATTGTTCAATTATTTTTTGTCTAGACAACACAGACACCTCGGTTGTGTGTGTATTGCTGCACACCATGGGGATATGCAATCAATAATTCAGATGCTGGGAGTTCTCACTGCAAGCCAAGCAGTGTATTTAAATCAAACCTACCCAACACTGACTTTAAAACACTGATAGCATTTACAAAGCACTCATCTTGTAACATGCACTGAGTACATTAAATCCCAATAAACTGCCGTGCAATAAATTTTGTCAATGCTCTTTCACAAGGAAAAGGGGAGAATTAACAATCCGTCAGGAAGCATGTTTACACACAAGTATATAACATTTTCATTAATAAAGCACCTTGTCACATCTCTCAGAAACAACCTCATACTGCTTCACAAACAATGAATGAAGAGGGGTGACTACTGTTCTGTAGAGAAATACAGCAACCATCGAGTGCAAGACCTCACCAGTAGCAGCGAGGTGAATGACCAGTTAATCCGTTTTAGATGGTTTTGATTGAAGGACAATGTTGGTCTAGCAGGGTGGATAAAGGGGAACCAGCGGATTTTTTAAAAATTCGTTTTTATGGGATGTGGGCGTCGCTGGCAAGGCCAGCATTTATTGCCCATCCCTAGTTGCCCTTGAGAAGGTGGTGGTGAGCCGTCTTCTTGAACCGCTGCAGTCCGTGTGGTGAAGGTGCTCCCACAGTGCTGTTAGGGAGGGAGTTCCAGGATTTTGACCCAGCGACGATGAAGGATCGGCTGATATACTTCTAAGTCAGGATGGTGTGTGACTTGGAGGGGAACTTGGAGGTGGTGGTGTTCCCATGCGCCTGCTGCCCTTGTCCTTCTAGGTGGTAGAGGTCGTGGGTTTGGGAGGTGCTGCCGAAGAAGCCTTGGTGAGTTGCTGCAGTGCATCTTGTAGATGGTACACACTGCAGCCACAGTACGTCGGTGGTGGAGGGAGTGGACGTTTAAGGTGGTAGAGGGGGTGCCAATCAAGCGGGCTGCTTTGTCCTGGATGCTGTCGAGCTTCTTGAGTGTTGTTGGAGCTGCACTCATCCAGGCAAGTGGAGAAAGTGGATGTCGTATATTTGGATTTCCAAAAGGCATTCGATAAGGTGCCACATAAAAGGTTGCTACACAGAAACGGGCTCATGAGGTTGGGGATAATGTATTAGCATGGATAGAGGATTGGTTAACGGACAGAAAATTCTGATTATGAAAGTGTCTAAAAGGACCTGTTTGACGTTGTTAACACATAGCAACCAGTGGAAATCTTCACCCCAGGCCTTTTGTCATTGCATGTCCCTTTGATTGCAAGGCTGTGGTTAGACAAAGGCTGGCCTGAGGTTGGACAATGGAAGATACGCACAGGTGTTGTGATAATCCATCTCTGGCCATCGGAAGATGCTGCAAGTCTGACCCTGCCAGGGTCAGCCACCTTTCTACCGACTACTTTATATTTTCCGTATCACTTCAGCCAGCCCTTGATGAAGTGTTAGACTCAGACTAGAACGCACCAAGTCAAATGCTGCCTTCAGTTATGCAGCTGCGCTGGTGTTTTGGGGGCACACGTGCATCAAAGCTGAAACACATCTGAGATTGCACTGACGTGCTTTCAAGAGCAGATTCAGACACTCGTATACTCATTGTGGGAATAACAAAATACTTACAGTGATGACATCTGTGTCAATTGGCGACATTTCAACCACGTTGACCAAGTACGGCTCATCTTTCCAAACCGGGCGATTATCATTTATGTCAAGTAGAGTTATATTCACCTGAAACAATTCACAAAATGTCTTAAATCATCAAAGCATCAGCTATTACAAAGAGACAATCGCTCGGTTATTTAACCCCTTTTGAAAGTTATATTTGTATTGTTCTGTCCCGGACTCCTAATCTCATCATTCGGGGCCCCTTTCAAACTTTACATTTTACTCTTATTTTAAGTGAACGCCACTGTATTAAAGTGAAGCAGGAAAAATAATAATGGTGGGGCGGGAAAGGGAATAATCTTGGTATAAAAACGGGAAATGCTGGAAATACTCAGCAGGTCAGGCAGCATCTGTGGAGCGAGAAACAGAGTTAACGTTTCAAGTCGATGACCTTTCGTCATCGTCGAATAATCTTGGTATTGTGGCACGCCGGGGAAAATATCTAAGACCTCATTTTATTTTGAACCCTTCTTCTCTACTTGAGCAATTTTCACATCATTACCTGACTGACAGGTTACCTGGTGAACCTATTCCCAAGACTTCCATCAATGTTGCTGCTGAATCACAGTTAGTAAGCGAACATCAATTCGCCAACCTTCTCTTTCTCCTCGACTCAGCAGAAGACCTGGCGCTCGCTTGTCAATTGCAACTTGTCACTCAGTGGCACACTGCACTGAAGCACCAACAAGGTGTTCCAGAAACAGCAGCAGCAACAATTTCTATTTTTACGGCGCCTTTAATGTAGTAAAACGTCCCAAGGCGCTTCACAGGAGCGATTATCAAACAAAATTTGACACCGAGCCACATAAGGAGACATTAGGGCAGATGACCAAAAGCTTGGTCAAAGAGGTTGGTTTTAAGGAACATATTAAAGGAGGAAAGAGAGGTAGAGGGGTGGAGATGCGGAGTTGTAGGGATGGAATTCCAGAGCTTAGGGCCCAGGCAGCTGAAAGCACGGCCGCCAATGGTATTTATTTTACAAAATATATATACCAATTGTGTAGGCTGAAGGAAATAAATTAACATCGGGACTCAGAAGCTCTAGGGAATCTCTTTGACCTTTAGGTACGTCAAAAGGACAGCCTGCCACATCGCATTCGGGCCGTAGCAGATTGTGGGTTCAAGCTCCATTCCAAGACTTTAGCACCAAGTTTAACCAGGTATTCCGATGCAGTACTGAAGTAGTGCTGCATTGTCAGAGGTGCTGTCCCTCAGACGAGGGATAAAGCAACATCCTCTCGGTTTGTTTTGTTGGTCCAGATGGGTGTTAAAGGTGCATGACATTATTCAAAGAAGAGCAAGGACTATTCTTGGTGCCCTGGCCAAAATTCATTTCTCATCCAACTGCACCACAGATTAACTGGTCATTGATCTCATTGCTGCTCATGGACCCTGTTGTGCATCTGCATCTGCTTACATTATGGGTGACATTATTACATTGAAGAGAAAAGAAAGACTTAAATTTCTATAGCACATTTCACGACGTTCCAAAGTGTTTTACAACCAATGAAGTACTTTTTGAAGTGTAGTCACTGTTGTAATGTAGGAAACACGGCAGCCAATTTGCGCACAGGAAGCTCCCACAAACAGCAATGTGATAATGACCAGATCATCTGTTTCAGTGATCCTGATTGAGGGCTAAATTTTGGCTGGGACACCGGGGATAACTCCCCTGCTCTTCTTCGAAATAGTGCCACGGGATCTTTTATATCCACCTAAAATAGCAGACGGTGACTCGGTTTAACGTCTCATCCGAAAGACGGCCCCTCCGACAGTGCAGCACTCCCTCAGTACTGCACTCGCGTGTCGGCCTAGATTTTTGTGCTCAAGTCTTTGGAGTGGGGCTTGAACCCACAACCTTCTGGCTCAGGGGCGAGAGTGCTATCCACTGACCCACGGCTGACACTTTAAAAAAAAAAAGGTCGTTCCACAGTTCAGTTCTGTGAGCGTCTCGCTATCTTATTTTTCCGCGAATAGGGAATCGTCAGATACACACAGCTGGGCTCCTTCTGTTGTGGAGTAGTCACTGCAGCTCAAAGTCATTAATTGTAGGTGAAGTGCTTTGAGATGTATCTGAGCGATGTGATAAGGTGCTACAAAATGCACGTCAGTCTTCTCTTAAATCTTGTTAAGAGTAGTACCACTCATCAGAGATATGATTGCTGTTTCTGGTTTACTCCTTGTTGACAGCCTTGGGTTCTTTTGGAATGCTCACCTATCTGTCTATACCCTGTCCAAGAGACACAATGCCCTCAAAACGACCTTGTGATTACTATCTCTTAAAAAGCCAAAATCCTTCTGTGGCCCTTGCAGCAAAATAATGCCCAAGCGCTGACAGATTATATCAACCCTGAAACTCTCTCAAGCAGAGCTACCCGTGACAGAAGAGAGAAACTGCAGGAGAGGATCTACAATTTAATGACAGGAGCCGATTGGATTGAAGTCGTTTATCTCCAGCCTCACAATGGTTCCTGTGACAACAAAGTTTAGTCAATTTCAGTTCTGGTCTTTCTCCAGCAGGAAAGTGAGAAAGAGCAAACTATCTTGCACATCAGTTAAAAGAAAACCACTTGCAAAGCTTTGGACAAAACACTGAAGGTGCACACATTCATTAGGAAAAGAAAAGAAAGACTTGCATTTATATAGCACCTTTCATGACCTCAAGGCATCCCAATGCGCTTTACAGCCAATGAAGCACTTTTTGAAGTGTAGTCGCTGTTGTAATGTAGGAAACACGGCAGCCAATTTGCGCACAGCAAGCTCCCACAAACAGCAATGTGATAATGACCAGATAATCTGTTTTTGTTCTGTTGGTTGAGGGATAAATATTGGCCCCAGGGCACCTGGGAGAACTCCTCTGCTCTTCTTCGAAACAGCACTGTGGGATCTTTTGCATCCACCTGAGAGAGCAGACGGGGCCTCGGTTTAACGTCTCATCCGAAAGACGGCACCTCCGACAGTGCAGCACTCCCTCAGCACTGCCCTGGAGTGTCAGCCTAGATTTTTGTGCTCAAGTCCCTGGAGTGGGACTCGAACCCACAACCTTCTGACTCTGAGGTGAGCGTGCTACCCACTGAGCCACTGGCTGACAGTGTAAAGTTACTCAGCTGCCTTTGTTGCACAGCGGAGGAAGCAGGCTTCTGTACTTCTGACAATTCCCTCATCAATGGAGGGAACAAAAGTTGGAGAAGAGATTCTCACAGAGCCGAACTTTGAGGAAAATAATGATCGAGAGGACTATTTGACGGAGGTTTTTTGTAAAATGCTGAGATGGATGGATAACGTGGCTCCAAGCTATGATCACTTAATTTGGCCCATGAGCACAGAATTATAGACAGGCGGATAAAACTAGAAAGCTTCGAGCAAGATTTGAGATGAGAAGGCATTTCCCCGCAGAGTCATGTGCCTATTTAAAATAAATGTTCGATCAAGATCTGATAATGAAGAGGTCAAGGGGGTGAGTACAGAGAGAGAAAACCACACTCCAGTCACAGAAAAAGCTTGAAATATACGGCAGGGCAGTCATTAAACTATTAAACTATTCAGGTGGGGTATTAAAATAATCGAGCTTTCCGTTTCAGATGCTGACTGTACTTGCCATTTCTATTTCAGATTTCCGAAATTCATGGTTTTTCTTTCCGGGTGCAGTTTTACTGCCACTTTCTTGTTGCTGTGAAGCTGCTGTTGGCGAGCTCGCTCCTGGTCTTGGAAGCTCGAATGGGAGCCGGGCATCTTAAACTAGGTACTACCTACCTGGAACTCCTCTGCAACTACCAGTCTCAGACAGTAAATACCATGAGACGGCTAAGGAGCTGATTTCCCCCCACGAGACTACTTTTCTCCTAAGATACAACTGGCCAAAGAATTTTCTTACAGTCAACTCCAAATTAATGCCCGCTAAATTCACTTGGTAGCACCTCTGATTCAGAAGGTTTGAAGTTGATGCCCTACCACAGGACTTGGGCACATGGTCTAGGCTGACACTTCCAGTGCAGTCCTGAGGGAGGGCGGCACGGTTTTAAGGTGCAGGCTCTCCATCAACACCTTGTCTACCTGCTCAAATGGACTATTCAAAGAAGAGCAGGAAGTTCTTCTGGTGGCCTGGCCAGCGTTCTGCCCTCAGCCAACGCGATTAACTCATGGTTTAAACATCTGCTGTTTGTGGGACTTTCCGGTGCCACATTTGGCTCCACCACTTCAGCTAAAAGTAAGCCACAGGTTGCGGTGTATGTGTTGAGGGCCTTATATCAACACACGGTCTTTTCTTTCTTAAAAGTCAAAGAAATGTACAACTTTAGTGACTAGTGTAATAAACATAGGCAGAGGGATCAATTAACTATGGTATCGAGGGGATATTTAGGGAGATAAGTTGCCAATGAAACTAGTCCTCAAAGGATCCAAGAACAGACGGGTCAGGAGGTCTTGTTTGTGCAAAGTATCGCTGAAGTAAGAATGTTTATGTAAATAGGATTCAAGAACAGATAAATCATGAGGTCTTATCTGTGAAATGTACCTTAGAGGTAGGCAAACTGGGGTGTCTAAAGGAGGATGGAGTTGGAGAGCTCGAAAGATAGAGACCGAAAGCTACTCTCTTGTGCGGTATAGACTGATCACCTTGCTGTATATGAATAAAGTTTGTTCCGTATACTCCACCATCAAGTGTCTCGTGCTGACTCGAAGTGCATTGTTGTGAACCATAGAAGGAAGGAGGTTGACTAACAGTTGATCCAACACTATGACAGTGCTGGCACCTCCCAACGTACAAGCCTCCGAATAGAGGCTCGTCGTTATCGCTAAGGTCGCCCACAGGAGAGGCTCCATCAAAGAAACCCACCTTCCTGACCGCGAGCCTTAGTTGACTCTGAGATTGTTACCGGCTGCACGAGATTCGTGCACAAGGAGCTGATGCTGCCTCACGGCCCTTAACCCAGTAAAAAGCAGAGTTCTATTGGCGGCGACATGCCCGTCACCAGCAGGTCGGTAGATATCGCCGTATCACTCACGGTGGCTATCCCCGTTTTCTGATTGTTCGCTACTCCGCCATCCACAGCTCGGACGATCAGGATATATTCAAATTTAGTTTCTCTGTCCAGTAGGGATGTAGTCGTTATTTCGCCTGCAAGAAAATGTGCAGAATATTACAATTTTTGCATTCGGAGTAAGCCACTCAATACACTGATTACTAGGGGAACTAAAAAAATGTCTTTTGGGAAAAGGGGTACGGCACCAAGGCGGGGAGATGGGGTTAGTTGTGGCTCAGTGGACAGCACCCTCGCCTCTGAGTCAGAAGGTCGTGGGTTCAAGTCCCACTCCAGAGACTTGAGCACAAAAATCTAGTCTGACGCTCCAGTGCAGTGCTGAGGGAGTGCTGCACTGTTGGAGGTGCCGTCTTTCGGATGAGATGTTAAACTGAGGCCCCGTCTGCTCTCTCAGGTGGATGTAAAAGATCCCATGGCACTATTTTGAAGAAGAACAGGGGAGTTATCCCCGGTGTCCTGGCCAATATTTATCCTTCAAACAACATCACTAAAACAGATTATCTGGTCATTATCACATTGCTGTTTGTGGGAGCTTGCTGTGCTCAAATTGGCTGCCGCGTTTCCCACATTACAACAGTAACTGTACTTCATTGGCTGTAAAGCACTTTTGAGATGTCCGGTGGTCGTGAAGGGTGCTGTAGAAATGCAAGACTTTCTTTCTTTTTTAAGATACGGATCAGCCGCGATCTAATTGAATACTTGCCATAGAGGGAGTGCAGCGAAGGTTCACCGGACTGATTCCTGGGATGGCAGGACTGTCGTATGAGAAGAGATTGGGTCGACTAGGCCTGTATCCACTAGAGTTTAGAAGAATGAGAGGGGATCTTATTGAAACGTATAAAATTCTGACAGGGCTAGACAGACTGGATGCAGGGAGGATGTTTCCCCTGGCTGGGGGGTCTAGAACGAGGGGTCACAGTCTCAGGATACGGGGTAGGACATTTAGGACTGAGATGAGGAGAAATTTCTTCACTCAGAGGGTGGTGAACCTGTGGAATTCTCTACCACAGAAGGCTGTGGAGGCCAAGTCACTGAATATATTTAAGAAGGAGATAGATAGATTTCTAGACACAAAAGGCATCAAGGGGTATGGGGAGAGAGCGGGAATATGGTATTGAGATGGAGGATCAGCCATGATCATATTGAATGACGGAGCAGGCTCGAAGGGCCGAATGGCCTACTCCTGCTCCTATTTGTCTATGTTTTCTATGAATGGTGGAACAGGCTGGAGGGGCTGAACGGCCTCCTCCTGTTGCTGTGTTTTTATAACAACAGGAGCGTCATGCCGTGAAACACACAACGTGTTAATGTGCTGCCGAGGCGCGGCTTTGTGTAACCTGATCTTTCAAACAGACTTTAATTGCTGTAAATAGGCACATCCTGAGGCCAAATTAAGGACAAACTGTTGTCGCTGAGGGAACTTTGCAGATTCCCAGGCTCCACGTCACAAGAAACCAGCAGAACGTGACTGTCTTTCTTTTTCTATATATATGTCTCAGTATTTCTGACATTTTGAAGTGTGATGGATGCACACTGGATGGGGAAACTTTCCTGGGTAAATATAAGCCTTTGTTGGGATGTGTAGATAGATTGGGAAAGAAATCCCACAGCTCTTCACTGGGCAAAATTAATGGCCCTGGAATCACTGAAAGGACCCGTGTTTTTTCCTGACGGCACATTGCCTTCTCAATCTCTGCAAGGTTTACTTCTTAAAACTGCTTGGCGGCACCTCTAAGTTCACCTCCACCTGCTCTCCGCCCAGGACAGCTGGAGTGCTGGGCTCATTCCACGATTTGCACCGGAGAGGGGACAGAGGAGATTTACCAGGATGTTGCCAGGACTGGCGAATTTTAGCTGGGAGGAAAGATTGGATCGGCTGGGGTTGTTTTCTTTGGAACAGAGGAGGCCGAGGAAAGTCTTAATTGAGGTGTATAAAATTATGAGGGGCCTAGATAGAGTGGATAGGAAGGACCTATTTCCCTTAGCAGAGAAATGTGAGAAGTCGCACAACACCAGGTTATAGTCCAACAGCTTTATTTGAAATCAGCTGTTGGACTATAACCTGGTGTTGTGCGACTTCTCACATTTGTCCACCCCAGTCCAACACCGGCATCTCCACATCTTAGCAGAGAGGTCAATAACCAGGGGGCATAGATTTAAAGCAATTGGTAGAAGGATTAGAGGGGAGTTGAGGAGAACTTTTTTCACCCAGAGGGTGGTGGGGGGTCTGGAACTCACTGCCTGAAAGGGTGGGAGAGGCAGAAACCCTCATCACATTTAAAAAGTACTTGGTTCTGCACTTGAAGTGCCGTAACCTACAGGGCTACGGACCAAGAGTTGGAAAGTGGGATTAGGCGGGATAGCTCTTTGTCGGCCGGCACGGACACGATGGGCTGAATAGCCTCGTTCTGTGTGGTAAACTTCCATGATTCTATGATAGCTTATTCCATCAGTCACAGACCTGCAGCCTGCCTTGGGAAACGAAGCCAGGATTCAGGCAGGTGGGAAGACGCAGCTACGCTCTGCTCTGTCCACCTGCATCCAGAGTGCTGGCTCTCAACATGCAACAGGACGGCCCATCCACTCGATATTAACACAGAAAGGCTTTCTTTCGGGTGGAAGGGAAGTGCCGTATTTTCAATGGGGTGGTTGTTGGCAGTGGAATGGCAGGGTTACCATCAATGCAATCAAGAATGCATCAAAAAATGGATCATGAGGGGGTTCTGTGAACGAGCAAAGGAGAGATGGAACAAGGCCGTTTACAATGAGATAAATAAGGTTCTGTGACTGCTTCTTCTGGTGACCCCAGGAAGGTTTCCATTCTTCAGATTCATCTACAAGATGCACTGCAGCAACTCGCCAAGGCTTCTTCGGCAGCACCTCCCAAACCCGCGACCTCTTCCACCTAGAAGGACAAGGGCAGCAGGCGCATGGGAACACCACCACCTCCAAGTTCCCCTCCAAGTCACACACCATCCTGACTTGGAAATATATCGGCCGTTCCTTCATCGTCGCTGGGTCAGAATCCTGGAACCCCCTCCCTAACAGCACTGTGGGAGCACCTTCACCACACGGACTGCAACGGTTCAAGAAGGCAGCTCACCACCACCTTCTCAAGGACAATTAGGGATGGGCAATAAATGCTGGCCTTGCCAGCGACGCCCACATCCCAGAAACAAATTAAAAGAAAGATTTTTGGCCAAATCCAAATCACAAATACTTTGGTTTACCGTTAAGTTGGGACAAGTTGGTCATTTCCACTTAGGAACGTGACAGTCTACCTGAGCGGGTGTTGATTCGGAACTGTGACGACCCCTCCAGAGAATAGATTATCGACTCCTGACCGTACTCCCGAGATTGGTCCGAATCAGATGCCGTTGCAAACAATACCGTGGCTCCTGTGATAGAGAAACAGACCGGGATCACACGGACATACGGAAATGACGGGCAGGAAAAGACAAGCTGGACCATCAAGCCTGTCCCACAGCATGGCTAAACACTTCTTCTCTCCCCCGACCTCCCACCAGCCCCCACATAAAAACCAGGGCCAATAAGGGAAAAAAGTACTCTGTAAAATGATCAGGCACCTAAGGTAAGCAGGATTGGTCTTACTCCACCAACTGAAGCAACTGAACTGCATATGTGCCGTTCTTTACCTTCATTCTCCAATGTCTTGAAAAGATTTTTTCTCCTCAAATTTAACACTCCACACAGACAGAGGGCCTAAAGTTCTTGGGGAACAGGTCCTCTGCTGGATGTGTGCTGGGGAGGGACTTCAAGCCACCAGTTTTGCCTCAGCCCTAACCCTGTTCCAAATCATTGGGACTGGAAGAATTTTCATAAAGGAGATAGGCATTCCCCAGGAATGGCTCCCTGGGGAGGCGGGGGAGGAAATGCAGAAATTTTGAAGTGACATCTTGTGCTCCTTCGGGGTGCGCGGTGGGGAGAGTACAGAATGGGTTGATGAGGCCAAAGGTCTCAAAATTTTTAAGCAAAATGACCCATTTCAATATGGCGGCTTTCCTAACTCGCTACCACATGGAGTGGTTGAGGCGAATAGCATAGACGCATCTAAAGGAAGGCTAGGTGAGTACATGAGGTGCAAGGAATAGAAGGGTATGCTGATAGGGTTAGGTGAAGAGGGGTGGGAAGAGGCTCGTGTGGAGCATGGACCAGTTGGGCCGAATGGCCTGTTCCTGTGCTGTACATTCTATGGAAGGTGATCAATCGCTCTGCAATTGATTGATGTTTGGCAACCAGCAATTTCGACCTCCAGGTCATCATCCTGGGATACAAGTACACCCGCACAATGCAGGCATCCTTTGTGTAAGGGCCAAAGGAGAAGGAGCTGGTGGGATTCAAGTGTCAACTTGGGTCAGTTGGTACAACTCTTGCCTCAGTCAGAAAGGTGGTGGGTTCAAGCAGCCTGTCCAGGACTTGAGCACATAATCTAGGCTAACACTTCAGTGCAGTACTGAGGGCGTGCAACAGTGTCAGAGGAGCCATCCTTCAAACCAAGGCCCCATCCGCCTGGATATATTTAAAAAAAAATCCATGGCAGGGGAGCGCTTGGCCAACATTCCTTTCTCAACCATTGGAGTAACAGTGGATTAACTGGTCAGTCATTTCATTTGCTATTTGAGACCTTGCTGCGGGTTAATTCGCTGTCACGTTAGCCGACATAACAGCGAATACGCTTCAAAAGAATTCTTCCTTTCTTTTACTGCAGAGGAAAGTGCATTCCGTGCGCACAGCTCTGGTCTGCACATTACAAAAAGGGTATCGAAGTACTGGAGAAGTGGCAAAAAAGAGTTACAATGATGATACCAGAACTAAGAGGTTATAACTATCAGGCAAGACTGAACAGGCTCGGGCTCTTTTCTCTAAGAAAAGAAAAGGCAGAGGGTTGGCCTAATAGAGGTCTTTAAAATGATCAAGGGTTTTGATAGGGTAGACACAGAGAAGATGTTTCCACTTGTGGGGGGGAGTCTAAAATTAAGGACATAAATATAAGACGGTCACTAATAAATCCACTAAATAGTTCAGGAGAAATGTCTTTACCCAGAGAGTGGTGAGAATGTGGAACTCGCTACCACAGAGAGTGGCTGAGGCGAAGAGCAGAGATGCATTTAAGGGGAAGCTAGATAAACACATGAGGGAGAAAGGAATAGAAGGATAGGATGAGATGAAGTTGGGTGGGAGGAGTTGGGTGGAGCATAAACACTGGCAGTTGGGCCAAATGGCCTGTTTCTGTGCTGTAAATATTGTGTAATTCAGTACCTTCCTAATTCTGAATTTACGCTGAATGCACTTCCTTCTACAGCCATGTGTGAATCCCTCTATCAGACTGCAGCCCTTAACTCACTCCCAGGTAGGCACTATTCCCAATTATGTTGCTAGTAGCTTCCAGAGAGTCAATGGAATCCAGAATACCCAATATTTCACCACCCTCACCTGCTATGATATTTTCGGAGACGGCTATAATATAGGAAGACTGGCTGAAAGTGGGAGAGTTATCATTTTCATCCTGCAAGACAGATAGATATGAAAGAATTACACAACAGTTTAAAGCTTCATCTGAAATCACATCCATAGTATACATAAGAACATCAGAATTAGGAGCGGGAGTAGACCATTCGGCCCCTCGAGCCTGCTCCGCCATTCAATAAGATCATGGCTGATCTTCAACCTCATCTCCACTGTCCCGCACTATCCCTATGTCCCTTGATTCCCTTAGTGTATAGCACTAGTCCTTCATTGCAATGAGACACAGAATCAGGTAATGCTATTCAGAGGAGAGGCTGCCATAATGCTATGAGAAGTGTCTAACCTGGAATGAATAATATACCAGTTTGAGAATCCTGGAAGCTGCCTGTGAACTTTGAGTAGAGGTGATATTTTTTTAGAATTAGCAGATCTCATGTGGTATTGCTCACAGTGAGTTACACTTATGTAGGGGGGGGGGGGGGGGAGCCATTGGGATGCGGAAGTTGTCGAAGGGTTTACATCTCTGCTAAAAGTGTATGGAAACAAGTTTTTGAGAGGTAACCTCAGAATGAGCGAATCTCAGGTTATTGATTGGTTCCTGGGTAATAAACAGAAAGACTTACATTTCTCCAGCGCCTTTCATGACCTCCGGACGTCCCAAAGCGCTTTACAGCCAATGCAGTACTTTCGAAGTGTGGTCGCTGTTGTAATGTAGGAAATGCGACAGCCAATTTGTGCACAGCAAGCTCCCACAAACAGCAATGAGATAATGGCCAGATAATCTGTTTTAGTGATGTTGAGTGAGGGATAAATATTGGCCAGGACACCGGGGAGAATTCCCCTGCTCTTCTTCAAAATAGTGGCCGTGGGATCTTTTACGTCCACCTGAGAGAGCAGACGGGGCCTCGGTTTAACGTCTCATTTGAAAGACGGCACCTCCGACAGTGCAGCACTCCCTCAGCACTGCACTGGAGTGTCAGCCTAGATTTTTGTACTCGAGTCTCTGGAGTGGGGCCCACTGCGTGTAGATGATTTAATTGGTTTCCCTGACATACCAGAGTTACGTACATAAATAAATCTTCGTCTGTCTCAGAGAGCCAGGAAATTTTCATCTTTGTGGTCCATCTGTTTAACATATGGATTTTTATAACAAGGGCCAATAAATAAATAAAACTGAAGTAAATATTAAAAAAAGTTACATCTGATGAATATCTAACAGTAATTAGCGTTGGTAAATGGCTCTGCTTAAATAAGCATGATTAAACTCAGGATTTTTATTCAGTGCCGTCCTCCAACAATGGTGCAGTCCTTCCAGAATACTGCAATGTAATACTGATGAACTGGATTAAAAGAAAGACTTGCATTTCTATCGCGCCTTTCACGACCACCGGACGTCCCAAAGCGCTTTACAGCTAATGAAGTACTTTCGAAGTGTAGTCACTGTTGTAATGTGGGAAACGCGGCAGCCAATTGCGCACAGCAAGCTCCCACAAACAGCAATGTGATAATGACCAGATAATCTGTTTTAGTGATGTTGATTGAGGGATAAATATTGGCCCCAGGACACCGGGGAGAACTCCCCTGCTCTTCTTTAAAATAGTGGCCGTGGGGATCTTTTACGTCCACCTGAGAGAGCAGACGGGGCCTCGGTTTAACGTCTCATCTGAAAGACGGCACCTCCGACAGTGCAGCGCTCCCTCAGCACTGCACTGGAGTGTCAGTCTAGAATTTGTGCGCTCAAGTCTCTGGAGTGGGACTTGAACCCACAACCTTCTGACTCCGAGGCGAGAGAGAGAGTGCGACCCACTGAGCCAGGGCTGACACAATTTGGGTCTTATTTGCCTAAACATCCCATTGTACTATTCAAAGAAAAGCAGGAGCTCGACCAATGTTCTGGCCAACATTCCTCCTGCAACCAACAACAGATTAACCAGCCACTCAGCCCATTGTCATTTGTGGGGCTTTGCAAAAATAGCTGAGGTGTCTTGCCAACATAACAATGGTGACTTTGCTTCTAAGTAATTCATTGTATGTGAAACGTTCTGGGGCATTTCTGACAGACGTGATCAGGCGCTAAGGGTAAGTTTGCCATTTTGACACTTCAAACCTCACTGAAATCCTGAAATACATTTAATATGGGGATAGAGTTTAATAAATAATTATAGATGGAATCTGACACTTCAGGGCAGTACTGAGCGAGGGCTGCACTACTGAGGGAATGCTGCACTGCTGCAGGGGCCGTCTTTCAGAAGAGACATTAAACCGAGGTGGACGCCAACGATCCCAAAACACCATTCGAAGAAGAACAGGGGCGTTCTTCTTGAAGTCCTGGCCAATATTTATCCCTTCACCAACATCACTAAAAAAAAACCCACAGATTATCTGGTCATTTATCTCATTGCTGTTTGCGGGAGCTTGCTGTGCGCAAATTGGCTGCCGCGTTTCCTACAACAGTGACTATGCTTCAAAAAGTACTTCATTGGCTGTAAAGCGCTTTGGGGCGTCCCGAGGTTGTGAAAGGCGCTGGAGAAATGCAAGTCTTTCTTTTCTTCAGGCTGGAGAAAAGTTCGCCTCAGGAGTACCAAACGGCTTGGATATTCGTTCGGATCCTCGGCGGCAGAATTCCAGAAACGCACTGCCGTCGCACAAAGGCCTGCATTCATAAAATCAATCCCAGAGTCTCTGGCATGTGACAGTAATGGTCCCCTTGGAGAAAAAGCTCGGCTCTTAACTATTCCAACCTAAGAAAAAAAAATTAGTTTAAGTGATTCTTAACCTGCAATTATTTGTTCAAACACCCTCTATTTCTTCATCAGTGTAAGATGCCACAGCTGTAAATATGCTTTCCCAATTAACAGCGTGAGATTTAGATGGCTTGATCTGAAAGCTGCTGACAATTAAAGCAGTACATTAACAGTACAATGTGTTATTTCATGGGCTGTTAGAGAGTGAAATTGATGTGTCTGCACTTCAACATAGAATGATCAGCCATTTCTGATTTGCCAAATATTTGGCAGATACCAGTTGGAGTTACTCTTCTGCTGAAATGTATTCACAGTTGAGGAAGATTTCATCGATAAGAAAAACGTAAGCCCCTTCTCTATAAACAAGTTTATTATTTTGTTAAACATTCCACCATCTACAAGGCACAAGTCAGGAGTGTGATGGAATACTCTCCACTCGCCTGGATGAGCGCAACTCCAACAACACTCAAGAAGCTCGACACCATCCAGGACAAAGCAGTCCACTTGATTGGCAGCCCATCCACCACCTTAAACATTCACTCCCTCCACCACCGGCGTACCGTGGCTGCAGTGTGTACTGACGTAATAAAGACTCACTACGCACTTGAACATAAAGCAAGGCTTTAATCAACTTGTAACAAAACATGGAGGTCTAGTTAGCAGTCACTAGCTTCCTGTTTCCAGATTGTCTCTGCCCAAGGTGGGCCCATGCCTGAGTATTTATACTCCCTGGACGGCGCCCCAGCTGGCCGCCCAGTAGTACTTCCTGAGTTGTTACTTGCGATTTATGACATTCTTCCTCCCTAAAAGGTTTGGAAGTCCAGTCTTCCTTTAACGGACTAGGCGGACCAGAAATAGCCGCAGACGTTTAGCTCTCTGCTTGTGACTGGAAGGCACGTCTCCCCGGACCGTGTCCTGGTCCCTGGGTCGCTTGGCCCGTACCGGTAAGTCAGTAGAGTCCGCGTCGTCTTGATCATCCTGTGGAGGACTGGGAATATCATGACTCCGGGTGCGGGTCCCCACAGGTGCTGAGCTGGCCTCATCCCGGGTCGTGGCTGGAGATTGTCCGGCGTCCTGGTTTCGGGTGGCCATCCTACGGGGAGCGTCCAGCTCCCTGAGTTGATCCGGTAGCGTTGCCGGCAGATCCCCCGATGTCCCAGGCGGGGCGTCATTTTCATAGGGGTGCGGAGTGTTGATATCATCGTCGTGGGATCCTTCATCATTCGGGCCCGTGTGACCGGTTGGGCAGGGAGCCAGATCTCGGAGCGAGACGGTGGTCTCCCGGCCATCAGGGTACCGTACGTGCGCATACGTGGGGTTTACCTCCGTTAACTCCACCTCGTCAACGAGAGGGTCGTTTTTGGCAGACCGGACGAACCTCCGGAGTAGCACCGGGCCTGGAGCCACCAACCATGACGGTAGAGACGTCCCATGTGTAGAGCGACGCCGGAATTTGAAGAATCGCTCATGAGGCGTGACATTAGTAGATGTGGAGAGAAGAGACCTGATAGAGTGTAACGCGTCGGGGAGCACCGTTTCCCACTGCTGGTCCGGCAGGTTGCGTGACCTTAGTGCCAGACGGACAGCGTTCCAGATGATGGCATTGTATCGTTCAACCTGTCCGTTACCGATTGGGTGATATGGTGTCGTCCTACTTGAGGCGATTCCCCGTTGGGAGAGATAACTTTTAAGTTCACTCGACATAAAGGAGGGACCCCGATCAGTGTGGATAAAATTGGCCGTCCCGCAAAGGGAAAAGACCTGATCGAGGCATTTAATTACCGTAGAGGTAAGCATATTAGGGCAGGGGAAGGCGAAGGGAAAGCGTGAATACTCGTCCACCATCGTAAGTAGGTAGGTGTTCCTTGTCGACGAAGGCAATGGCCCTTTAAAGTCTATGCTGAGCCTCTGCATAGGCTGCATTGCATGTATGAGTAAGCCATCTGATGGGCGAAAGAATTGTGGTTTCAATTCTGCACAAATCCTACAGGAGGAGCATGTTTTCTTTACGTCCTCGGTTGAAAATGGTAGATTTTTGGAGCGCACAAAGTGCAACATGCGGGTCACACCAGGATGGCATAAGTCCATATGCAAATCCGCCAGAGTCGACGTTGACATTGAGGAGCAAAATGCCCGTGTGAAGGTATCTGGGGCCACGTTCTGTTTGCCGGGTCGGTAACAGATAGTATATCCAAAGGCAGCCAGCTCCATCCTCCAGAGTTGAATTTTATTATTTTTGATTTTCGTGCGCCTCCGGTTATCCAACATGAAGGCCACAGAGCGCTGGTCAGTTATAAGCGTAAAATGACGCCGAGCAAGAAAATGACCCCATTGGCGTACAGCCTCGATGATGGCCGTAGCCTCCTTCTCGACGGGGGGGGTAATGGAGCTCGCTACCCTGCAAGGTTCTGGATAGGAATGCCACGGGTCGGCCACCTTGATTCAAGGTAGCGGAGATCGCCACCTCCGATGCATCGCATTCGACCACAAAAGGAAGATTTTCGTCAATGGAGCGAAGCGTGGCTTTCTCCAGCTGTCGTTTGAGGAGGTTGAAGGCAGAAATAGCCGTAGCTTCCAATGGAAAAGACTTCGCATGGAGCAGGGGCTGTATTTTATCGGAGAAGTGTGGTATCCATTTTGCGTAATAAGCAAACATGCCAAGTGCCCGACGAAGAGAGCTGAGGTTCGTCGGGGGAGGGAGCTCCTGAAGTGGACGAAGTCGCTCTGGGTCCGGTTTAATAACACCGTTGCCCACCCAGTAGCCAAGAATGTTCACCGATGGCACCGACTTCACCGATTTGGATTCGTTTAACGTTAAGTGGCGACGGCGGAGTACGTCAAAAAATCTCTGAAGATTGGCGTCATGCTCCTTTTGATCATGGCCGGCAATGGTGATATTGTCTAAATACGGAAAGGTATCCGTCAAGTTCTCTTGCCGGACTAGGCCATCCATGGCCCATTGGAAGACGGCCACCCCATTGGTGACCCCGAATGGAAGGCGGCGAAACTGGAAAAGCCGACCATTGGCCTCAAAGGCCGTATACTTCTTGTCGGAGTCTTGCAGTGGCACCTGATGGTACGCGCTTTTTAAATCGAAGGTCGAGAATACCTTGTATTTGGCAAGGTTGTTGACCATGTCATCTATGCGTGGCAGCGGGTAGGCATCCAGATCGGTATATAGATTAATAGTCTGCGAATAATCGATACACAGACGTTTTTTATGTTGTTTTAAGGGATTCCTCACGATGACGACCTGAGCCCGCCAGGGAGATGAACATGGCTCGATAATACCGTCGACTAAAAGGCGAGAGATTTCCGCCTCAATAAACGCTCGATCATCTTGGCTAAAGCGCCGCGATTTGGTGGCTATGGGTTTACAGCGGGGGGGAAGATTGGCAAACAGGGAGGGTTCACCGAGTAAGGCCGCCGAGAGTGCACAAAACGGCACCTTAGAAATGGTAAGCTCCGGCCTTGACCCTCCAAACTCAAAAGTGATCTTCTTGTGCTGCTTCTGGAAGTCCTGTCCCAGAAGCACATCGCTGCATAAGTTTGCGAGTACTCCGAGCCGGGTGGAGAGATACGTGCGGCCGTTGAGGATGAGGTTGACCAGACAGAAGCCAGAAGAATTGGTGGTCAGAGTCGTCAGAGCCATTGCAATCTCCCTGTCCGAGGGATAAATGTGCAGTTTTAACCTGTTGACAGCCCGCTTACTAATGAAGCTGTCAGAGCTGCAGGAGTCGATTAGCGCGCTTAGAGTGTGCCCATTTACTGAAACCTTCGTGGCTGCATGGGACAAACTTTGGGGAAAAACAGCCGTGATGGGAGGAGGGGCAATTTTCCCTTCGGCAACTGTAGCCTTAACAGTAGTTCTTGGGGGAGGAGCAGCTCCATAGATAGCAGCTGTGAAGCTAACAGGAGCTCTCGACCGGTATACTTTAGAGGAGCGGCCTTTCTTGTTAGCAAAGGCCCGTGACTGGCATACCTTGGAAAAGTGTCCTTTCTTGCTGCAATGATTGCAGGTCACATTACGAGCCGGGCAAAATTTTCTGTGATGGCACGCCCCTCCACAAAAGAAACACTTTCTTCCTGATTGCCAGGATGCTGCTAGGGCGGGGTCGTCATCAGCGAAGGCCTCTAGGGTAGGGTCGTCGTCTGTTAGAGTAGAGTCAACATCAGTGGGGGCATCCGCCCGAGACCTACCGAAAGACTCATTAAAGGAGATAGCCGCCGCCCGTGCACGTGGTGGGAGATAAGTGTCTGCATTTTTCTTGGCCAAGTCCAAGGAACACGCCTGGTCATAAGCAGCCCGTAAATTGAGGGTTTTATTTTCCAGCAGGCGCTGACGTATAAAAGGGGACGCGATTCCATTGATAAAGGAATCGCGGATTAGTTCCTCTTGATACTGTTCAGCTGAAACTGCTTTAAGGTTACAATCCTTGCTGAGCCTGCGAAGTTTCTGGAGAAATTCATCGAGTGATTCCCCAGGCTGCTGCCGAGTTGTGGCCAGTAGGTGTCGAGCAAAGATTTCATTTGGGGACTTGACATATAGCTGCTGTAAGATTTCGATAGCAGTGTCATAGTCTATACAGTCCTCAATATAATCATACACATGAGGAGACACGTAGTTGATAAGCATTCGTAACTTATTAGGGACATCCGCCCCACATTCTTCAAGAAAGTTGCTAAAGGTACGAAACCAATGCTTCCATACCTTTGCTGCCGCAGGTGCATTCGGGTCCAGGTCGAGACGAGCGGGTCTAAGGAGTTTTTCCATGATGGATCAGTTTCTTGCCCAAGTTCCCTTCTGTGGTTCAAGTTGCAGCTGGTTGTTCCGAATCACCCAAAGCGTGGAGACGATATCAAGTTGATTAAATTGACGTAATAAAGACTCACTACGCACTTGAACATAAAGCAAGGCTTTAATCAAGTTGTAACAAAACATGGAGGTCTAGTTAGCAGTCACTAGCTTCCTGTTTCCAGATTGTCTCTGCCCAAGGTGGGCCCATGCCTGAGTATTTATACTCCCTGGACGGCGCCCCAGCTGGCCGCCCAGTAGTACTTCCTGAGTTGTTACTTGCGATTTATGACATGTACCATCTACAAGATGCACTGCAGCAACTCGCCAAGGCTTCTTCGGCAGCACCTCCCAAACCCGCGACCTCTACCACCTAGAAGGACGAGGGCAGCAGGTGCATGGGAACACCACCACCTCCAAGTTCCTCTCCAAGTCACACACCATCCTGACTTAGAAATATATCGGCCGTTCCTTCATCGTCGCTGGGTCAAAATCCTGGAACTCCCTCCCTAACAGCGCTGTGGGAGCACCTTCACCACATGGACTGCAGCGGTTCAAGAAGACGGCTCACCACCACCTTCTCAAGGGCAATTAGGGATGGCAATAAATGCTGGTCTTGCCAGCGACACTCAGATTCCATGAACGAATAAAAAAAAACCCAGAGGAATTCTTCTCCAGCACTTCTCAACAGCCTGTATAATATATTAAAGGTCTGTGTTCACTTTCTGCAATGCCATCACTGAAAGGTGTAAGTTTACAGAAGCACGTTCCATTATAACTGTGGACATAGGAATTTATTATGGAAATATAAAAACAAGGACAGAATTGATGACTTTAAAATAGGGACTGAATTATATGCGTCAGTGCCCTGATCCAATTATCCCCCTCACCCCACTTGACCTGAAGGTCACACATTCCATAAGTGTCAGCCGGGGCTCAGATGGCAGCACACTTGCCTCGGAGTCAGAAGTCCCACTCCAGGGACTTGAGCACAAAAATCCAGGCTGACACTCCAGTGCAGTGCTGAGGGAGTGCTGCACTGTCGGCGGTGCCGTCTTTAGAATGAGACCTTAAACCGAGGCCCCGTCGGCTCTCTCAGGGGGACGTAAAAGATCAGGGGAGTTCTCCCCGGTGTCCTGGGGCCAATATTTATATCCCTCAATCAACATCACTAAAATAGATTGTCTGGTCTTTGTCACATTACTGTACGTGGGATCTTACTGTGCGCAAATTAGCTGCCGTGTTTCCTACATTACAACACTTCAAAATCAACAACAACTTGTATTTATATAGCGCCTTTAACAGTAAAATATCCCAAGGAGCAGTATCAAACAAAAATGGTTGGCTGTAATGCGGTTTGGGACACACTGAGGTTGTGAAAGGCGCTATAGAAATGTAGGTCTTTCTTTCTATGTGCAACACCACAGGAAATCAAGTAGATAAAAAAAAATGCGCACAACATCCTGCAGCCTCCCCATCACCGAGATAAGCCTCCTGTCCAAATGAATGAAATGAATCAGGCACAATCTTCTCAGTTTTGTATTGTTGCATTTCCAGTGCAGTGCTCACCACCTCAATCTGTACATTTTTGCATTCAACAACAAGTAAACTTTATTTCAAAGGCTTTGCAGTCAATTCCCTTTAACTTAAATGTTTAAAGCAAATGAAACAAAACAAGGAGCCAGCCCCAGATCTGCTAATCGTTAAAACAGATCAGTTGACAGGCTGGCCGACTTCAGTGTGATTAAACACAGACTGGCGGAAAAGCCCCACGACTTTGATAGTTCAGTCGTCAAGTTTGTTGAAGGATCAGAAAAAGTTCAGCAACAATAACCTCATGCTCAAGATAGATATTGAATGAGGAAAGCCATTCAGTCCACCTTGGCACAGCCATTCGTGGACTCCCTTCATCTCAGCCTCCAAAGGTTTCTTAGAAGATTTACGAGAATGGTTCCAGGGATGAGGGACTTCAGTTACGTGGATAGACTGGAGAAGCTGGGGTTGTTCTCCTTAGAGCAGAGAAGGTTGAGAGGAGATTTGATAGAGATGTTCAAAATCATGACAGAGTAGATAGAGAGAAACTGTTCCCATTGGCGGAAGGGTCGAGAACCAGAAGACACAGATTTAAGGTGATTGACAGAAGAACCAAAGGCAACATGAGGAAAAACTTTTTCAAGCAGCGAGTGGTTAGGATCTGGAATGCACTGCCTGAGCGGGTGGTGGAGGCCGATTCAATCGTGGCTTTCAAAAGGGAATTGGATAAGTACCTGAAGGAAAAGAATTTGCAGGGCTACGGGGAAAGGGGCGGGGGAGTGGGACTAGCTGAAGTGCTCTTGCAGAGAGCCGGCACGGGCTCGACGGGCCGAATGGCCTTCCTCTGTGCCGTAACCACGCTATGATTCTATGACCCTGGGGTGCTCGAGGATACATTTTCCATTTTTAATGTTCCAGGCGTACACCAAGAGGAGAAGACCTCTGCTGCCCAGCGATGGAGCTTTGAACACTTTGCAGTTTCAACATCACCAGCAAAGATTCCAATTAGTATTCCAAAAGACAGAGCTTCTCCAGTACTTATTTTCTGAGGCTTTTTTCAGGCGGAAAATAATAGCAAATGGAACTTGAAGGGCTAATCCATGTCTTTCCTCAGCTGACAGCTGGACTGGGTAGCCATGAACTGATTAATGATCTGCAGAAGCTGCAGTGACAAAATACTATTTCTGACAAGATTCGGACTCGAGTCTTCAGACAGAGTTATACGGATTTGATACTTGTGCGCCCGCAGACCGCAGGATACACGGCTAGAGAGCTCCTCTGCTCCAATTAAGACAGTCAAGACTTCAGCAGCTGAGTCCTGAATGTGATTTTATTTGATAATATATTGGAAGTTAACTCGGATATAAATCTACAAAACCACAACTTACATTTATATCGTACCTTTAATGTAGAGAAACACCCAAAGGCGCTGGAGAGAAGCGTAATCAGACTAAAAAATGGACGCCAAGCCAAAGAAGGGGATACTCGGAGGGGATGGCCATGTACTTGGTCAAAGGGGTGGATTTTAAGGAGGATCTTAAAAGAGAAGAGGGAGGTGGAGAGGCAAAGGGGTGTAGGAAGGGAATTCCAGAGTGTAGGGTCTAGACGGCTAAAGGGTTGGCCGACAGTTTTTTTTAAATTCGTTTTTATGGGATGTGGGCGTCGCTGGCAAGGCCAGCATTTATTGCCCATCCCTAATTGCCCTCGAGAAGGTGGTGGTGAGCCGCCTTCTTGAACCGCTGTAGTCCGTGCGGTGAAGGTGCTCCCACAGTGCTGTTAGGGAGGGAGTTCCAAGATTTTGACCCAGCGACGATGAAGGATCAGCGATATATTTCCAAGTCAGGTGGTGTGTGACTTGGAGGTGGTGGTGTTCCCATGCGCCTGCTGCCCTTGTCCTTCTAGGTGGAAGAGGTTGCGGGTTTGGGAGGTGCTGCCGAAGAAGCCTTGGCGAGTTGCTGCAGTGCATCTTGTAGATGGTACACACTGCAGCCACGGTATGCCGGGGGTGGAGGGAGTGAATGTTTCAGGTGGTGGATGGGGTGCCAATCAAGCAGGCTACTTTGTCCTGGATGGTGTCGAGCTTCTTGAGTGTTGTTGGAGCTGCACTCATCCAGGCAAGTGGAGAGTATTCCATCACACTCCTGACTTGTGCCTTGTAGATGGTGGAAAGGCTTTGGAGGTGAGACACTCGCCACAGAATATCTAGCCTCTGACCTGCTCTTGTTGCCACAGTATATATCTGGTGGGATGAAGAGAGGGAGGGATGCACTTTATTCTCAACCCCACCACCATGCCTGTCCCTGTATAATAGACGCTGTGGGGTCATGAGCACATATCTGCAAGATCATCAGCTGAAGGCTGGAAAGATGCACTCAGCGGATATATTGAGTGTTTGTAGAGTCCTGGTGCATCACAGAAACTTTATAACGTATCCAAACATATTTGAATGTGAGATTAACACAGTCTTCATAGAATCATAGAAATTTACGGCACAGAAGGAGGCCATTCGGCCCATCTTGTCCGTGCTGGCCAACAAAGAGCTATCCAGCCTAATCCCACTTTCCAGCTCTTGGTCCGTAGCCCTGTAGGTTACGGCACTTCAAGTGCATATCCAAGTACTTTTTAAATGTGATGAGGGTGTCTGCCTCTACCACCCTTTCAGGCAGTGAGTTCCAGACCCCCACCACCCTCTGGGTGAAAAAAGGTCTCCTCAACTCCTCTCTCTTCGTCTTAGGCAGTCCCTCGGAACCAAGGATGACTTACTTCCACACTAAAAATGAGTTCTCAGGTGACTGATGAGTCCGATGCGGGACCTACAGTCTCTGTCACAGGTGGGGCAGACGGTGGTTGAAGGGGCGGGTGGGTGGGGTGCTTGGGTTGACGTGCACTCCTTCTGCTGTTTGCGCTTGGCTTCCGCTTGCTCCCGGCGAAGAGACTCGAGGTGTTCGGCACCTTCCCGGCTGCTTCTCCTCCACTTTGTGCGGTCTTGGGCCAGGGATTCCCAGGTGTCGGTGGGGATGTTGCACTTTTTCAAGGAGGCTTTAAGGGTGTCCTTGAAGCGTTTCCTCTGCCCACCTGGGACTCTCTTGCCGTGTCGGAACTCCGAGTAGAGCGCTTGTTTTGGGAGTCTCGTATCGGGCATGCGGCCCGTCCATCGGAGCTGATCGAGCGTGGTCAGAGCTTCGATGCTGGGGATGTTGACCTGAGCGAGAACACGGACGTTGGTGTGCCTATCCTGCCAATGGATTTGCAGGATCTTGCGGAGGCAGCGTTGGTGGTACCTCTCCAGTGCTTTGAGGTGCCTGCTGTACATGCCTCTCTAATCCTTCTACCACTTACATTAAATCTATGCCCCCTGGTTATCGACCTCTGCTAAGGGAAAGAGGTCCTTCCTATCCACTCTATCCAGGCCCCTCATAATTTTATGCACCTCAGTTCCAAAGAAAACAACCCCAGCCTATCCAATCTTTCCTCATAGCTAAAATTCTCCGGTCCTGGCAACATCCTCGTAAATCTCCTTTGTGCCCTCTCAAGCGCAAGCGCAATCGCATCTTTCCTGTAATGTGGTGACCAGAGCTGTACGCAGTATTCTAGCTGTGGCCTAACTAGTGTTTTATACAGTTCAAGCATAACCTCCCTGCTGTTATATTCTATGTCTCGGCCAATAAAGGCAAGAGAGTAACAACTGTGCGAATGACACATCAAGCAACAGAGTCTACCGAAGGTAAGCTGATAAAGAATTTTCTTCCACAATAAAAGCAGAACCAATCAGAGTAAATAAAAAATAATTTCCCCAATAAATGGTGAAAGATTCATTCAGTACAGACTGTGCAAAACTGACAGCAGACGTTTCATTTTGCCAACTCCCACCGCCCCGCTTAATCTCACACGCTCATCTCAGACATTTCTTTTTTAAAAAACAGACTTTCAAATTAAGAATCAATAAGCCGTTAAGTTGCCATAACGAGTAATTATGCAAAGTAGTCATGACTACCCAGCTGTGCCATCCACAGCTAAAACCAGTTACTCCAGCATCAGCCACCCAATAACATAAAACAACATTGGGTGGGGCGGGGGATGAAGATCAGGAGAGACAGAATGGAGAATAATTTGTAAGTTGAAAGTATGAGTTGCGAAGTTAGAATTCCACTTTGGCAAGCAGCCAGGTCCTGACCAAAGGCCAGGCAGTCTCACAGAATCACAGAATCCCCACAGTGCAGATAGAGGCCATTTCGGCCCATCGAGCCTGCACCGACACATATCCCACCCTATCCCCACGTATTTAATCCCCCTAACACTAAGGGTCAATTTATCATAGCCAAATCAACCTAACCCGCACATCTTTGGACTGTGGGAGGAAACCGGAGCACCCGGAGGAAACCCACGCAGACACGGGGAGAATGTGCAAACTCCACACAGACAGTCACCCGAGGCCGGATTCGAACCCTGGGTCCCTGGCGCTGTGAGGCAACAGTGCTAACCACTATGCCGTCTCTAGATTAGATTTCAGTTACCTGGCTGAATGGGATCTTTGACGTTAGAGACCGTGACGAGGCGAGCTCCTCATGAGCGGTGCTTCCAGGCCTCTTTAGCAATGAAAGCTACGAGCTCTGCTCCAAAGAATGGCGCAACAACCCTTTATTAAACCTTCATGAGAAATCTACAAAGCTCGTTCCATGCTTTAGTTAGAAAAATTAAAAATAATAAGTCTCTCACAACCAGTCACTCTGAGTTGAGATGTTGATCTCAAAAGTCCTTATATAGGTGTCAAGGGGCACAGATGCCACCTCATGAATAATTCAGCTCACCCCTGACTTGTTTGAGGTATTTTTCCCCCCCCTCTGGTTTTTGTGAACGAGCAGCTCGTCACTGTGGGGAAGTGTAACCTTGCTCATTTGCTAACAGTCTCGTCTCAGAGTTAGAAGTGTGAGAGTTCAAGACTTATACCAGGAGTTTGGACTTTTATTTTAAAAGGGCGTCACTGGCAAGGCCAGCATTTATTGCCCATCCCTAATTGCCCTTGAGGTGTGCTACCTTCTTGGCAACTGAGTGTCTTGCTGGGCTATTTCAGAGGGGCAATTAAGAGCCAACCACATTGCTGTGGGTCTGGAGTCACATATCGGCCAGACCGGGTAAGGACGGCAGATTTCCTTCCCTAAAGGACATTAGTGAACCAGATGGGTTTTTACAATCTGGTAGTTTGATGGTCACCATTACTGATACTAGCTTTTTATTCCAGATTTAAATTCCCTAGCTGCTGTAGTGAGATTTGAACTCATGACTCTGAGCACATCTGTCCCGGCCCTCTGGATTACTAGACCAGTAACAGAACCACTATGCTAACGTTCCCGTACCCAACTCAGAATCTAACATTCCAGGGATGGTGTCCAGTGGGCGCTGCACTGTCGGCGGTGCCGTCCTCTGACTGAGACCTTTAAACCTAGTCTGCTGATTCGACATTTTCAGGGGAATGTTAAAAATCCCACGGTACTATTGGAAGAGCAGAGAGTTTGCTTCATCTCCTGGTCAACATTCTAACCTCAACCAACACCAGCAAGGGTCGATTAACTGGTCATTCATCTCATTATCTTTCCTGTGAATTTACTGTGTGAAAAAGGGGCTGCCATCTTTGATACCCAGCAACGGTCACGGCCTTGTTTCATTATTTCTTTCGGATGAGACGTTAAAGCCGTCTGCTCTCTCAGGTGGGCGTAAAAGATCCCATGGCACTAGTTCGAAGAAGAGCAGGGGAGTTCTCCCTGGTGTCCCGGCCAATATTTATCCCTCAAACAACATCAGCAGATTATCCGGTCATTATCACATTGCTGTTTGTGGGAGCTTGCTGTGCGCAAATTGGCTGCCGCGTTTCCTACATTGCAACAGTGACTACACTTCAAAAAGTACTTCATTGGCTGTAAAACGCTTTGGGACGTCCTGAGGTCATGAAAGGCGCTGTATAAATGCAAGTCTGTCTTTTCTTTAATAGCATAAAGTTTATCTGTGTGTAGAAGTATTGACCGAGATCCCACGGCAGGTTTCATTATAGATAAGGGGGCCGCCGCTCGCCTCGAACAATGGCCCTGAATGAACCTGGGTTGCGACAGATAATAGAAGAGCTGATGGCATAGATTAATCTGTACTTACAAAAACTTCAACAGTAACGGGGACTGTGCTGTACAGAGGAGGCGTCCCAGCATCTTTTGCCATGATGGTCAAGTAGATAAAACCCCCCGGTACCCGCTCAAAGTCAATGGGCCTTGTGACGATAATAACTAGGAGAGAGAAAGACATTGAAGGAGATTATTGATGGTCAATACTTCATAAACATCACCAGCCGCGGAATCGAAAACAACAGTAGGTTATCTTTTCCAATTTTAATTTACGGTTCCCAGCAATAGATAGCAAATTAATCTCTTTACACTGCTGTGAAAATCAATAGTCTTCTTCACGACTAAATATATCTGCAGAGACATGAACTTATACTTGGGGGATATTTTTAATTAATTAAAATGTGTGTTAAAATAATGGACAGAGGGTCATCATAAGAGCACACGAAATATTTGTCCACAACTGTCGCGAACAAGAATTTCTAGGTTACCATTAAGAGCACCAAGTCGAAGGATACATTCTTCTATAATGACAATCAGTCGTGGTTTGGAGCTGATTTAGGAATACAAAATTTGAGCCAGTCAACTGCAAGAACTTTGCGCATTAGTCGATGTGACACAGCAACCTTGACGGACAGAAAATGTGCACCAAATAAACAGGAGGCAGATTTTTCCGCTCCTTTTCCTGATCTCCCTGCGCTTTGCATCAGTTGCCGTCAAGAGGATGGATGCCGCGGCTCGTTGGCCGCTGAAATTCAATCTTAAGAGTTTGAAGCTTGGAGAAGAAGATATTATAAGACGCAAGTTTTTAAAAAAAATCCAGCCACCTCTAGCGAAAGCATTTACGCGTATGAGGCACAGTGAATACATTTTGAATCTTTTTAGTGTTGGTGGATCTATTCCCTTCACTGCGGACTTTGAAAGTACTGGCCTAGCTTATTTTAAATAATTTAAAATTTTATATTAAATAAAACTGTTGGACTATAACCTGGTGTTGTGCGACTTCTCATTTTTGTCCACCCCAGTCCAACACCGGCATCTCCGCATCATAGCTTATTTTAATTCTGGGTCCTTTTAACAAGTAAGCACTTCTTTTAAAAATGCATGTTTTTTTGGTAGATCGCAATCTGTGCACGTGATTCTCTCTACACTAAGGGGGACAAATTTGGTATCGCCCATTTTGGGGCGCTAATATCGGCCAGGCGCAAAGTTTAGCGCCCGGCGCTAATTATCGCCTCCAACTGCAAAATTCGCCTCTATCGCTCCTGGGGGTGATTTGAGCGCTAAATCAGGCGTTACACACCTCTGTTAAGGCGCAAACGTCGGGGAGCGAGGCGCTACCTCAGAACGCTACCGAAGCTCAGGCGATGTCCGTTACCATGGAAGCCAGACAGACTGGCGCCGTCCAGCTCTTAAAGGGGAGGGGCCATCTTGCTGTCCAGCCACTCCCTGCTCATTGCAGCCTTGAATCTCGGCCTGGAGAGAACCTCTAAAGCAATTGTGTTGGAAGCACTAATGGATAGGCCCAGGGAAAGAGCTCGGCGCTGAGGAACCTCAAAAGTGGTGCTGAGGACCAAAACTCCTTAGGACAGCGTTAAAACCAAAAATTTTGCTGACAAGAAATGCAGGAACCGTCCGCCTTTAAATAGCGCTCCTCCAGCCCCTTCCCGACTTGAAAACGTTCCCCTCTACCTGTCGTTCCTAGCAGTAGGCGCTAAGGCAGGGGGCGCGACTCAATATCCGGTCTGGGGCGCTACCGGGGCGTTGCACGCTTGACTGACGTCACGATCTGCGGGTGCAGGAGATCGTGGCGGTAGTGTTTAGCGCCGCCGCAAAACGACTGGTCAATTTCGCGAGCGGCGCTAAAACCGCCGCACTCGGGCGCTAAGTTCCTAGGCGCTAAGCAACCGGATTCCTAAGCTTCCAATCTAAACACCGCTGCCTTTCCACAAGGAAGAGTCACGCTGGGTCCTCATTACACAATTCCTTGTGGCTGGTTTCAGAGCTGATTGGGAGCGGGCCATTCAGCTGCCCTCCTTCCCTCCCTCTCAATCACTGATTGGACTTGACATAACGATACCGAGGGAGGTGAGAAGGGGCAGAAAAAATTGCAGAGAAATTTCGAAGAGGCCACTTACTTCAGAGCCTGGGGATTCTCGCCTTCAGAGTAATCGCAGCAGGTGAGGGATTAGACTAAGCCTCGTTCACTGGGCTTCACCGTAAATATTTTACAGCATGGTGAGAATTTCAACTGGCAGAACACCCTCACTGCAAGCCATGCTTTTTCAGTTACACTATCGGCACACAGTTTGTGGCTTAAACAGCACAACAGGGAGTTATTTTTAATCACCGTGTGTAATTACACTGCCACGGAAACTTAAGAATAACGACCCTTCTGTTTCACTGTGACTGTATTTATGATAATACTTGAGCAAACTGTTCAATGTGAATATTTTCTTTTCTTTGGGCCATTTTACATGATAGGCGTGCAGCTGGAGGCAAACATCTGGTCCGTTCTTCACCAGCTGTAGTCAGCAGCGAGAAGGATCCCAGGTCCAGAATCAGAGGCCCAGAAAATGCGGCTCGACCAAATTTCTATCAGATTACGATTAGAGATGTCAGCACTCTCTCGCCTCTGAGTCAGAAGGTCGTGGGTTCGAGTCCCGCTCCAGAGACTGGAGCACAAAAATCCAGGCTGACACTCCAGTGCGGTGCTGAGGGAGCGCTGCACTGTCGGAGGTGCCGTCTTTCGGATGAGACGTTAAACCGAGGCCCCGTCTGCCCTCTCAGGTGGATGTAAAAGATCCCATGGCACTATTTTGAAGAGGAGCAGCGGAGTTCTCTCCAGTGTCCTGGGCCAATATTTAACTCTCAATCAACATCATTAAAAACAGATTATCTGGTTATTACCACATTTGTGGGAGCTTGCTGTGCGCAAATTGGCTGCTGTGTTTTCTACATTACAACAGTGACTACACTTCAAAAATTACTTCATTGGCTGTAAAGCGCTTTGGGATGTCCTGAGGTCGTGAAAGGCGCTATAGAAATGCAAGTTCTTCGTCTGAGGGAGCTGCTTTTTATGAAGTGGTGTCACATTGGTCCTCTTGAGTATTTGCATTACACGGCAGAACTCCAGGTACTGGTTCCCGAGTTGCAGCCTGAAAGTGGGAGGGTGACCCACCTAACCTCCTGTATCCCCGTCCTGACAGGTATTGATCCCAAGGCAAAAACGGCGTCTTACCCCCATAGCCCTCTGATACCCCGATATCGAAGTAGTTGCTCAGAATGGACGTGTTGAAAATGCTGTAAGTGATCTGGTTGTTCGGAGGTGAGTCATCGTCAATCGCCTGCGTTAAAGAAAACAAAAGAAGAGAGAACAAAGTGTCAGTGGCTGACCAGGCACAATGGAAGTGAAGTCACTGCTGCATTTGCACTGCGGAAACAGACAAGCACCCAAAGATCCGACGAAAGGTCATCGACCTGAAACGTTAACTCTGTTTCTCTCTCCATGGGCGCTGCCTGACCCGCTGAGTGTTTTTTTTTTTTTTAGCATTTTCTGGTTTTTATCCCAAATTTCTGTCGTGCTCCTCACCTACAGAAAGACGTCTGAAACCTCTGCAGTGCGGAGAAGAAAAATGGACAATGAGCGGGGTGAAAGAGTTGAAGAGAAGGTCTTTGAGGATGGCAGGGGTGAGGCCGAGGTAGTGGGGGTGGAGGGGAAGCAGTTCGAGCGGGCAGGGGTACGGCAACTGAAAGAGCCAATGGGAGACGGCAAAAAGGTGCAGCTGTGATTCTGAAATATGGTCAAGTTTCCGCTCGAGCTAGAGTGCGCATCATCGACAGAGAGAAGTGAGGGTCCTGCTGTAAAGGAGATTTAATCAATGACTATTGCAAATAACATCATCAGCTCCACAGGTTGGATAAGTAACCCCCAGGAGCCCCAATCTCCTTCCTATGAATACCACATGCTTTCGGTTCTTTCTTCTATCATTGAGGGGGAAAATTTTTTTTTTCCAAAGCTATCGCATTAAGTCTCGATGCGTTTCACAGTGCCAGAGAAAGATAAAGGGGGAAAAATTGAGTCGTGCCCCCTTTGGGGCGCTAACTTCGTCGGGCCGCTACCCCCCGCGGCCAAAATTGAATGTTAGCGCCCCAAGAGGGAAGTGGGGCACTACTGGAACCGCCCCGCCTCCCTCTTAGGGCTCTGCGAGGGAATATCGCGGCGCTACGTGCCGCAGTGCGTGACGTCGCGCCGCGGTACTGCAGGCCTTCCTCCCCTTCTTAAAGGGGAGGGGCCTGGCGCAGCGCGTCCCGGCGCCCAGCTGGGCCACCAGGGATCGGAGTTCCGGCAAAATAGCCCGGCACTCTTCTTAACTTCCATTTGGTCTTGCTTCTCCTGACGTCATCCTGGGTCCTTCTTCATCTTCCTCCATGGAATCTAATCCTCAACAGGGCAGAACTCAAGCAATAGGAGTTCAAGACTGTGGGGAGTACTGTATTGCTGGAGCAAACAAAATTCCCTTCCCATTGGATTTCCGCTGTTAGTAATTTATTGCTAAATCATAGATGTGTTAATTATACACCAGCAACACATCCAAAAGGGGCAGGGCTGACCTAGGCGACAAACACCTGGACAGGTGGAGGCACACCTGTAAAGCACACAGGAGAACAGTCTACATCATGCAGGGTCAATGGGATCAAACATCTCCCCATCCCTGGACCAAACATCTCCCCATCCCTGGACCAAACATCTCCCCATCCCTGGTCCAAACATCTCCCCATCCCTGGACCAAACATCTCCCCATCCCTGGTCCAAACATCTCCCCATCCCTGGACCAAACATCTCCCTATCCCTGGTCCAAACATCTCCCTATCCCTGGTCCAAACATCTCCCCATCCCTGGACCAAACATCTCCCTATCCCTGGTCCAAACATCTCCCTATCCCTGGACCAAACATCTCCCCATCCCTGGACCAAACATCTCCTACCTTCCCCAATCATGGTACATACCAAATTCGACATCGAAGTGACTGCATACTGTCAATGAGGAGCTGTAATCCTCAGTCACCTACTGGAAATAGCTGTGGCAGCGACTAACTAATTTCAACCCCAGAAAATGCCCTTGCTCTACCACAGCTCACAGTTGTAGAATGTAGCACTTACTGAACCTGAGCCGAGCCAGACCAACCACAGAGATCTTTTCCAGTCTCGTTATGTTCCCAAGGTAGATTATAACTGAGGGTAGGTAAATTGAGTTGGATTTGTCTTTCAACTAAAACTTTATGCCCTAAAGTTACCATTAGTTGCGCTCCCTGTGCATGTGGCGAAAGAAGGTTTTTTGCAGCACCCATCACACTTCAAAATTCTAACAGACAGAAGAGAGTTATTTCAAGCTTCGGTCAATTACAAGTTAATTGATTTTGCCGAGAAAGTTTTGACCTTGAGCCTGAAATTTATAATCACCTGACATCCTGCAACTTTTCCTCTGCTACAGAAATTAATCTGTAATTGACCCGAGGGTATTTACAGCAATTAGACTCTGTAACCTTAAAGGGTCAGGCCCTCTTAAACACAGTTCCACCTCAGAGATCAATTATGCATTGTGCACAAAGTAGAATTTCATGCACTTCCTTGGAACAATGCCATGGGAAATCTGCGAGTTACCAATTTACAGCAGGACCCTAACCTGGGGAAACGAGAAGATAAATCACTTCTCTCGCCTTTCAAAGTTACTTGAGCTGTCTGATTGTAACTCTCTTCCATATACAAGTAGATCTCCTGTGACGATGCTCATGATGATTCACAGGATATTCTGTTTTAAGAACATACGGAATAGGAGCAGGAGTAGCATTCGGCCCCTCGAGCCTGCTCCGCCATTCAATAAGATCGTGGCTGATCTGCTACCTCATCTCCACTTTCCTGCACTATCCCATATCCCTTGATTCCCTTAATATCCAACAATCTATCAATCTCTGTCTTGAATATACTCAACGACTGAGCCTCCACAGCCCTCTGGGGTAGAGAATTCCAAAGATTCACCACCCTCTGAGTGAAGAAATTTCTCCTCATCTCAGTCCTAAATGGCTGACCCTTTATTCTGAGACTGTGACCCCTGGTTCTAGACTCCCCAGCCAGGGAAAACATCCTCCCTGCATCTACCCTGTCAAGCCCTGTAAGAATTTTGTATGTTTTAATGAGATCACCTCTCATTCTTCTAAACTCTAGAGAATATAGGCCCAGTCTACTCAATCTCTCCTCATAGGACAATCCCCCCATCCCAGGAACCAGTCTGGTGAACCTTCGTTGCACTCCCTCCATGGCAAGTATATCCTTCCTTAGGTAAGGAGACCAAAACTGTACACAATACTCCCGGTGTGGTCTCACCAGGGCCCTATATAATTGTAGTAAGACTTCTTTACTCTTATACTCAAATCCTCTTGTCATAAAGGCCAACATACCATTTGCTTTCCTAATTGCTTGCTGTACCGGCATGTTAACTTTCAGTGATTCGTGTAGAAGGACACCCAGGTCCCTCTGAACACCAACATTTCCCAATCTCTCACCATTTAAAAAATACTCTGCTTTTCTATTTTTCCTACCTAAGTGGATAACTTCACACTTCTCCACATTATATTCGATTTGCCATGTTCTTGCCCACTCACTTAGCCTGTCTATATCCCCTTGAAGCCTCTTTACATCCTCCTCACAACTTACATTCCCACCCAGCTTTGTATCATCAGCAAACTTGGATATATTACATTTGGTCCCCTCATCCAAATCATTAATATAGCTGAGGCCCAAGCACTGATCCTTGCGGTACCCCACTAGTTACAGCCTGCCAACCTGAAAATGACTCGTTTATTCCTACTCTGTTTTCAGTCTGTACCCAATCCTCAATCCATGCTAGTATATTACCCCCAAGCCTACGAGCCCTAATTTTGTTTAATAACCTCTTGTGTGGCACCTTATTTATAATAGGGTGTTATCAACAAAGCATGATAGGGAATGTGTTACAGGAAGCAAGTATAATACAAATGGCTGGCGTATGCTTTATTTTTTTAATTCATTCACGGGATGTGGGCGTCGCTGGCAAGGCCAGCATTTATTGCCCATCCCTAATTGCCCTTGAGAAGGTGGTGGTGAGCCGCCTTCTTGAACCGCTGCAGTCCGTGTGGTGAAGGTGCTCCCACAGTGCTGTTAGGGAGGGAGTTCCAGGATTTTGACCCAGCGACGATGAAGGAACGGCCGATATATTTCCAAGTCAGGATGGTGTGTGACTTGGAGGGGAACTTGGAGGTGGTGGTGTTCCCATGCGCCTGCTGCCCTTGTCCTTCTAGGTGGAAGAGGTCGCAGGTTTGGGAGGTGCTGCCGAAGAAAACTTTTAATATATTGTAGTAATATATTTATGCAAGACTTTTAATATGTTGCAGTTGTATGCTATACACACAATTATCAGTGTCGCTGATTTAAAGCATCTGGAGAAGCTAAATTCTGCTTTTAGTATCGGAGATGCTGTGATTTGTACTGATGGTTTAGGGATTGAATTCCACGATTCCGTCCACTTTTCCATGAGTGGCCTTGACAACTACATGCCTTATCTTCACCATACGGCTGACTGTTCAGGAAAGTTTAGTTTCTGCCAGATTAGGAAAGTTGTATTCCATATTCTTCATAGAATGATACAGTGCAGAAGGAGGCCATTCGGCCCATCGTGCCCGTGCCGGCTCTTTGAGCGAGCTCTCCAATCAGTCCCACATCCTTGTTCTTTCCCCCATAGCCCTGTAATTTTTTTCTGTTCAAGTATTTATCTAATTCCCTTTTGAAAGTAATTATTAAATTGCTGACATCACCCTGTCAGACAGTGCATTCCGGATCAGAACAACTCGCTGTGTAAAAGAAATTCTGCTCATCCGCATTAAAAGTTGTTATCTGGCTAACATTGGCACTTTTTCTCCAGCCCAATGGTAGAATAGCCAACTGGCACCATCGAGGCTCATACATGAATAATGCCTATTTGGGACAACAACAACAGCTTGTATTTATACAGCGCCTTTAACGTAGTAAAATATCCCAAGGCGCTTCACAGGAGCGATTATCAAACAAAATTTGACACCGAGCCTCATGAGATATTAGGGCAGAAGCTTAGTCAAAGAGGTCAGTTTTAAGGAGCATCTTAAAGGAGGAGAGAGAGAGGTAGAGAGGCCGAGAGGTTCAGGGAGGGAATTCCAGAGCTTAGGGCCCAGGCAGCTGAAGGCACGACCACCAATGGTGGAGCGATTAAAATCGGGGATGTGCAAGAGACCAGAATTGGAGGAGCGCAGAGATCTCGGGGGGGGGTTGTAGGGCTGGAGGAGGTTACAGAGATAGGGAGGGGCGAGGCCATGGAGGATGACTGATGCTTGTGGGACTGGACCCCATCAAGGAGTCGATGCTTTCAGGAAATGAATAATGGAAGGAAAATGGCGAGAACAAAAATAAGCGGAGAGTAGATTAATGCCATTTGGCCATTGTCTGCAATGCAACAACAACTTGCATTTATATAGTGCTGATCATGTAGTAAAACGGCCCAAGGCGCTTCACAGGAGCGTCACCACACAAAATCAGACACTGAGGCACGTAAGGAGATATTAGGACTTGTGACCAAAAGTTTGGTCAAAGAGGTCGGCTTTAAGGAGCGACTTAAAAGGAGGAGAGAGAGGCGGAGAGGTTTAGGGAGGGAATTTCAAAGTTTCGAGCCTAGACAGCTGAGGGCACGGCTGCCAATGGTGGGGGAAAGGAAGTGGGGGATGCACAAGAGGCCAAAGCTGGAGGAGCGCAGAGATCTCTGAGGGTTGTAGGGCTGGAGGAGGTTACAGAGATAGGGAGGGGTGAGGCCATGGAGGGATTTGAACACGAGGATGAGAATTTTAAAATCGAGGCGTTGTTGGACCGGGAGCCAGTGTAGTCCAGCGACCACAGGGGTGATGGATGAACGGGACTTGGTGCGAGATGGGCAGCAGAGTTTTGGATGAGTTTAAGTTTATGGAGGGTGGAAGATGGGAGGCCAGCTGAGAGAGCGTTGGAATAGTCGAGTCTGGAGGTGACAGAAGCATAGATGAGGGTTTCAGCAGCAGATGGGCTGAGCCAGACAAGGATGAGTTCTTGGCAAACCAGAAGCCAATGTCAGGGGGGATCGAATTGAGGTGTTTAAGACGATTGAAGGATTTGATAGGGTAGCGAGAGAGAAACTATTGCCTCTGGTGGGGGAGTCCAGAACAACGAAGCATATATCCTTAAAATTAGAGCCAGGACATTCAGGAGTGAAGAAGCATTTCTTCATAGAAAGGGCAATGGAAATCTGGAACTCTCTCCCCAAAATGCTGCTGAGGCTGAGAGGTCAACTGAAAATTTCAAAACTGAGATTGTCAGATTTTTGTTGGGCACGGGTATTAAGGGATATGGAACCAAGGCGGGTGGATGGAGTTGAGATACAGACCAGCCAGCGTCGAACTGAAAGGTGAACAGGCTCGAGGGGCTGAATGGCCTCCTCCTGTTCCTCTGTTGGTAAATATCATGAATGTTTTTGATACTGTTGCAACACACAAGGCTCTTCACCATGGTTTAAGTGTTCGGGTTGTGTGTTGGGCAATGGAGGACAATGGTTTGCCAAACGATGTTCCAAAGAGACAATGCCCCTTTCAGCTGAAAGTTCCTCTCCTACACATCCCATCAGTTTCACAGGTCAGATAATATATTTAAAAAGTACTTTTGAAGTAACACACAATGGTTCCACCTGCTGCCCCTTTACCTTTAATGAATTAAACTGCCACACAATCCAACACATTGTCAATTTCATTAACATCACAATCACGTCTTTAATCAGACACAATGACCAAGATGACAGCAAATTTGGGGAACCTGACAGTGCAGTAAATAGCTTTTTTTTCTAAAAAAAAACAAGTAATTAAGGATCAGTCAGTCTCGCTTTATCTGAGAGAAATCACAGATAAAGGTGGCGGCTTGTAATTAAATATCTCCAAGTCTTTGTGCCGGTGCCCATGGATGTGCAGCCACGAAACTTCCTTTCACCAAAGTGGCTGCGACAGTTTCAAAATCCAGTCATGCAAAAACGGAAACAAAAAGAGAAAATGCTGGAAACGCTCAGCAAGTCAGGCATGGCATCTGTGGAGAGAAGTGACAAGTTTGACGTTTCAGGCACAGCCCCTCATCGGTGAATCTAGGACAAGGGGGGGGGGGGGGGCACAGTCTCAACATTAGACCGAGGCTAATTCAGGAGTGAAATCAGGAAGCACTTTTCCCACATAATGAAAAATGTGGAACTCTCTCCCCACAAAAGCTGTGAATGCTGGGGGGGGGGGGTCAACTGAAATTTTCAAGACTGAGATTGCTAGATTTTTTTTGTTAGGCAAGGGTATCGAGGGATATGGAGCAAGGGCGGGTAAATGGAGTCGAGGTGCAGATCAGCCATGATCTGACTGAATGGTGGAACAGGCTCGAGGGGCTGAATGGCCTCCTCCTGTTACTAAGTTCCGAATAATCACATGAACTCTTGTGCCGCTTTCTGGCAATCTCACCCATTGCCGCTAGGCACAGGGTTGAGTTGATTGTTCCGTGTGTGATTGACAGAGCCCTGGACCTATGCCAGAAAGCCATGCCTGAGGATTGGGTTTTAAAAAAAAACCTCTCACTCATAAGGAACCAAGCAAAAACCACAAAATGAACAAGTCAAACTCTCCCTCTGCTCAAGTGGTCTGCTGCCCTACCCACCCAAGTCTTCTGCTCCCCGCCACACCAAATGTCCTCCTCCACCTGCGTCTTTCCTATTCAAAGGCACCGGCAATCCTACAAAAGCTTGACAGATAATACATTTCTACCTTACATTGTACGGTCTTTATCCAGTTTAGAAGCAGTAAATATGGCAGTGAAGGAATGATCAGAAGATCTTTCATTTTTATTCTCATCTTGCTACATCATTGCATCACTTCTGTTCCTAAACACAACACTTATTCACATACTCCGCAGGATAACGTCATTAATTCTTTCTGTCGTAAAAGACTTGCACTTATTTCTAGATTCCTTCTGCTCATTTTACTTGGATCTTCATCGCCTTAAGTTAAAGTTTTGTGAAAGAGAGAGATGGTGGCAAAGTGTTTGTCTAGACACAAAAGGCATCAAGAGGTATGGGGAGAGAGCGGGAATATGGTATTGAGATAGAGGATCAGCCATGATATCATTGAATGGCGGAGCAGGCTCGAAGGGCCGAATGGCCGACTCCTGCTCCTATTTTTCTTATGTTTCTATGAATAGATTGAAAGAGTCACAAAACACGGACAAGCTCGGGCTACAGTGACGGAGAGAGAAAGAAAGATTTGGTGACAAACGGAGATACAAAGACAAGGGAAAGTGAGAGGCACGCACAGGTAAACAAGCAGAAAAAGAACAAGGGTTGGAAGTCAAGGTGAGAGATCCAGGAAAAGACAGATAGGATTTTTTATTCTATTTTCACCGATGGGCAACACGGCAGAAAATCAACTAGTTCCAGTCACTGTTCCCCGAGCTGCGGGGTCGCGCGGTTCCCTCGAGGCTGCCGCGCACCAGGTGTTGCAGGCCGCGCAGTCGCGCTGGAGCGGGCTCCAGTGCGCAGGCGCGCTTTTCAAACGCGTCCCACAGGGTCGTTCTTCTGGCCCGCAGGAACGGGCTTCATGTTGGCGCCTGTGCGCTGGACCCGTTTTTGCGCCTGAGCCCCGAGAATGTGAACGGATGCCGAATGCTGACACTGTGCTGGGAGTCGTGGCGAGTGGCGAATGGCGAAGGGCTTATACAGAGCGCCGGTGCACTGGAGCCTGCTCCAGGCCTGAGCCTCGGAGAGAGAGGGAGAGTCTTGGGGGGGGGGGGGGGGGGGGGGGGG